>CM038119.1:24690502-25020502 GCA_001642375.2 Mentha longifolia
GCGTACAAGGAGTCAAGCACGTCTCAAAGCGTTACCTCTTTTAACTCCTTTAATTAATCTGATTGACTGGATATATAATTGTACAGATTGTGCAAATCTTGAAGCGTGAAATATATATTTTCTCTCATTTTCTACCAATGTGAAATTGATGTCGATCGTGTATTTCTTTTAGCAGTTTTACACTAATATTTACAATGAATACTCATAGTATGATTTAAATCATTTACTATAATTGTAATAGATGCATTCAGAACAAACTGTATTTGTTTGATGTGATTTGGGGTTTACGATTTGAAAATTATGATTCGATTAATTTTACACTATCCCTACTATAAACTATCAATTTTTCTTAAATTTCTCCAGAGATCGAATTTTGGTCAAATCGAATTTGATGTAACTTCTAAATTGGAAACATAACAAATTAAATAGTCAAAACAATGTCATTTTGATCTTTAGTATTTTTCTTAAGAGAATTAAACAAATTTAAAAGTAATTTTCAGCAATCAAAATGACATTGTTTTGACTATTGATCTTATCACATCCTCAAATATTGATATTACATCAAATTCAGTTTGCCAAGACTTTGGTCTCGATGATTATTTTGATATACTTTTAATGATTAAAAATAATGCCTCCAATTTTGGCATTTCGTTAGATTTAATTTGACCAGAGATTCATTTTTTAAAAATAAATTAGGGTTAATATTGTTAATGAAATTAAACCTTATTTATTTGAGGGTTCCCTTTCGCCCCATTATTTTGAAGATTCAGTTTCTTTAATTTGATTGTGTGGGAATTGAAACTGCCTTTTCTTTTTGAATTTAAAGATTCTTTCACATACTCTAATTTTCCTATGTGATCTTATTCTAATCTCCACACAAAATTGATTATAATCATTTACAAGTCTTATATATAATGACATGTTGGCATGTTCTTGAAAGAAAAAGGAAAAATTAAATCGAGAATTTTCTTTTATTTTTGTTAAATTAAGCAAGTTGGCAGACACAAATTAAGGCAGGAGCAATGGCGGCCTCCATCGTGCAGCTTTGCACAACCAAATCCATGTTGCTATTACACAAATTAAACTACACTATTATTATACTCACTGCATAAAACATTTAATGATGTTGTCCAACGCTGATTTAATTTAGTTTCGATGAAATTAACATTAATTTGCTTCTTTTTATATCTTCCATTTTTTTTTATTTGGATATTTATAATTTATAACATAAACTTTGAGTTTTTATGATCTGAACTTTACAATTTTTTTATTCATGTCCTGCATCCCAAAATTAATTCTTGGTGTCGAAAGGGTGACTTTGTTCACTGTTCTAGAGAAAAAACATACTGTATTATGTTGAAGTTTGACATTAATATCACAACTCGTACCGAAATTTGGAATATGACGGCCGCGAGTTGAGTCACATTTTCGGCAACAAAATCTGAGATGCAAGTCATATATCAAAAAATTGCAAATTTCAAAGATTAAAAAGAAAAATCAAATTCATATCACTAAACAAAAAAATGTTTAAATAAGACCTTGGTTTTCTGGGACTTCATTAAAATCCACTTAAAGGGGCTTGGGATCTCGAAATGAATATTAATCCCCAAAATAATGGCAAAAAGCACTCATTTTATTGCCAATGGAAGTAAAGTTGTCATTTCATATTTGTTAATTCATACGCAACTGGCAAACCTGCTACAGAATCCTAGGGACTATCCTTTAATTATTTTTATTATTCCTTTTTCCATTTCGTTTTTCTTGTGTGCGTGACATGAAAAAATTTCGCGATCAGATCGTTTTTATGCAATAATCCACATATATATATAAAAAAATATTATTTGAAATTGAAAACACCGGTCAGGTTTAGAATGGATTTTTATTATATGAAACTTAATTACTCATTCCTCCAAACCATACCATTTAAGTCAGCCTTGAAATTTATTTTACTTCATAAAAAGACTATCACTATATTTTTAATCACTTCATTCATACTTAATTAATTTATTGGTCCTTATCTTCTCGAGGTGATCGACATGTAGGTTATAATATATCTCGCCTTCAACCACCTCGCAAAATTATTAAGTAACCCTCCATAAATTAATCACAATGCAGAAATCAAGCATAATCAAATTAGTGTCATTTCTCCTATTAAAAAAGTCTAGAGTTTTCCAACAAAATTCTAATTTTATTTCAAAATCAATTAGACAAAAAAATTGACTTATTTCACCTACCTATATAATATTATTGTTGTGTGCTAAAAAATTAATAATTTTTTTTGTTATTATGTTTTGAGTCAAAAATATTATCAATATAATTACTATTATCATGAGTTGATCTATTCTACTCCTTCCATCCACGAAAATTGGACATAGTTTGTTTTCTATGATGTTGAATTTTAAAATTGATTTTTTGAGTATATTTTTTTTCATAATGTACAACCATACTCGCAATATTATGTCCAATTAAAGCGTCAAAACCAACTAGAAAACATATTATGTCCAATTTTCGTAGACGGGATCTTCTTTTCACCTAAGACATATAGGGGGCTGGTGGCCGATCAATCTGGGCCGTCCACCTGCACAAGACGAACGATGAAGATCAACCGTGATCGCACGGTGGCGGTGACGTTAGATGGGGCTGCCGGTGGGGCAAGTGTCCCGCGTGCGGATCGATCAACACCAAAACAAGACTTTTGACGACCCATTATTAACAATTAATTTAACACGACTTTAATCACTAATCTCTAATTTAATCAAATAATATCAGTCGTAAGCATCGAGGGGGAATTGTCATTATTAGGGGGTGAGTCACAGCCTGAATTGATATTTTTTTTTAAAAGAACAATTAATCAACAAATATGATTAAATAATGATTATGGATCACATGGAAGGATGCTTCTACTTCGGCTTTTAATTAGGTTTGGGGAAAAAAATAATTAAGAGGACAAATTCTGTGTCAGAGAATCCCAGTCTTAATTTTGTTTTTTTATGGGTATTTTGTTTCATGCACGAACATGGGTTATGTGTTGTCTCTACCCAAATTACACGATGATTCCAAAACACTCTAACAACTAGGGTTTTATGGGGATGGACCACCCCAAATCTTTCAAATAACACCCCGCCCCTCTCTCTATATATATATTGTTTTATTTTATTTATTTATTCAAATTAATGACTTATTGAATATGGGAGTTTGTGATTTACTATCATTTATGAGTTGCTAAAAGGGCAAACACCATAAGTGCCCATCAACACCTTGAAAATAGTACAATGTTTTTATTGGATTCTTGATTTATTTGTTCGAATTTTCAAGGTTTGTAAGTGAATTGCAGGTTGACAAAGTGTTATTCTGCTATGAAATATTAGAATAGATACAAACCAATTCATCTTATTATTTTCGGTTGATCATGTTGAAGTGAGAATAGGTGTGGTACACAATAACCATGATAATACTTAAGCATCAAATTATATAAAAATAAGCATGATTACATATATATATATATATATAGAGAGAGAGAGAGAGTTTGGTTCATATAGATTTAATTCCTAATGTGAGAAGTGCGAATTATGCTTAAAGCTATACAAAATCATGTTTAAAGCTATACAGAATCATGCTTATGGTGCATTTTGTGCTTATAAGCATAAAATAAGCCATAAGCATAATTTTGTACCATAAGCATGATTCTGTATAGCTGTAAACATGATTTTATATAGCTTTAAGCATAATTCGCACTTCTCACACTAGTATTATTTGCATGTGAACTCTTCCCTATATATATATATATAAACATAATTATGTATAAATATAAGATTTTTTTTACACGTTCTCGCACTAGAATTTATTTCTGTTTGAACCGGTCTTACCTAAATACTACAATATATATGGATAGATCTTATGAGAAAGAAAAAAAAAATGCCAAATTGCTGGTTACAAGCTGGTATTCCGAAAATGATGAATTGCACACCTCTATTTAGAATTAAATTGTTAGATTAAAAATACAATTTACCCACCATTTAATTTGCAGCACTCTTAAATTCTCCACTCCATGTGCCGCTAATTAATATTCGTATCATTATCTTCACTTCCACATGACTTTGTACGATCTACTCTGTACGATCTTGCTATTAATAACAATTCACCATTTGTTCCCAAAAAAAAAAAAAAAATCCCATTAAAGCATTCATAAACTAAAGAATCATTCTCTTCGTCTACCAATTCATTGTTTATACTCGAGGCAAATTTAACTCACATTTACGTAAATATTTATTCCACTCATAATATAATCAAATATCGTATTAAAATGCATACTCTATAAACAATGAATTTGTGGACAAAATAAGTATTAAATAATCAAATATAATTAATCATTGATAATACGTAGTACTCCACAAAATAGCGCCAAATTTAGAATTTGAATAGATTGTGCAGCTTAAATAGAGATTAGGTCGATTTAGACATATCACTTATTTGGATCAAGACCATAATCAAATATAAACACATGTATGATTACGTTATACTGCAACATTTGTTAGTATGAAACCAAACCAAGTAGCTAAGTTATGTGTGAAAAGTGAATTCTAATAACGTCCCATCAAAATAAAGAGGTCGGTGACGTGCTCGATGGCTATTGGGCTGATACAAAAACTTCCAATTTTTTCAAGAATACTGTTGGAAATTTGGTGTTTTGACCAAATAAATAATAATTAATATTTAATTTATTAATTAAATTAAATATTATATTATTGTTTCTACCCGTGGAGTAGATAAACGTGGTGTATTTATATGCTCAAAACCGATTTCCGGTGAGTGAGATATAATGTTAAAAGGTTGTTGGAGAGTTACTTCTGTCTTGAAAGAAAGTGTAAGTTAAGTGGTTGTGGATGAGGTCGGCTTCGGCCTCGGGTCTTAGTCTTTGACTTTGGCTTCGGCTTAGGTCTGCGACTTCGGCCTCGGCCTCGGTCTTGGTCTTCGACTTCGGCTTCGGCTTTGGTCCTCGATCTTAGACGTCGGCCTCGGTCCCGGCTTCGGCTTCGGGCTCGGGCTTTGGTTCTCGGACTTCGGCTTCGGCCTCGGTCTTTGACTTCGGCATCGGCCTCTGCCACTTCGGCTTCGGCTTCGGCCTGTGCCACTTCGGCTTCGGCTTATGCCAGGCCTGTGCCACTGCGGCTTCGGCCTATGCCACTTCGGCTTTGGCACCTCGGATGACTGCCTAGCTCAGCTGCATCCGGAAGAGGTTCTGGAAGGTGACTCTTCAGCTGAACAGTCAGGTGACTCTTCAACTGAACAGTCAACCTTTTCACCTTTCGACTCCACCACTACCTCAAATAGCCTTTATGGCTGATTAATGCATTTAATGCATTAAATTCTCCTACATAGTGAGCAGCTTATAAATAGAGGGATTGTAGGCATTTGAAGTACGGAAAAAATAAGCATAAGATATAAAATCGCATCTTGCTGCATTTTTCTCCTTTGTTCATTGTTCGAGCTCAGTTTTCACCTATATCCAATTCGCCGGAGCTCTTGAGTTTTGCGGTGCTGCTACTCACGAGACGAAAGTCGTTTTATCTTTGGGGACGATACGTTATTACCGAGAGCACTACCGGGGCGTATTTCGTCTTGCGGAAAGAGGGTTTTCCTCGACTCGACTTTTATTATTTTATATATATATTTTTTGTTCGTTGTAATCTTCATTTACGTTTGTACGCCCGGCAAGTTTGTACTCAATTTTCCAACAATCGCAAGACGAAATACGTACTTGCCTTCCAACGTACTGAGGATGACGAGCGCTACTGCTTCCACCGATTCTACCACCTCGGCTTCCATCACTCCGTCCATCGTGTCCTCGATGATGCCATCCACCATATCGTCGACTGCTGCTCCCTCGACCATGCCGTTGCCGACCTTCACTACTACTTCGGCAATGTCCAACACTGACGGTTCCACCTCGGCCTCGGCTAGGCCTTCAAGTTCATGGGTTTGGAATAATCCATTCATATCAAGCGGAGGTTCCGGTACGACCGGCTTCTGTTGGTGCCACCTTCGGTGGGACTGTTGGTTCCACGTTTAGTGGAACTGTTGGAGCGTCTTTCGTGGGCTCGACTATGGGTGCCTTCGGGCTTAACCCAAGTGGCTCCCTTATGGAGTGAACTCGGCACCTAGGGTGATGCCACCCGCCAAGAAGCCACCGAAGTTCGGAGGAGCCGACTTCAAAAGATGGCAACAAAAGATGTTGTTTTATTTAACAACATTGGGGGTGGCGAACTTCCTAACGGAAGATGAACCACCGGTTCCAAGTGCGGAGGAGGCGAACTTTCATGTTCGAGCCTTCTACGACAATTGGCGAAATGGAGATTACTTGTGCAAGAATTTCATCCTAAATGCCTTGGATGATAGCTTGTACAATGTGTACTCCGGTGTCAACACCTCCAAAAGAATTTGGGAGGCGTTAGACAAGAAGTACCGTAGCGATGACGCGGGTACGAAAAAGTTCATGGTAGCACGATACTTGGACTACAAGATGGTCGATACTCGACCGATGATGGAGCAAGTACAAGAGTTTCAACTCATTGTACATGACGTCCATGCTGAGGGGATGGCTCTTCCGGACGCGTTCAGTGGTTGCAACGTTGATCGAGAAGTTGCCCCCGAATTGGAAGGACTTCAAGAGCTACCTTAAGCACAAGCGAAAGGAAATGACTCTTGAAGACTTGATTGTGAAGCTTCGCATCGAGTCCGATGTGCGCAATCAAGATAAACTGAAGGCATCGGCTGATGCAAAGGTGAACTTGATGGAGAAGGGCGGTCCCTCCAATAAGCGTGATCGCCCAAATGCTAAGATAAAGGCAAGGCGAAGGGACCATCGAAGAAATTTGATGGTGATTGCTACAATTGTGGCAAGCATGGCATACTGCGAAGGAATGCAAGAAGCCCAAGAACAAAAAGAAGAAGAAGCATGCTGCCAACGTCGCCGAAAGAGACGGCGAGTGGGTGAAAGAAGATTTTTCGGCTGTGGTCACCGAGGAGGTCAACCAAGTCAAAAATCGAGGAGGCTGGTTCATCGACACTGGCGCTACTGCGCACGTGTGTGCCGATAGGAACAAGTTTGTTACCTATCAAGTTGTTGAGGGAGGAAGCTCAACATGGGGAATCAAGCTTCGTCCGTGGTTGTCGGAGTTGGAGATGTGGTGTTAAAGCTTATATCGGGAAATTCTCTAACTTTGAAAAACGTGCTGCATGTTCCCGACATCCGAAAGAACTTGGTCTCGGGCTCTATTCTAGTTAATAAGGGGTTTAGACTAGTTTTTGAGTCTGACAAGTTTATTTTGTCAAAGAGTGGTACTTTCCTTGGAAAGGGTTACCTCTCTGATGGTCTTTTTAGATTGAATGTATTGACTATACGCCATGTACCAAAATCTATTGAGAGTAATGAAATGTTACTACTTCCTCTTATATGCTTGAGTGCTCTGATTTATGGCATTGTAGATTAGGACATGTTAATCTAAATGCTATAAAACGATTAGTAAATTTAGATTTACTAAAGTTAAATGAAGTTAACACTCAAAACAAATGTGAAATTTGTGTTGAGGCGAAAATGACAAAACAACCATTTCATTCGGTTGAGAGGAGCACAAACCCCTTGATTTAATTCACACCGATGTGTGTGATTTAAAGTATGTGCAAACTCGTGGTGGTAAGAAGTACTTTATCACGTTCATCAATGATTGCACGAGATATTGTTATCTTTATCTTTTAAGAGGTAAAGATGAGGCTATTGAAGCGTTTAAACACTTCAAGAATGAAGCCGAAAATCAACTAAGTGGTCGTATTAAGAGTGTTCGAAGTGATAGAGATGGCGAATATGTTGCTCCGTTTGAGGAATTATGCAACGAAAGTGGTATAATTCATCAAACGACGGCTCCTTACTCACCTCAATCAAATGGCGTTGCTGAACGTAAAAATCGAACTCTTAAGGAGATGATGAACGCTTTGTTGATTAGTTCAGGGTTGCCCCAAAACATGTGGGGGGAAGCTGTCTTGACGGCTAACTACATACTGAACAAGATTCCACTCAAAGGTAAAGATGTTACACCTTATGAGTTATGGAAAGGTTGGAAACCATCGTACAAATACCTTAAAGTGTGGGGGTGTTTGGCGAAGGTTGAAGTGCCTCTACCTAAACAAGTTACAATTGGCCCTAAAACGGTTGATTGCATCTTTATTGGGTATGCGCATAACAGCAGCGCCTATCGCTTTGTTATCCATAAGTCGGAAGTACCCGACATGACTGTGGGAACAACGATCGAGTCAAGGAATGCGATATTCTTTGAACACATTTATCCTTGTAAAGACAAGGGTAATGTTGAATCCAATTCTAGCAATAGAATTGAAGGTAAAGCCACGAGTTCTAAATCCGAGGATGAAGAACCTAAGTCACGTAAACGACAAAGGTCTAATCCGGAAGATAGTGAACCGAGACGTGGTAGTAGAGTTCGGAACCAAAGCAATTTGGTCCGGATTATGTAGTGTTAATGTTGGATCAAGAACCAACGACGATCAAAGAAGCTTTTTCTAGATCGGATAGTCCGCTTTGGAGAGAAGCGGTACAAAGTGAAATTGATTCCATAAGGCAAAACCACACTTGGGTGTTGGTTGATTTGCCCGAAGGGTGCAAACCCTTAGGATGCAAATGGATCCTTAAAAGGAAATACAAAGCCGATGGATCAATTGACAAATACAAAGCCCGTTTGGTTGTCAAAGGGTTTAAGCAGAAAGAAGGGTACGATTATTTCGATATCTATGCTCCTGTAACAAGGATTACATCTATTAGGGTGCTTCTGGCGATTGCTGCTTTGCACAATCTCGAGATACATCAAATGGATGTGAAAACTGCTTTCCTCTATGGAGATTTAGAGGAGGAAATCTATATGGAACAACCAGAAGGATTTGTAGAACCGGGTCTAGGAAAGAAGGTTTGCAAACTGGTTAAGTCCCTCTATGGATTGAAGCAAGCGCCACTTCAATGGCACTTGAAATTTGATAGTGTGATGCTTTCAAATGGTTTTAAAATAAACGAATGTGACAATGTGTTTACATTAAGAACACAAATAACGGATATGTTATTGTGTATCTTTATGTAGATGACATGTTAATTATGGGTAGCAATATCCGTGTAATTAACGAAACAAAAAGCATGTTAAAGAGGAACTTTGACATGAAAGACTTGGGTTTAGCGGATGTTATTCTTGGTATGAAGATACTAAGGAAATCCGATGGGATTGTCTTGTCACAATCTCACTATGTTGAGAAAGTGCTCAAGAAGTTTAACGCTTTTGATAGCGTGCCCGCTAAAACTCCTATTGAACTTAATGTTCATTTGAGCAAGAACCGAGGTGAGTCGGTTGCTCAAGAAGACTATGCTCGTGTCATAGGGTGTTTAATATATCTTACAAATTGCACTAGACCCGACATAGCATGTGCCGTTAACAAATTGAGTCATTACACGAGCAATCCAAGCAAAGAGCATTGAAGAGCTCTTGTACGAGTTTTGAGATACTTGAAGTATACTCAAAGTCATGGGCTATATTTTTGAGATACCCCCCGGTACTTGAAGGGTACTGTGATGCGAATTGGATTTCGGACACGAAAGACTCGCTTTCCACAAGTGAGTATGTGTTTACTATTAGGGGTGGAGCTGTTACGTGGAGATCCACAAAACAGACGTGTATAGCCCGATCCACCATGGAGTCTGAGTTCATAGCTTTGGATATAGCTGGTGAACAAGCCGAATGGTTGAGAAACTTTCTTGAGGACATTCCATGTTGGGATAAACCATTGCCTCCGGTGATGATTCACTGCGATAGCCAAGTGGCTATTGGTAGGGCGAAAAGTGGTTTGCATAACGGTAAGTCTCGACATATTCGTCGACGACATAATACCGTGAAACATTTGATCACAACTGGGATTATCTCAGTTGACTATGTAAAGTCGTTGGATAATCTAGCGGATCCACTAACCAAAGGGCTAAACTGTGATCAATGAATAAGTTGCTAGAGGGAATGAGAGTAAAATCCACAATTAAGAATTATCATAGTGGTAACCCAACCATGATGATTGGAAACCCCAAGAACTTGATTCAATGGGAAAACTAAGCTATGAAAGTTCGTGTGAAAACACTCACATTTATCTATTCCCTAGAAAGCGTTTGAGTGTTGAAAGCTTGCCTAGTGGTGAGGTTAAGTCTATGACTTTTAATGATTCCTAAATACCTCGAGGAGGTTGAGTATGGCAAGATACTCGGTAAAGAATCACCTATGTAAGTGTGAAGTGAGGCCGCTTCGTTAAAGAAACACTTATGAAACCAAAGGGGTGTCCAAGGCCGAAATGGATACAAAACGTGAGAACGGATGAGGTTGAGGTGTATAAGAGTTAACATCGTTGTCTCGGTGCACGCCGTGGATGAATAGTTCAAAGCATTGTGCTACTATGCCGCCTGTGTACCCGATGGTGTTGACTATGGAAGGTTCAAAGCCACAAACTACCTATCCTAATACTTTTATACCTCGTGAGGACTGAGCTTTTGCATTTGCATACATTTGCATATGGCTATCTCACTCATGTGGGGGATTGTTGGAAATTTGGTGTTTTGACCAAATAAATAATAATTAATATTTAATTTATTAATTAAATTAAATATTATATTATTGTTCTACTCGCGGAGTAGATAAACGTGGTGTATTTATATGCTCAAAATCGATTTCCGGTGAGTGAGATATAAATGTTAAAAGGTTGTTGGAGAGTTACTTCTGTCTTGAAAGAAGTGTAAGTTAAGTGGTTGTGGATGAGGTCGGCTTCGGCCTCGGGTCTTAGTCTTTGACTTCGGCTTCGGCCTAGGTCTGCGACTTCGGCCTCGGCCTCGGTCTTGGTCTTCGACTTCGGCTTCGGCTTTGGTCCTCGATCTTAGACGTCGGCCTCGGTCCCGGCTTCGGCTTCGGGCTCGGGCTTTGGTTCTCGGACTTCGGCTTCGGCCTCGGTCTTTGACTTCGGCATCGGCCTCTGCCACTTCGGCTTCGGCTTATGCCAGGCCTGTGCCACTGCGGCTTCGGCCTATGCCACTTCGGCTTCGGCACCTCGGATGACTGCCTAGCTCAGCTGCATCCGGAAGAGGTTCTGGAAGGTGACTCTTCAGCTGAACAGTCAGGTGACTCTTCAACTGAACAGTCAACCTTTTCACCTTTCGACTCCACCACTACCTCAAATAGCCTTTATGGCTGATTAATGCATTAATGCATTAAATTCCCCTACATAGTGAGCAACTTATAAATAGAGGGATTGTAGGCATTTGAAGTACGGAAAAAATAAGCATAAGATATAAAATCGCATCTTGCTGCATTTTTCTCCTTTGTTCATTGTTCGAGCTCAATTTTCACCTATATCCAATTCGCCGGAGCTCTTGAGTTTTGCGGTGCTGCTACTCACGAGACGAAAGTCGTTTTATCTTTGGGGACGATATGTTATTACCGAGAGCACTACCGGGGCGTATTTCGTCTTGCGGAAAGAGGGTTTTCCTCGACTCGACTTTTATTATTTTATATATATATTTTTTGTTCGTTGTAATCTTCATTACGTTTGTACGCCCGGCAAGTTTGTACTCAATTTTCCAACAAATACTACTCAACAGCCACCCTCATCTTGCCCACTTTATTTTCATACTGTATAAATATACACATACACACAGTGGAGGTGTTAATGCGTGATGTATGATGTATGCGTATACGTATGCCTTTATTTTTTTTTTATTTTTTTTTTCTGTAGTCATTTTTAATTCTTTGGGATATTTTGGGACAATTGACGGGTTTAAAATACTCCAAAATGTGAATGTCAGGCAATTATACTGCAATAATGCACAATTAATTAGGTCGATTATCTGAAAAAGAAACAACAAGTCAACCGACATTGACTTGATTGATTTTGGAAAAAGAGGTGAAATAAAATCACACTACATGTGTGTGAGTGACTGTGTGTGTGATGTGTTAGAGTTTGGTACGTAATACGCTTCCTTTTAAAATAAAAGGTGAGGATTTGAGTCACTTCGGGTACGTGTGTGTGCGTGTGTGAGTGTAGTGTGTTGTGTTAAAAAAAAAATCATGCTACATGTTTAATTCGACATACTATGTGTATTCTCTCTATGAAAACATAGACGGAGTCTTTCTGTAAGGTACAATATTTTACGTTTGTAATGATTGAATAATAATGTGATTTTTAAGATTTGACATAGAGTAGAGAATAAAAAAGTCAAATAAATATTACAATGGAATTTGGTTGATGTTTGAGTGTGACATTGATTTATAATATGGCATAAAGAGCTAAAAATAAAAAATTCTCACATTTTTTTACGGCCGAAAATGGCAAAATGTCTACGTTCATACGGAAGAGTAAAATAAACATTTTACATTGTAACAAAGCTTATGTGCATCATTGCATTATATGGCGATCGAACCTCTAGCTTCACCTGAATTATTAAAAACAAGTCTTTCCGTCATCTTAAATTCGTTTTGAATTTCATTTTGGGTAGTCTCAATAAAAATGTCTATTTTATCTTGAAAAAAAGTACTAAGTCCGTCCATCATATTTATGCACTGAATCTTTCAGTACACATTTTGATATGCCGAAAATGAATGTTAAAATTTAATTCCACTCTTGATATAGTGATTATTCATCTTGATGTACCTAGTGTATAATACCATATACTCCATCAAGTTAACCTAAATTTTTATCTTAATATAGTAGATTTTTTGGCACATCAAATGCGTGCGAAAAATATCTAGTGTATAAATATGATGGACAAAGGAGTATCTCTTTTAAAAAAATTAAGACCCTATATATCATTTTTTTAGAATTTATACATTCGTTTTTAATTTCATGTTTGAAAAAAAGGCAGATCAATAATGAGATAGATGGAATACTAAATCAAATCAATTAATGATTGTTGAAATCATAAATAAAACCGACATAAACTTTCTCATGTCTCCCACAACACAACTCAGACTCCGGACGATTTAACATTCAAAATATAACATTCAAAATATGTACAACTACCCGAAAACTGCTACCCCACATTGTCATGTTTTAATTATTGCATTGAGCCAACGGGTACTATCCGAAAACTCACTTGGGAAATAATATGTCTCATTAATCTTCTTTTTTTTTGTTAGTACATTACAATTGATGTTTCGACATTCAAAATTTGAATGAATAAGGCTATTCAAGAACTTTTATTAATTTATTTTCTTATCACTATGAACAACGAGCGTCATAGCATTTCAACGTGTAAAATAAACTACATTGACTTTCTCAATATAAATCAATACTAATATTTTTTCACAATGAATTTTCACTATACATTATTTAAAATAAAATAATTATATTATCATTTTTTACTTTAATACAAAAATTGTAAAATCAAGTGATTCACATAGAATTTCGACGTTCGACGGTGGAATAATAGATTAGTTTGGTTTAAAGAAAACCCGAAGTGAGGTAGTACGTAGTAGTAGTATTTTCATTTGTGAGGGGCAACGGTCCCAGGCTGAAACGTTCTCCGAGAATTGCGGCTACTTGCCGCCTCCATACTTTTTCAATTGCTTGTTTTTGAATAAAATGACATTTTCCACAACTCTTCTCACTCTCTTTTATTTTATTTTATTTTATTATTTTAATCGAATTAAAAAGTAAATACCCTTTTACCCTTTGCAAAACAACAAAAGGCATGGCCCAAGTTAAGTTAGGGAGATTAGACGGATAGCGATAGGCGAAGATCAAATGTGTTAATATATTACTCTTTTTAATTAACAGAAACAGTTGCACATATTTGACCCTTTTCATGTCTTAATTATTTTCCATTATTAAATTAATCCAAATCACCTTGAATTTAACCTCTAATTAGACTATTACTCCATTTATTACATTATCTCAACTTGCTCATGTACAGCTCTCTCTCTCTCTCTCTTCTCGGTTGCGTATGGAATAGTGCAGTTTTTATATATCACAAGTCAGCGACTTCCTTTCTCCCTCTCTCTCTCTCTCTAGAAGACCATTTCATTCTGTCTTGATCTCTCTTTGTAAACTAGGTTTTTTTTCATCAAGAACTCGAGACCCAGAAAAAAAACTGCATGTTCTTTGCTTCTGTTTACTGCAACAACTAAGAACTGAACCCCAAGTCAAATGAGACTGCGCTGCTGGCGTCGAGTATTATGTGCAGCCGCGACTTCTTGAAGGGGATGGAGAATTACCAGGGCGATTTAACCGACATACTCAGAGCCACCGGCGGCGGCTCTCCGCCAGCTCAAACCCCCATCGCCACCGCGCCCGCGCCGCCGGAGTGGCAGTTCCCCGCCAGCGCCATCACCTTCTCCGCGTGCGCGGCCGACGACGACTTCGGCGATCCGTTCGTCCACCTCGGAGATCCGATGATCCACGCTCCGCCACCACCACCGCTGCCGCTGCCGCTGCCCGGATTCTTCCACGGCTCTGACGTGATCAAAGCTGGCATCGCCGACGATGAGATAAAGAGACCTCCGAATATATTCTCGAGGATGCTGCAGATCTCTCCCACCGCGAAGCTGCCGCTGCCGCTGCCGCTGCCGATGCCACTGGCGGCGTGTGATTCACCGGCGGCTTCTCCGACGGGATTGAAGGGCGGGGCTCTGATGTTATTACCGAATGATCATACCTTAATTTCTCCAATGAGCTCGAAAGGCAATTGCTTGATGGAAAGCAGCCTGCAGATCTCATCCCCGCGAAATACGGGCATCAGAAGAAGGTGTGGGCATTTTTATTACTTATTTCTTGAAATATATAATTAATGCTTAATTAGAGAGAGTTTAATTGCGCAATTAATGAGAAAGTGCAGAACCATTGAAATGAGGGAGAGACTTTGATTTGTTTATTGAGCCTTAATTGGAGTCATTAGCTCTAGCTTCTTTTTTAACTCTGACTATCACATGTTATGTTGAGGATCTCAAAAATATACTCATATTCATAGCTTCTCCTTCCTCTTCATCTTCTTCTCCTCATCACTAAATTAATACTAAACCTCTTCAACTTTTACTTAATAAAGTTAATAAATTTTATTCTGTCAAAATTCTCTCCACCACTTTAGGCTTTTTTCCCATGAAAAATAAGATATTGATAAAAAAAAAAAAAAAAGGGAAGTGATGATGAGAAAATCAGCTTTTTCACTAAATGAATAAGTGGAATTTGATGATCAGAAAAAGCCAGGCGAAGAAGGTGGTGTGCATACCAGCACCAGCACCTGCAAACAGCAGGCCCAGTGGGGAAATTGTTCCTTCAGATCTTTGGGCGTGGCGAAAATACGGCCAAAAACCTATTAAAGGCTCGCCTTATCCTAGGTAATTACTCCACTATTTAACTTATAACAAACAAACCCTTGTCTCAATTCTTCACATAGTAATTTTCATATAATTAATTATTACATAATGATTTATGTAATTGTAGGGGTTACTATAGATGTAGCAGTTCCAAGGGATGTTCGGCGAGGAAGCAAGTGGAGCGGAGCCGAACCGACCCGAATATGCTCGTCATCACCTACACGTCGGAGCATAACCATCCATGGCCCACGCAGAGGAACGCCCTCGCCGGCTCCACCCGTGCTCAGCCGTCCAAGACCGCCGCCGGTAAAACCTCGCCTCCCAAAGATGCCGCTCCCACGCCTCCCGCCGCCGTGAAGGAGGAGGAGGCGGATCAGGTGGATATGGCCGACGACGGCGACTTCGACGATGGGTTCTCGCAGAGTTACAAGCCGGCGTTGCCGGAATCCAATCAATCGGAGGATCAGAGCTTCTTCGCCGGACTGGGCGAGATCGAGTCGGATTCTTTGGACATGCTGTTCACGCAAGGGTTCGACGGTCGCGACAGCAAGGGTTTGGACCCATTCGGGTTCTACGATTGGGGCGGGAGCAACGCCAACGCCAACGCCTCCGCCGCCGGAGAAGATGAGAGGGACTCGTGACGTGATCGCCGGAAGCCCCCACTCATGGTGCCATGCATGATTGTTAGTGCGATCGAGTCTTTCACGTGGGGAGGTTTGATGATTACATCTTTTTTTTTTTTTTTTTTTTTTTTTTTTTTGACTTTTTGACTTTTTTACCATAGATTAAAGTGATCAGATTATATGAGGAAGAAAAAGGTTTTACAGTTTTACTCCTACTGTTAAAAAAAGTAAAAGAGAGAGAGAGTGCTGGTTAAATGGAAGCAGTTTGAAATATTGGTGGATGGGACAGAAAGCTGAGGAACAGAAGGTTTTAAACAGTGAGAAAAAGTACATTTATGAGACATGACAGGATAGCTCAATGAAGGGGATTATGATTTATGATCGATGTGGGATGGGACTCCCAGTGGAATTAATTATTAGTATTATTTGATATATATACACATACATTTACATTATGGCCCTTTATCAATTAGAAAATGGGGGGAAAATGTGGTGTGAAAATTGTATTTTGGCATTTTATGTTGTAATTACCATGAGATAAGGGGATGCTGCTACACAACTTTGGGTTCCTCCGCTTTCTGTTCTTTTTGTATATCATCATTCTTGTACTAGCTAGTTATGTTTCTTTTTTTTTCATTTTATAGTAAAATTTGCTCACATCAGCCATGGTTAAAATGTTTATTACTGTAGTTCTTATCAATTGAAAATTAAAGAATTAATGTACGCAATGCAATTCATAGCTGGTTGATCAAGACAAAAATATAATGGACGATCAATTGAAAATTAAAGAATTAATGTACGTTGTATATTATTATTAGTACTTTTTTTTGTTTCTTATTATGCGTAGAAGTTGATCGTATATTTTTCAAGATAACCACCATAATAGTGTTTTTTTTAAAATATATATATATATTTTTTAACGGAAGGAATAGTTTTGATACATACAAATAAGTGAGGAGTCAAATCCGGCCATCAATTAGTGATGAGAGAATTTATGTACCCATGGCAACTCAAGTCATTTCCAACAATGAAAAAGAAAAAAAAGTCTAAAGTTCGTGGGATTCGATCTTAATTATTGTTACATTTATTTATTTATTTTTGTTAAAGCAAAGAGCACGTATAATGCTATGTGCGCAATTGGAGATGTATTGGGCAGACTGTTTGAGGTTGATGATTTCGATGTGAAATATCGCACTAAATATATTACTCCTCATAGAATGAGCATGCAATGATTTTACTTAAAGTCGTGCTTATAAAACATCTTTTCGCGCTTTTCTCCTAATTTCTAGTCAAATTTCCCATCATTAGCGTTCCACTTTTATAATTATTCGCACCCACCATTTCTCTTCATCTCAAATTTTAACGTTATTCACCGCCTAACTATGTTTGCTAACGATCACTTACGATATACTCTCTTCATTTTTGTTAATCAGACAAGCACCACACACTTACACACACACACCCGAGGCCGAGGAGATTCGAACTCCCGACTTATTGATTAAAGAGGAAGTGTCTTACCAACTGCGCAGTCACTGACGACTCCAGTATGGAGCAATGGGGGTACAATTGTGCCCCCAAAAAAAAAATTATTTTACTACTATTATGTATACATATATGTATGTATATTTATATTTATTCATTTTAATTAATTACAATAAATTTTAAAACATTATTAAGGTTAACAAAAAGACATGTGACTTATCCTCTAGTATTTTTGCTCATTAAGTTGGTATTGATTCTTCCGATTGCTAATGCAAGTGTCGAGATAATAATTTTCAGAATGACTTATGTCAAAAATAAATTGCGAAATAGCATGAAAAATCAATTTTTAAATGATTGTTTGGTCAATTTCACTGAGAGAGATGTGTTTTCCTACGAGTTTTTGATGACAATGTTGCCAATCGCTTTTCAGTAATGAAACATTGTCGAAAATTAAATTAGGTATATTTGTAATTTTATAATTTTCGTTCACATTATTATAAGATGGTACTATTAATGTTATATAATTATTTTTCGCACCCCCGAATTATAAATCCTGGAGTCGCCACTGTGCGCTGTGCTTTCTCCATTTTTTTAAGTATCTCAATCATCAAACTACACATACCAAGAAAATATGTTAATTTACATTTTAACCTCCTTTATTATTATTTTTTTTTTCTGAGCATCAACTTATATGTAACATTAATTATAGGGTTAAATTAGGAAAACTTTAACTATTTTACCATCAATTTTTGAAATAACACACTTAAAAACAAATAACAAAAATAGCAAGTATGACACTTTAAAAAAAATAGAGGAAGTATATATATATTTTTAAAAATAAATAAATGAAAACACGGTGCATTTTATGCATAATTTATGTATTATATTTAGAGATAATATAGTGTTTTACTTATGTGGCTTAAGTTGTGCATTGATTATTGTGTGATCTACGAACAGTTCATATAATAGTATTGAGAATGCAGTATAACTAATGATTAGGTTATATGCTTATTGATACATGAATTTTTGTAAGACTTTGATTTTTAACACGAGCTTAAATTTTTTAGCTTCACAATACATCAACTACATGTCGACTTGATTTTTGACATAAAATTGCAAAGGACAAAAATCTAAACTGAAGTAGAAATCAAAATTAATGGCGTGGAAAAACTTTCTGATCAATTATACGACACTGTTTCTAACTTAATCAAACGACTTAAATTAAAGAAAATGGGAATTAAGAAAAAATAATAATGATATTCGGCCATAATGTGGCCGACCACACAGTAACATTTTCTTAAAATGCATAGTTTAAAAAATAATAAATTAAAAGTTATAATCAATATTTAAATATTTATAATAAATTATTCTTAATTACTTTTCAATTTAAATAAAAAATATTTTTTCTCCCCAATAATTACATACTCTTAAATAAAAAAACAAAAAATTCTTTAAAGTAGTTACAATCATCAGATGAATTAAAGGGTTAATTTATTGACAAAATTTGGGTGAGGTCGGCCACATAGTGTGGCCGGGTCAAAGTGCCGATCTTTATACAGAAAAATGTTAATCTATATGAATAAAAGTGTCAATCTTTAACATAATTATTTTACGAATAAAATGTCAATTTTTAAAAGTGTCAATCTTTATACAGAAAAATGATAATCTACACGAATAAAAGTGCCAGTATTTTAGCCGTCCGCACGGTGCCTCTGGCTGACCCAAGTGTGTCCCTAATTTATTAAATTAATTATACCACATTTTGAATTTTCTCATAAAATCTAATTTTTTGACATAAATACATAAACTATTACATTTTAATATTAATTATGGCCGAATAACACCACTTAATAAAAAAAACATCTATCATCGTCTCCATATAAATTGATTTGAAATTAGAGAAACAAAATATCTATCATTTTCTACAACTTTCACTGTCGAACAAATTATGTCACAACTATAAAAATTATCCATGTAAGATTTAATTTCGCCGGAAATCATATAAAATATCAAACTGACGTTTAATTAGTTGGTGTATATTGTTGATAAAATTTAAATTAGTCTTGGGAATCAAACTCTCGTCAAAATTTAAGCATTTCCAGCTACATGCAAATAACTTAATGATCCTTTGTCATATAATTCTCTTGGCTATATGCATTCGAGAAGTATTTCATGTTCCAATCATATTTCATCTAACAGTTTCATAATGTATCAACCTTCTTCGTCGTTTATGAAATCTAACTAAATGCTTGATTACATATGAACAGTAAACTTTCCGTGGCATAAAAGGTACTTATATGAAACGGAAACTAATTAAATATTGTGAAAAGAAGATTCGAACAGGTAACACTTATATCTTGGTGATATTAGTGATTAATCATAAGCTTAAACAACTAAATATTATTTAATTTCTTGAAACTATGTACATCAGATCTCACTCATTGCATATACAGTAGTATCTATCTGTCCTTTTCTCTTGTATATTTAATTTTTTTTCCTCAGATCGGTGTAGGAAAATAATTGTTTGCTCCCCGTCTTAATCACTCACGTCGTCCTTAAATAATTATATTTATTTATTTGTGCCCCATATTATTTTATTCTTATTTGTAATGTCCTGGGTCCACGGTGTGGAATGTTAGATATATATATTTATATATATTTAATAATTGTGGGTAAATATATTTAAATGTAGATGCTATTATTATAATATGTATATACCATATGTGATATTTATTATTTGATGAGGGGCCAAATAATAAATATCAATAACTTCTTTATTAATTGGTCTGGTCCCCAAGAACTGTCTTTTTCTCTACGTGTTTTCTTCTCCCCGTCAAAGAACATACGATACAGAATAGAGAGAACGGATTCTTGGAAGGCCAAAACCAAGTTTCAAATCTTCAAGTTTAATTATGGCAAATTCAGGTTAGTACTTCCGATACGATTCAGTTATTCTCGGATTATCGTGATAGAGATTAAAGTATGAATTAATTGAATTTAATTTATATCAAGTGGTATCAGAGCCACTCTATTGATGATTCTCTGAGAATTGTGTTTAATTTGACAAAATGCGAATTCGTTATTGTTTTTGACGAAAGGCGAATTCTTTATTTTGTCATGAACTTCGGCTTTTATTGATTATTTTGGAGGCAATTTTTGTTCGATGTATTGGTAAATTTTTTTGTTGGAATTCTTCGTTGTACTTTAGCGATCATGCCTTGTTTTTATGTTTTCCAATGAGGGTTAGTCAATTACATTGTGCAAGAATTGATTATTCAGCCCTACACGCATATCGAGAAAGGGACTTCGTATAAGTGCTTGGAGTTAATTTGTTTCATTAATTGCTATTATGGTTATGATATAAGTTGGCAATTTTTGATTATGATTTTTCGCAAATCAAAAGCATGTTTTTCAATTGTTTATCTGGGATCTGTATATTACTTTCGTTATTGAAATCTGGATCCCTCGATTATGTGCAATATGTTCGGTACATATAAATTCAGATTTTCTATATTATTCAGAATTTGTTTTTATTGCTATTCTATGCATTGTGGATTCGGAAGCATATGTTGGGATAGACGAAATTACCGTCTTAAGGATCTTCTCCCAACGGGTTATATGCTTTGGAATGTGTTATTTAAATAAATTAATTGAAACAAAATGTCGCCAAAGTGACCTCTTTTGTGTAGATTGGTTTATTTAAATTAATAAAGATGGTTGTGTGTTTGTAACTCATGCGTTTATTAATTGACCCAAAGGTTAAATAATATCTGGCAGAGTTATATACACATTTGTGGTGACAAATATGTGATGATTATAAATCATTCTATGTGAACAATACATTAATCCAAAGATTGATCTATTGTTTGACATAACTTATTGTCAATATTTAATTACTACAACAAGAGTACCGCTTGCAGTTAATATTACTATCCAAAGATTTGATATTAATGTTGTGCTTGGTATCTTGAGATGGGTTTAGCCATAATTTTGGATCTATTATTTAATTATACATATTGATGTGAGTTTTTATTTCCATTTTGTTATACTTCAGTAAGTTCATCTTCCGCTGCCACAATATCTTCTAACATCAATAATGTTCCCATGCTTAATGGGACGAATTTTGAGGAATGGAAAAGGCACATAATGATTGTGCTGGGCTGTATGGATCTAGACCTTGCATTTAGGGTAGAACAACCCGCACCTCTCACTGCGGAAAGCACCCCTGATGCTAAAAGGGATTTTGAGAGGTGGGATCGTTCTAATCGCATGAGTCTAATGATCATGAAGCATAGCATTCCGGGTGCCTTTAGTGGTCCTGATTCTGAGGAGATTACTACAGCCAAAGGTTTCCTTGACGAACTTGAGAAACGTTTTGCAAAAAACGATAAAATTGAAATGACATCACTTCTGTCTTCTTTGATGTCAATGAGGTATAAGGGTCAAGGAAACGTAAGGGAGTACATTATGGAGATGTTCCATATTGCTTCGAAACTTAAGGCACTTAAGATCGAGTTTTCTGAGGATTTGCTCGTTCTTATGGTTTTGGTTTCACTTCCTCCACAGTTTAACCAATTTAAAATTAGTTATAACTGTCAAAAGGAGAAATGGACTCTTAATGAGCTCATTTCTCATTGTGTTCAAGAGGAAGAAAGGTTGAAGCATGAGAGAACGGAAAGTGCTCATTTGGCTAGTACTTCGAAGAATAAGGGCAAGAAAGGGTTCAAGAGAATGAAGCTGCTAAGAGTCCGGCACAAAAGAAACAACATAAGGAACAAGGTTGTTCCTTTTGTAAAAAGCCCGACCACATGAAGAAATATTGTGCCAAATATCACGCATGGCGTGCAAAGAAAGGTACAATTCTTACTTTGGTCTGTTCTGAGGTTAATTTAACTTCAGTACCTAGAAACACTTGGTGGATAGATTCTGGTGCTACTACTCACATAAGTGTTTCTATGCAGGGTTGCCTGAGCTACCGAAAGCCAAGTGATGGTGAAAGATACATCTTTGTGGGCGATGGAAAATCGGTAGAAGTGGAAGCGATTGGGCATTTTAGGTTGTTATTAGGAACTTGTTTCTATTTGGATTTGAAAGACACTTATGTTGTACCGTCATTTAGACGGAATTTAATTTCTGTTTGTTTGTTGGACAAATTCAGATATTGTTGTTCATTTGGAAATAATCAGTTTACTTTGTCTTTGAGTTCAAATGTTGTTGGAACTGGTTATCTTAATGCTTATGACAACCTTTATTTGCTTGAAACACTTGCATCCTATAATGAAACCTTGCACGTGGAATCACGAGGTACTAAGAGAAAATTAGATAAGGAAAATTCGGCATCATTATGGCATAAGCGCTTAGGTCATATCTCAAAAGGTAGAGTTGAGCGCCTTGTGTCTAATGGCATTCTAGATTCTCTTGACTTCGCAGACTTTGATGTTTGCGTTGACTGTATCAAGGGAAAACAGACCAAACCTAAGAGATTAGGTGCCAACAGGTCTTCAGACGTCTTGGAATTGATTCATACTGATATTTGTGGGCCATTTCCTACGGCATCTTGGAATGGTCAACAATATAGACGATTATTCACGTTATGGGTACCTATATCTCATTCATGAGAAATCTCAGTCTTTTGACGTGTTCAAAGCCTTTAAAGCTGAAGTTGAGAATCAACTCAGCAAAAGCATTAAGAAAGTCAGATCTGACTGTGGTGGTGAATACTACGGAAGATATGACGGTTCAGGTGAACAACGTCCAGGACCATTTGCTAAATTCCTAGAGGAATGTGGTATTGTCCCACAGTACACCATGCCGGGTTCACCTAGCATGAATGGTGTAGCTGAAAGGCGAAACAGGACTCTTAAGGATATGGTAAGAAGTATGATTGCTCATTCTACCTTACCCGAGTCCCTCTGGGGAGAAGCATTAAAGACAACAGCTTACATTCTAAATAGAGTACCAACTAAAGCAGCAGCAAAAACACCTTATGAGCTTTGGACTGGTCAAAAGCCTAGTCTTAAGCACTTTCACATTTGGGGATGTCCAGCTGAGGCAAGGCCTTATAGGCCTAATGAAAAGAAATTGGAACCCAAAACCGTGAGCAGCTACTTTATTGGTTACCCTGAGCGATCGAAGGGCTATAAGTTTTATGATCCCACAACTCGGAATATTTTTGAGACGGGAACTGCAACATTTTTTGAGGATGTTGAGTTTGGGGGGAGAAATCAAGTAAGGGACATTTCTTTTGAGGAGGAATTGGATTCAACTTCAATTCCTACTATCGCTTTTGACGATGTTCAGGTTTTGTCACCTGTCATTAATCAAGAAGTGAATCAAGAACCTCAACAAGAAAACGTTAACTCTCCCATTCTTGAAGAACAAATTCAACAACCTCAAAATGAAGTGTCAATAAGGAGATCTACGAGAGAAAGAAGAAATGCTATTTCGGATGATTACTTCATATATCTTCACGAACATGAAGATGATAATGGAATGATGGAAGATGATCCAATCAACTTCCGTTAGGCCATGAAAAGTTCTAACTCTCAAAAGTGGATCGATGCTATGCATGATGAGTATAAGTCAATGCAAGACAATAAAGTTTGGGAACTTGTCCCTATACCAGAAGGTGCGGAACCAATTGGTTGTAAATGGATATTTAAAACCAAGAGGGATGCAAATGGTAATGTGGAGAGGTATAAGGCACGTCTTGTAGCTAAAGGTTATACTCAGAAAGAAGGAGTTGATTATTCCGAGACTTTCTCTCCGGTTTCATCGAAAGACTCTTTTAGAATAATCATGGCACTTGTTGCTCATCTCGATCTTGAGTTACATCAGATGGATGTTAAGACTGCGTTTCTCAATGGAGACATTGAGAAACCGATATATATGGTGCAACCAGAAAACTTTGAGTTAGGAGACCCAAAGAATATGGTATGCAAATTAAAGAAATCCATCTATGGACTCAAACAAGCTTCTCGTCAATGGTACCATAAGTTTCATCAAGTGATTGTCTCATTTGGTTTCGAGATGAATCTTGTTGATGATTGTGTGTATCACAAGTTCAGTGGGAGTAAGTTTATATTTCTGGTTCTATATGTGGATGACATCTTGCTTGCCTCGAATGATATAGGCTTATTGCACGAAACCAAGAGATTTCTATCGAAGCATTTCGAGATGAAAGATCTTGGTGACGCCTCTTTTGTCTTAGGAATTCAAATACATCGAGACCGATCTCGAGATATTCTTGGATTATCGCAAAAGAGCTATATCAATAAAGTACTCAAGAGGTTTGGCATGCAAGATTGTAGACCAGGTGATACCCCTGTCGCTAAAGGAGATAAATTCAGTCTTAAGCAATGCCCGAAAAGTAACCTCGAAATTCAGGAAATGCAAAAGATTCCCTATGCTTCAGCTGTTGGAAGTCTTATGTATGCTCAAGTATGTACGCGTCCGGATATTGCTTACATTGTTGGGATGTTAGGTAGATATGTAAGTAACCCTGGTATGAACCATTGGATAGCAGCCAAAAGGGTTATGAGGTATCTTCAGAGAACAAAAGATTATATGCTCACATACAGGAAATCAGATCATTTGGAGGTCGTTGGATATTCTGACTCTGATTTTGCTGGATGCCAAGATAGTTTAAAGTCTACATCAGGTTATGTTTTTCTATTGGCGGGAGGAGCTATATCATGGAAAAGTGTTAAACAAACACTTATGGCTTCTTCCACCATGGAAGCAGAGTTTGTAGCATGCTACGAGGCATCAAACCACGGAATATGGTTGCGGAATTTTGTCACGGGGCTACGTATTTTGGAGAATGTAGAAAGACCACTCAAGTTATATTGTGACAATAAGTCGGCAGTACTGTATTCCAACAACAATAGGAGCTCTTCTAAGTCAAAGCATATTGACATAAAGTTCCTAGTTGTGAAAGAAAAGGTGCAGAATAAACAAATATCTATAGAGCACATTGGGACAAACTCCATGATAGCGGATCCGTTTACTAAAGGTTTACCACCCAAGGTCTTTCATGAACATGTTGCTCGTATGGGTG
The DNA here is from genome assembly GCA_001642375.2 of Mentha longifolia. Classification (NCBI taxonomy): domain Eukaryota; kingdom Viridiplantae; phylum Streptophyta; class Magnoliopsida; order Lamiales; family Lamiaceae; genus Mentha; species Mentha longifolia. The sequence goes on from CM038119.1 coordinate 24,716,056, forward strand.
TTGTATCATTAGATGATATCATGGTTTAGTGGGAGTTTGTATGTTTGTTGTTTATGGATAATTCATACACTTATGTATTAAGTTATTCTGATCAGAAATGAAGTATTTGGTGCTTTTACTCTGTTCTGTGACCTTACTTAAGTTTATAGAGGACCAGTCGAAAATAGATATTATATCTGATTTTCGTAATAACCATTGATCTATGTCATTTGATTATATAAGTATATGTGATTATTGATGGGTCCATTCACATATATAGTGATGAAGGCCTCTTTAGTCCTATGCTTGTATAGTTGATGGACGAGATTGTTAAGATATACATATTTTATAATAGCAAATTGTGAGCTTATTAAGTTCTATGTTTATCAGAAAATATATATTGCCCAAGTGGGAGATTGTTAGATATATATATTTATATATATTTAATAATTGTGGGCAAATATATTTAAATGTAGATGCTATTATTATAATATGTATATACCATATGTGATATTTATTATTTGATGAGGGGCCAAATAATAAATATCAATAACTTCTTTATTAATTGGTCTGGTCCCCAAGAACCGTCTTTTTCTCTACGTGTTTTCTTCTCCCCGTCAAAAAACATACGATACAGAATAGAGAGAACGGATTCTTGGAAGGCCAAAACCAAGTTTCAAATCTTCAAGTTTAATTATGGCAAATTCAGGTTAGTACTTCCGATACGATTCAGTTATTCTCGGATTATCGTGATAGAGATTAAAGTATGAATTAATTGAATTTAATTTATAACATGGAAGTCTCGTGCACCAGCTTCTTGCTTGTTTGTTCAATAGTCATCGTTACGTTATGGTAGTACAATGAGCCCGCTAACAACTATTTGACGTTCGTCCTCACTTTACCAAAATGGTTAACCCAAGTTGCTATAGATTTTATTGAGCCATACTTATACTATATAGACATCCCTTACTTATTCGATGTGGGATGTCACAATCTCTTCACGTTTAATGCGCCTACGTCGCAAGTTTCATGCATGACTGCCCCAGGGCCCATGGAACTCGCTGGGGGCTGGGTCGGCTCTGATACCATCTATAATGCCCTGGGCCCACAGAGGCAGGAGCTCGTTACGTTACGGTGGTACAATGGGCACACTAGCAATTACTCCGTACCTATACTCTGCTTGGTTTGTCCCCGAATGCCAAGTAATTGCTAGTGCGCTCATTGTGAAATAAAAACTTCACTGTTAAAAAAAGCTTCATGTCAAAATATTCGAAGTCTAGATTGAAAACTTCATGTTATACTTTTTATTTGCCGGAAAAAAGTTCATGTTATTCGTCGGAAAAAAAAAATGTACAAAAGCAAACTGCAAGAGCTATGCGAAAGACGGAGCCGGGAGCTGCCGACGTACGCCACTGTAAAAAATGGTTCCAACCACATGGCGCAATTCACCGCCTCTGTCACTATCTGTGGCCATGTTTTTGAGACTCCAGCTCACTACAAGTCCTTCAAGGATGCTCAGAAACACTTCAGCCCGTATCGCGTTAGATTACTTAATTGTTTCACCACTACAGGCCTCATATGATGGCACAATGGGCCCGTACTATCCCTCGAGCCATCTCCATCTGGTGTTGTATACGTGTCACCCAGCTCACCTCAACTGTCATATAGCCTCCAAGCGCTATTGTTGTGAACGCTCGAACCCTGCCTGATACTCTGCCCTGCGCATCTGACTTTCCTCACTCTAGCAAAGGAACTCCTCCAGCTCGCGGTCTCTCTCCTGATCTCGGAGCCTCCGTGACTCCATCTGGCGCTCCCAGTCCTCGTCCCAACGTCTGATAATCGATAACTTATCAAAATAGTTATTTTCAAAATTGGTTTCAAAGAACAACTCAGGTTATTTTCCAAAATCCTTGAGATTGTTAAAACGGGCAAGTCTACGTGTATAGCCCTAAGTGGCATTGCTTTTGGGCGACAAGCTCATTCGGTACAATCAATGTAATGAAGCCCTGTACGTATTATCAAATGTGCAGGTTAACTAGAAGCGAATGAATGAAAGGGACGCAAGCCAAGGACTATGATATTATGGTTGTAGCCCGTGACATGTGTCTCTATACATGTGTTACACATATGCTTCCGCAAATGACTGAAATCAAAGTGAGACAAGTAGAGATCATAAGATAATGATGTAATAGAATTGATCATGTAAGTAAGTAAGATAAATATGTAGTGTATGATAAGATTGTAGCTCAAGTTGTTCCTAACTTTTCCTTCATTCGACATTCTTAACCCTTAAGGTAAAATACCTTCAAGGCATCGATTGTTAATAAAGTGTTTGATCTCACCCCCCCCCTCATTCCTTCCTTACTCTTTCGTACTTAGCCCTTGATCATCCTTTCTAATAGTAAAGTTTTGTCTTCAAACACTTAATCCCTTTAGATATTCAATATGTCAGTCAATGTTTGTCAGTTTCCTTAGTGTTCCACCCATAGCACCCTACTCCCGAGTGACATTTTTACATGCCCTGGGGCGGAGGGGCAGGGCGTTACATTCCAATACTTGTGGAACTGCAACGACTATTTTACAAAGGTTTGAGATATTTTGGAACAATGAAAGAAACAAAATACTAATCTACTTAATCTTCATGAGCATAAGTTGCTGCATTTCTTGGTCATTTTTCAGGCGTCTCGTATAATCCTGCAACTGATGGCGATACACCTGGCCAAGCTTTAGCTGAAGAACTTGCTCACCGTATTGGGAAAGAAAGGTTTTAGACTATGATCTTCTCTCATCCAATGTTAAAAAAATTTCACTAATATTTATCTACTGAAATCAAAAAAGGCTCTTTCTACCGGTTTTTCTTTACTTTTGTTATTCGTTAGATGCTGGCTTGTACATTAGCCAGGGAAAGATGGCGTCAGCTTGTGTAAAGATGCAAATGATGTTTGATGAATAGTAGTATGCGATGATCAATTTCAATCCTCCCTTTTGGTGAGTAAATGTATTTCTAGAGTCCCGTAGTTAGTAACGGTGGTTCTAAAGAGTCTGGGTGCAGATGCTCTAAAAGATGCAATTGACAAAGCAGAGTTATATCATTTACAAATTTAAAGTAGTCTCGTGGTTGATTTTACGAGGATAATACATAATATTCATTAATTTTATTTTCGGAGAACATTGTTGCTTTCCCCCCATCCTTCCGTCTCTTGATAGCATTACCATCAATTGTTTCTTTTTGTCAACAACAGTTTTTAAGAGAAAAAGTATGAATTTCCTAACTTCTTATTTTAGTTTCTTCTTTTTGAAATACTGTACGTTACTGAATTACTGATTCTTTCTCAATTCCTCTTGGTCTTGTGCATTCAAGGTTTTGCAGGACTAAAAGGCCACTGGGTAAAAAAAAAAGTTCGAAAACAAAGCAACCAACGAGAATAGTCACTGAGAAGAGTTGTGGACTAGAGCCTTGGGTAGTCAGGTAGTTATTATTACCCTCATCATCACTATCTTGATTTTTATTTTTTTTTCCATTAAATTATATTCTGATAATCATATTTTTTTTTTGTATATTAGGTTGTTTGGTTTGTATGGAGTTTAATTGACTTTTCTAAAAATGTTTAGTCTTTTTGTGTATATGTAGCTAGGTGCATTATTTAGTAGATTAATACTCAGAAAATTTATCCCAAATATGTTTTTACACATTTTGTTTAACATGTTTGTTTGCCCTTGTAATAGGTTGGGACGTTGGGTGTGTAAGTTTGACTCTATTGAACCAATTAATTACATTAAAGCATTAAATAAAAGTACTATAACATTCAAAACACTGATGTATTGTGTTATGTGGGTTGAATTTGTTAGTACATTTGTGATATTCTTTTTATGGAGCTAAGAACATAAGATTATATTGTTGAAAATGGACTCCCCCCCCCCTTGCTTTGTTAGCCAGGAAGGAAAATGAATGATGACTTTTATCTTAATATCTTAATATTGCCTTGTTCTTGTTGTTATTTTTTTTTAATTAATCATTTTGGGAATTTTGGAATGAGTTTTGTACTCATTTACAAAGTGTACCAATCTTTATTTTGAAATTGCCACATTTTTTGCAAATGGGATGAAGAGACTTACCGTGAACCTGAAGTCTGTGGAGTTTGAGGGCATTTGGGCCGTCACAAAATTTGCCATAGACGCGACACTTGTAAGATCCAAGCTTCGCCTTCTCTAGGAGTGACCGATCGCACCGAATTTGAACTCATGCTAGAGGACGAGGAGAGTTGGTAGTGATTCTTGGGAATGACAAATGAAAGCTTGATCCAGGGAAACTGATTGGAGCCATTAGAGCAAGGAGCAAAACTAGAAAGAGGAGAGAAGAGAAGAGATAAACTAGCAAGGAGATGATGAAAATGAGTAAGTGTGCATGTGCTTATTTATACTTGTCTATACTCTACATTGTTATTACATCCTAGAGTAGTGATACAGATCTAAGTTAGAAGCGAACATGTATGGACAAAAGACTAGAGAATTTTAAACATATAATATGTCTCTGAAAAGAGTAATTTATGTGTGATTAAATATATTCCTCGTCAAATAAACTATGATTTGACTATTCAAGTTACAAAATTATATTGTCATCATCGATGTGAGATGTGTTGTATCATCATTTAGTATGTGAGAAGAGGTCTCAGATCAATAAGATGGCTGAAAAGAAAGGGTTGCATTGCATTGACCTTTTTTGTTTTGTTTGTTTTTGTTTTTCTAAACCACCATGTGATACAAGATTCTTCAATTTTCAAAAGATAAAACAAACTTGTAAGATTCTAGATTCTTAAATTTTCACATATTGATACAAACTTGTAAGATTTAATTCCCCCCCCCCCTCTGACTTATACTCTCTCTCTGTTTTTTTTTTTTTTTTTTTTGGGCAAGGAAGGAACATAATTAAATTTAAATTTCATATACTTTAATTTTCTTGAATCTAGTTGTAATCGACAAGAGCTTCAAAATGAGTGCCAACATTCTCAGCGAAAGCACCATCAATAGAGATGTAATTGTCATCATAAAGAGCAATCAACTTTCCGAGCCCCCAATGACCAGCAAATGAAGCAGCTTCTCATTCAAAGTAGCTTACATGCCATTGCAGAATATCAAGCGGAATTTGTGGGCTTGATGAAGATAGATGGGATGTCTGATGACTTACTCATCTCCATATACATTTCTGGGCTTCATAAGGATATTCAAAGAGTGTTGTTGATCTCACGACCTTCTCAATTGATAGAAGTCTTTGCTTTAGCTTGAAGGTTTGAGTCGAGGTTTGCCAACACGATGGGAGTGACTTGACCTTTCAATAAGTGACCTCAGAGACTCAGAACTTCTCACGCCACGACTCTAACACATAAGGCTGTCGAGAATAATTATTCATCAAGCATGACTCTATCCTCAGGTCTAAACAAGAAACCAAAGGTGAATTTAGGAATACGTGGATGATCTCTCACTGAGATGCATGATATGAGGCGAAGGGGATTGATGGTCACTTAACCACAAATGCTCTTATCAATTTTTGATCTTTGAGGGGCCAACAAAAGAACCATAGCCTGTAACATGTAATAAATGATGTCGAATGTGAAGATGATGAAGGAGAGGCAGTCATCATGATCAATGTATCTAGCTTACATGCCATGGCTGGGCCAGGTTTGCCGCGGATGTGGGGATATTATAAGAAACAATGGCTACATGTTCTCATTGAGAGTGAGAGCACCCACAACTTCATTAATCAATAAGTAGCTCAACGGCTCGAGTTAACAATTGAAAAAATACCAAAATTCCATGTGTAGGTAGGAAATGAGGATAGTATGGCGTGTCGCTAAAAATGTCAACGAGTACCTCTAAAATTGCAAAGTACCAACTTTTTAATTGATCTTTATATTCAGCGGGGAGGGGGGAGGATTGTGACATCACATATCGAGTAAGTAAATGATGTCAATACTTAATAAGTATGAGCATAATGGAGTCTCTGGCAACTTGGGTTAACCATTTTGGCAAAACGAGAACGAGCGTCAAGTAGTTGTTAAGCAGACTCATTATGCCACCGTAGGGTAACGAGCTCCCACCTCTGTGGGCACGAGGCATTACATATGATATCAGAGCAGACCCCGGGTGAGCTCCATAGGCCATAGGATAGCTCTACATGAAAGTCGCGATGAGGACGTCGTGTATTCAATAGGGAGAGATTGACATCTCACATCGAATAAGTAAGGGATGTCAATACAGTATAAGTATGAGCTCAATAAAAATTCATATTATATTTTAGATAGAGAAAGATTGTGGTCTGTGAATAAAAATTTATTTTGTTTGATGGTTTTTTCTTTCACATATAGAGAACGAGAACAGTAAGATCAATGGAGGAACCTCGGGGTGCTGTGCGTCGTACTTCACAGCACTATCCAGTATGGCAGTCTTCGGCCTAGTAAATCGTTTCTCAAAGGCACGAAACACCACAGTCAATATAAAACAGAAGCAGCGGATGCCCAAAAAGGTCATTGCCGCTAGCGCAATGCCAAGCCCCATTGTCACCAGTGTGGTACTCTAGTCCCGGTCAGACGAAGTAAATACCCCCCCCCTTGGTACCACTGTAGGTTCGGTGCCATTTTCCCTCAAGGCCGTTGTATTTTGGGAGGTATCATAAGAGATACGATTGAGCATGAATTGGTAGGGGTTGTGGAGTCTTGTAAGCTCATTACAAAAGGAATGAAGAAGATGGTGACCCAATTTGGGGAGATGGATGCCATGCGATGTACTGTGGATCAGTTAGTAATCCATTTTCCCAATGCTCAATGCGTTATTATTGAATCAGACTGTCAGAACGTAGTGGATCTTCTTAAACTGGCCTTCGGAGGTGACTTCAAACCATCTACATCACACCCTTATGAGCGTCTCGTCGGCTACGTGATGTACCTCCTGAGAGGAAAGTCCGTCTTTGTGCATCACATCCACCGCGAGTTGAATGAAGCCACGGATGAGCTGGCATCTTATGGGAGAAAATTCAACCATCTGGAGACATTTAATACGTGGGGCCTCCTCCAAATAAAAGACATTAAAAACAAACTTGTAGAGGAGGCTGAGGAGTTAGCGTATGTCAAGGTTGCCCTGAGCAAACCACCGATTGTAACTGAAGACCCCGGACAACTTTTTATCTTGTAGGAGGGAAGGGATTGAAATAATTGAGATTAGTTGTTTGAAAGATTTATGTGGGAATTTGTGATTTGATAATGTAAAAAATTTCTTCGCTATAGTAAAATAATATTCCCCTTTTGCACATTTCTGATGCTCCATGCAAATATTATATATATATATATATATGTATATATATATGTGTGTGCGTGTGTGTGTGTGAGAGAGAGAGAGGATCCTGATACCCTCACCATTGCTATCCCCACAACATCATTGTACACGTGTAAAGGTCTGCAAGGGTAGCTTCGTCTTCTACTATATTTTCTTGTTAAATGAGACCGGGGTTTTTAAATTATTATTATTATGACCGAATTTTGATGAAATGTCACGAACAAACACAATTCAAAGTTGATCAGCGGTCGCTTGATTTGTTTTATAAGCTTTACGATTTATTGGAATGAGCCTTAAATTAATCAAATTTCCTTAATTGAGCCTTCAATTAAATTGTACAATGGGCCCCCTTCGGTTGAGGCATTATGTCTCAACCCATGACGAATATGTTATCCGATTGATGTTGTAGGTGTGTATTGTATAATGAAATAATGAATTGTATAATTAGATAGAATACAAATCATAAAAAGAATTATGATTACCTATATAAATTAAATAAAAATTTCATATCAATTTATTTATGTGCCTAGATCTGGCCAAAAGAATCGAAACCTGGAACAAGATCTATTATATTCATATTCTACTAATCGAGGGTCTAATTGGATCGGAGTGGCTAATACAATACTCATCTCACAATCTCTCTCTATATATAAAACATGAATCTTTTCTACTCATCCTCGCTCTAACAATAAGTTATAAACTTATTCCAACGAACTCTTGGTCGGGTTCCATCCTACCATGCTAACCCTTGATATTTTTAACTTCCTAACCATCTACAAGGAAATCTAAAGTGAATTTCGAGGACATAAAAGAAAATACATTAAATAAAGATCACTTGAAAAAAACTTAGACTCATTTACCTCTTTCGGCATGATGCAACGGTGTCGATGATTCATGTCATAACTTATTAAATTATAAATCTACAGGATTGTAAAACTGCTATGATACCATCTGTAACCCCTTGGGCACACAGAGGCATATCTCATTACGCTACGATGACACAATGAGTCCGCTAGCAACTACTTGGCATTGGTAATATAAAAACTCTAAAAACTAAAATTGTCTAAACACTACTAGCCCTTATGTTCCTTTTATTAGGAATACAGTACTTGTTTCCGCATTTCTTTCATACACATCCAATTGTGATATCCACGTCGAATAAGTAAGGGATGTCAATACAATATAAGTATAGGTTCAATGGACACTACAAGTAGTTGTTAGTAGGTCTATTGTACTACCATAGCATAATGAGCTCCCACCCCCGTGGCCCAGGGTGCTACAGATTCATTCATGTGCCCCTTTCACTTTGAAGAAGTTACTCTTTGTCTGTTTGCCCACTAGTTTTTGCTTGGTTTGCCTCCGAACCATATCATATTGAGAGAGGTTCGTCACATCATACAGGGAGAGGGTCGGCTCATTTAATATGTAACATGTTTGAGCAGAATAAAGTAGTCAAAAATAATTCAAAATTACATTGTACTGGGAGAGGTTCGACTCATTTCATATGTAAGATGTTTGAGCAAAATAAAGTGGTCAAAATAATTCAAAATTTTGGCATACTGGGAGAAGTTCAACTCATTTCATAAATAAGATGCTTGAGCAGAATAAAGTGGTTGCAAATAATTCAAAATATTTCCGAGTGATAAAGATTCGCTCCGGAGACACCAAGTAATTTAGTTGTCCAATAATTGTTACATACATGAGATTAAGTAGTCTTCTACTGCATAGTTTCACAGCTAGTATTGCCAATAATAATAATAATAAGTACAATTGTCTAGATAAAGTTTGATTTTGGTATTACTTGTTCAACTCTATAAGCAACCCACCTTTTCTTGGATCAATGGATTGTTTTCAGCCGTTTGATCAGGGACAAGATGAGTATGTATTAAGTTATCCACATTTGAGTCATGATATGAAGGGTTACTTTGAAGATGAGCATTTGCATCCATGTGTTCAGGCGAATACTTGCTTCGTTTTGCGAGTACATGATCTTCTGAATTGTAATCATTTACGTCAGGAAATTTTTATATTTTATCAATATTTTGTTAAACAAAACCAATCTAATTGGGTACATATAAATGCATTACTATGGAAGGAAGATATAATAGCTTAATAGAATTAATTCGTGTGTGATTATTTTTTCCCCCAATTCCTCGCACAAAGATCGTAGAGCTAAAACCTTCGCCGTGCTATGAGAAGTCACAAAATATACGAACATAATTTGTAGGCTAGAGAGAAATACTAAAATAGATGAAAAACAACTTTTACTCTTTTTCTTGATCATCTAATGCCAGACATCACAATAACTAGGAATCAAGTGAGACTTCGAGTCTTCAGAAATTACTTTCATCTATTGACGTTTTATGCTTTCGAGTTATTGTAGTGGACTGAATATTAAGGGTAAAAATACAGAGAAAATATAAAGTTTTAAGTACATAGTTTTAATCTTTACATTCATTTTTAAGGGTAAAAATACAGAGAAAATGCTCTACGGGCTTGATGACATTGCAGATGCAGATGAGATCATTATAGTACAAATCTGATTACTTTCAGTTCCCTACTCTCACGTCATTATCACAATTTTGATTCTACTTTCTTTTGATAGGTTGAAGGTGAGATAGACAAACTATCAGTTGAAGAAGCTGGTTATTGCATCTGCATTAGTGTTCCTTCTGGTGCACCACAAGTAGTTTCATTCAAAGAAATTCCGTCTCAAGAGAAGGTTCGGTAGAGAGCTCATATTAATTTGATTTGTGTTTTGCTTTGAGTTTGAATGATTGAATCCATCCTTCTTTGTTGCCTTTCTATTAATTTAATATTTTGTTTATATCTTTCTTGTTCTCATTACATCATGACACCGACTTCCAGTACTTGTGGAACTGCAAAGACTATTTTTGCAAAGGTTTAAGATCTTTTGGAACAATGAAAGAAACAAAATACTAATCTACTTAATCTTCATGAGCATGATTGCTGCATTTCTTGGTCATTTTTCAGGCGTCTCGTATAATCCTGGCAACTGATGGCGATACACCTGACCAAGCTTTAGCTGGAAGAACTTGCTCATCGTCTTGGGAAAGAAAGGTTTTAGACTATGATCTTCTCTCATCCAATGTTTAAACTTTTTTTACTTTTGTTGTTCGTTAGATGTTGGCTTGTACATTAGCCAGGGAAAGATGGCGTCAACTTGTGTAAAGATGCAAATGATGTTTGATGAATAGTAGTATGCAATGATCAATTTCAATCATCCCTTTTGGTGAGTAAATGCATTTCTAGAGTCTCATAGTTAGTAATGGTGGCTTGTTTGTGCAGGTTCTAAAGAGTCTGGGTGCAGATGCTCTAAAAGATGCAATTGACAAAGCAAAGTTATATCATTTATAAATTTAAAGTAGTCTCGTGGTTGATTTTACGAGGATAATACATAATATTCATTTATTTATTTTCGGAGAACATTGTTGCTTTCCCCCCATCCTTCCTCTCTTGATAGCATTACCATCAATTGTTTCTTTTTGTCAACAACAGTTTTTAAGAGAAAAAGTATGAATTTCCTAACTTCTTGTTTTAGTTTCTTCTTTTGAAATACTATACGTTACTGAATTACTGATTCTTTCTCAATTCCTCTTGGTCTTGTGCATTTAGGGTTTTGCTAAAAGACCAATGGGTAAAAAAAAAAAAGTTTGAAAACAAAGCAACCAACAAGAATAATCACTTAGGAGAGTTGTGGACTAGAGCCTTTGGGTAGTCAGGTAAGTATTGTTACCCTCATCATCACTGTCTTGATTTTTTTTTTTTTTTCATTTTTTCTGTTAAATTATATTCTGATAATCATATTTTTTGTATATTAGGTTGTTTGGTTTGTATGGACTTTAATTGGTTTCCCTAAAAAAGTTTAGTCTTCTTGTGTATATGTAGATATGTGCATTATTTAGTAGATGAATAATTTGAAAATTTATCCCAAATATACTTTTACACATTTTGTTTAACATGTTTGTTTGCTCTCCTCTTACGTTGGGTGTGTAAGTTTGTCTTTGTCGAACCAATTAATTATATTAAAGCCTTAAATAAAAGTACTATATCATTCAAAACACTAATGTATTGTGTAATGTGGGTTGAATTTGTTAGTACATTTATCTTTAATAAAATTTGCTGGAATAACATTATTGTTCATCATGGAGTATCATGATATCCCTTTTATGGGGCTAAGAACATAAGATTATGTTGTTGAAAATGAACCCCCCCCCCCCCATTGTTTTATTAGTTAGTAAGGAAAATGAATGATGACTTTTATCTTAATATTACCTTGTTCTTGTTGTTGTTCTTTTGTTAATTAATTATTTTGGGAATTTTGGAATAATTTTTGTACTCATTTACAAAGTGTACCAATCTTTATTTTGAAATTGCCATATTTTTTACAATTGAGATGAAGAGACTTACCATGAACCTAAAGTTTGTGGAGTTTGAGGGCATTTGACTGTCACAAAGGTTGCCACAGATGCGACACTTGTAAGATCCAAGCTTTGCCTTCTCTAGGAGTGACCGATCGTACCGAACTTGAACTCATGCTAGATGACGAGGAGAGTTGGTAGTGATTTTTGGACATGACAAATGAAGTTTGATCCGGGAAAATTGATTGGAGCCATTGGAGCAAGGAGCAAAACTAGAAAGAGAATAGAAGATAAGAGAAGAGAAGAGAGAAACTATAGCAAGGAGATGGTGAAAATAAGTAAGTTGTGCATGTGCTTATTTATACTTGTCTATACTCTACATTGTTATTACATCCTAGAGTGGTGATATAGATCTAAGTTAGAAGCGAACATGTATAGACAAAAGATTAGAGAATTTTGTACATATAAATATGTCTATGAAAAGAGTAATTTGTGTGATTAAATATATTCATTGTCAGATAAATTATGATTTGACTATTCAAGTTAAAAAGTTATATTGTCATCGTCGATGTGAAATGTGTTGTATCGTCATTTCTTGTGCGGGTAGCCTTAGGAGGAGTTGCATCAAATTAGTATGTGAGGAGAGGTCTCGGCTCAATAAGATGGCTGAAAAGAAGAAAGAGTTGCATTGCATGAACCTTTTTTGTTTTGTTAGTTTTTATTTTTCTAAACCACCATGTGATATAAGATTCTTCAATTTTTAAAAGACAAAACCAAACTTGTAAGATTCAAGATTCTTAAATTTTCACATAATGATACAAATTTGTAAGATTCAATTCTCCCTCCCCCCTCTGACATATATACTCTCTCTCTCTCTCTCTCTCTCTCTCTCTCTCTCTGCAAGGAATGAACATAATCAAATCTAAATTTCATATACTTTAATTTTTTGAATGTGTTCCTTGAATCTAGTTGTTGTCGACAAGAGCTTCAAAACGAGTGTCAACATTCTTAGCGAAAGCACCATCAATAGAGATGTAATTGTTATCATAAAAAGCAATCAACTTTCTGAGCCCCAAATGACTAGCAAATGAAGCAGCTTCATTCGAAGTAGCTTACATGCCATGACAGAATATCAAGCGGAATTTGTGAGCTTGATGAACAAGGTCGATGGGATGTCTGATGACTTACACATCTCCATATTCATTTTTAGGTTTCGTAAGGATATTCAAAGAGTGTTGTTGATCTCACGGCCTTCTCAATTGACCGAAGTCTTTGCTTTAGCTCGAAGGTTTGAGTTGAGGTTTGCCAACATGATGGCAGTGACTTGACCTTTATATAAGTGACCTCGGAAAACTTCTTACGCCACGACTCCAACACATGGGGTTGTCGAGAACAATTATTCTTCAAGCATGACTCTATTCTCAGGTCCAAACAAGAAACTAAAGATAAAATTTAGCAATACGCGGATGATCTCCCACTGAGATGCAATATATGAGGCGAAGGGGGTTGATGGTCACATAACCACAAATGCTCTAATAAATTTTTTATCCTTGAGGAACCAACAAAAGAACCATACATGTACATGTAACATGTAACAAACGATGCCAAATGTGAAGGGGAGATAGTCATTAGGGGCGATGTATCTAGCTTACATGCCATGGCCGGGCCAGGTTTGCCGTGAGCATTACTGATGCGGGGAAATTATAAGAAACTACGGCTACATGTTCTCATTGACCATGAGAGCACCCACAACTTCATTCATCAATAAGTAGCTCAACGGCTCGAGTTAACACTTGAAGAAATACCAAAATTCCATGTGTACGTAGGAAATGGGGATAGTATGGTGTGTCGCTAAAAATGTCAACAAGTACCTCTAGAATTGTGAAGTACCAACTTTTTCATTGATCTATTAAGCGGGGGGAGATTGTGACATCACATATCGATTAAGTAAATGATGTCAATACAATAAAAGTAAGAGCATAATGAAGTCTCTAGCAATTTGGGTTAATAATTTTGGCAAAGCGAGAACGAGCGCCAAGTAGTTGTTAGCATGCCCATTATACCACTATAGGGTAAAGAGTTCTCATCCTTGTGGGCACGAGGCATTACAGATGATATCAGAGCAGACCCCAAGCGAGCTCCATAGGCCATAGGACGGTTCTACATGAATGTCGCGACGAGGACGTCGTGTATATATTCAATGGGAGAAATTGTGACATCTCACATCAAATAAGTAAGGGATGTCAATACAGTATAAGTATGAGCTCTATAAACGTTTTAACAACTTATGTTAAGCATTTTGGCAAAGCAAAGACGAGCGTCAAGTAGTTGCTAGTTGACTCATTTTGCCGTAGCATAACAGGCTCCTACCCCCATGGGCTCGGGGCTTTACATTATTCAATTAGACAAATAAATGGTTCAAATAAGCAAAAAAAAAAAAAAAAAAAGACACCATTCTTTATTGTATCTATTACTTCACATATTCTCTCAATATCCTTTTAATTTTTCACAATGTAGAATTTTTCATAGTGTAGATCATTTATTTTCAAATTATAACAAGATTTTGAATTATTAGAGAGAAATGTAGATCTCAACAAATTCTTTACCCTTCTAATCCATTTGTGTCAAGATTAATGTTATATGAAAGCCCAACCAAACATGTCATACTCAAGTTTGGGCTCCTTTATTTTGATGTCGATTTGAGCTTTGAACTTGACTTACCATACACTTTAAGACTTGCGAGTTTTTTTAATTTAGTTTTATATTTAAAATATTAAAATAATAATTAGTATCTATATATATATAAATAATATTTTTATATGTTCATTAAGATTCATCATTCAACTTACAAGCTAATAAGGTTAATTAGCTATGGACTTGATATAATTATTACGATTAGTATAGGTATATATGTAATATAACTTGTAACTATTCATTAATTAGACTTTCAAGTTAAATTTCAAACCTTTTTTTTTTTTTTTTTTTGAGAAAAGTTAAATTTCAAACTTATTCATAAGCTAATGAGGCCAAATACCACGATACTCAAGCTCAATTTGTTTAACCTAAACAGCTTCACTAAGTGAGTTTGGACAAATTTTCTTTGAGTCAAGACTTCTCAATATATGATTTTATTCGTAAAGTGAGACAAAGCTAGACACAAAACATATAATGTGTATCAAAAGTATATCAACACAAAATAGTTGATAATTCTATTTGGTTCAATAATGTTTGGAAAATCATGCCAAAAAGTCAATCAATTATATAGAATTCGAGTTACGAAGAATCTTACTCAAAGAAAGAATCTTACTCAATTATGTGGAACACATATATGATCAGATACATATGGCAACCTGTTACTGTTTAGAAATTTAATACACCCTCATTATAGATTAGAAATTTAATGTTAAGGTAACATTATCACGGGCTTAAATTTAGGGCTTGCTTGGTATGATGGAATGAAATAAGGTGGAATGGAATGAAGGTAGAAATCATGTAAAAATGTGTACATCAGTACTACCTCCATTCCATTCCACCCCATTCAATTCCATCATACTAAACACCACCTATAGCTTTGGCACTACTGGTACCTCTGCTGCATTTTTACCATGAATAAAACTCTTATTTTTTGAGAAAAAAAAAAAAAATCACGGGCTTAACGTGAAATAAACTAGTGTGTATGTGTCGGACTAAAAGATCTCAGATTCGAGTATTTCAGTACGTGAATTTTAGATTTTAATTAATTATGTTAAGAAAAAACATACTCCCAATTCGACGTGGCGACTTTCTAACCATTCTGTTGGTCATGGCAATTAATCAAACGCCGTCGTTGCAGTTAATGACCAGGAACCCTCTCCATTAGCAAACCATGCAATTCTCTCCACTTATATTTTAGATCGCAAAAAAAAAAAAAAAAAAAAGAAAAAAGATCGCATTCAATCGCACTGAATCGAAAGCTCAACTTTGTCTGTTTGTTGGCGTAGATAAGGAAGAAAATGGAAACTCTGGGAACTAATTTTTTGATCAAATCAAATACGATAATGAAGCTGAATTTAGCGGGACAGTGGGTTTCTTTGGGGCGACGGCGCCTGAATTGTTTTTCCGGCGGCCGCGTGTTTTCTTCTGCGGCCAATCAATGGGACGGCGGTATTTCGATGGTGCAAGGTGCATCCAGAGGCATCGGCCTTGAATTCGTGAGCTCGCTTTCTTTTCTTCCTTTTTTTTTTTTTTTTTTTCTCTATCGCAATCCAAATATTATGAGATTACACTTTGATGATGTAATGTGGATGATTAATATGAAGAACAAGATTTTTTAAAAAATAAAAAAAATAAAAAAATGGGTTCTGTTTTGGAAATTGTCGTTTTAACTTTAATTTTGTGGAATTGTTGTTCTTCTCTGTTGTAGACTGTTGGTTTGATAATGGCATTGCTTTTTTCGATGATTGTACAAGTTCTGGTGAATTTTACTGGATTTATTCGGTATTTTTTCTTTGCCAATTCATGAAAAGTTGTGGGTAAGGATGGATGATTACAAAAGCACAAGCCTTGTTTGGTTGCAAATAAGATAGTAGTTAAATCTATCATGAGAATCGTTGAATAATGAAGTCAGGAGTTCGAATTGTTAGTGCCCATTCACCTCTTTCGATCAGTGTTAGTAGCTTAGTAGTTTGTTTGTTTGTTGTTGTTTATAGGTTAAACAATTGTTAGAGAAAAGCAACAAAGGGCAAGTTGTGGCAACGTGTCGTAATCCTACTAAGGCAACGGAGCTACTCGACTTGAAGAACAAGTTTGCTGAGCGCTTAGATATTCGTCAGCTGGATCTCACAAACGATAGCACGATAGAGGTATCATCACATCGTCTCCTTATCATGTTAATTCTTCGTAGCTAATAATGTTGCAGTTCTGTTTACTTATGTTATGTTATCAATTCCCATCACACCATTTATGGATTCTCAGGAAACAGCAAAGTCTGTGAAAGATAAGTACGGTTATCTGAATCTCCTCGTCAATGCATCTGGAATTCTCTCAGTACCGAATGTTATGCAGCCAGGTAGAGATGTCGTTTAGTTAGATTGAATTTGGGTAGATAAACTGATGAAGATTAACTTGAAATGATATTTTAGAGAAGCTTTGCTTCACAATTTTGCACTGGATTGAGTAGGCTTTTATATGATGTTCAGTACAGAAACCACGTTGAACAAGGTTGAGAGAGCTTCCTTACTTCTTGCGTATGAGATCAATGCAGTTGGTCCGATTTTGGTCATTAAGGTATAATCAATCGAATTTTAGACTAAAAAAACTCTATATAACTACTGCTGGTTTGTTCAGTATGTGGTGTAGAAGGAGCATAAATTATGATAAATATTTGTAATATTACTTGATCTGTGTTGATAATGCAGAAGAATCTATAGCTGTGAGAAATAAAGATCATTTCTTATCGTTGTTTGAAAATGTTGTGTTCATGATTTGCATGAAAAGCATATGTGGCCTCTGCTCAAGGATGGAGGAGGC
The DNA here is from genome assembly GCA_001642375.2 of Mentha longifolia. Taxonomy (NCBI): domain Eukaryota; kingdom Viridiplantae; phylum Streptophyta; class Magnoliopsida; order Lamiales; family Lamiaceae; genus Mentha; species Mentha longifolia. The sequence goes on from CM038119.1 coordinate 24,733,251, forward strand.
ACCGGAACTGAAAGAGGCTCTGCAGTCGTTGCAAGTATAAGTGCCAGAGTGGGATCAATTGGAGATAATCGCCTCGGAGGTTGGCATTCGTATCGAGCTTCTAAAACTGGACTTAATCAGTGTACGAGAATTCACTTATATTTGTCAATCGAAAATCTAAAACGACAGCAGTTGATTTACTTGACAAAATCCATTCCTTGAAATGTGCAGTGAACAAGACCGTGTCGGTGGAATTCGCACGTAAAAAAGATCCGATTATAAGCATCCTGTTGCATCCAGGAACAGTAGATACAGATCTATCGAGACCATTTCAGAGGAATGTTCCAGAAGGCAAGCTCTTCACCAAAGAGTTCTCTGTGCAGAAGTTACTGGGCATTATTAACAGTGTGAAAGCTTCCGACAATGGTAAGTTTTTTGCTTGGGATGGTCAAGAGATTCCTTGGTGATATGGTATGAAATGTGCTTAGAATGTAGGATGAAATAATACATTACACCATCTTTCTCTGCCACTTATGAAATTTACTTTTACTAGGAATTTGGTGAAATATTACTGTAATAATACTCACCATCTTGACAATTTTCTTCGTTTATTTATTTAATTTTTTTTGTGAGTTGAGAGAGAGAGAGAGAGAGAGAGGGGTTGATTACCGTAAATTAACTGAAAAGATAAGAAGCCGCAACTGCTGCAAAGTTCACCTGTTAAATATATCTCTTTTTTTTTCTGGTAAATCCAAATCATCTGTTTTTCGGCCATGGCTTCAAGAAAAGTGAGGTTCCAAATGATGATGGCCATTGCATCAATTTCAATTCCTACAACATTTACAGCAACAGTAGTGGAAGATCTAAACAACCTGCAACCGCCTCCGGATTTCAATTCCACCATCGCAAACAACTGCCGCCACAACCCTTCTCTCAGGTACTGCAACTCCACCAATCTCCTCCAAATCTTCAAATCCACCATCGTTGCCTCCCATTTATGCAACATTTCCAACAACCCCAACTGCGTCGAATCCTTCCCCAAGATCGACCTCCGCGGCCACCCCAAGGTCGCCCCTCTCTATCTCTCCTTCACCTTCTTCTGGAAATTCTGCCCCTTGACCGTTGTCTCCATCGACCTCTCCAACAATTCTCTGAAGGGGAGTTTCCCAAATGACGTCCTCTACTGCTCTCAGATTCGGTCTCTCGATCTCAGCCTCAATACCCTCTCCGGCGATGTTCCGGTGGAGAAGCTCTCGTCGCTGCAGAATCTCACGCTCCTCAACCTCTCCTACAACGCCTTCTCCAAGTGTGATATCTCCGAAACTCCCTTCTTCGACCGCTTCGACTCCTCGGGCTTTGTCCGCTCCGGCATCCTCCCCGATCGCCGCCAGTTGACGGCCAAGGCGGTGGTGCTCTTTGTCGGCTTCCCGGCGGCCCTGCTTTTCTTTGGATGGCTCTGTTTTTGGCGGGAAAGCTGCAGGAACAAGCACAGGTTCAAGGCTTCGGCTCTGGAAGAGGCGAGCAACGGGTTCTCGGAGAGGAATTTGGTGGGAAAGTCGAATGGCCGGAGGAGCGTTTGCTACCGGGGCGTCCTGAGAGACGGGCGCGAGGTGAGGATCGAGGTTGAGGTTTGGTCGGAGAAGACGAAGAGGGAGGACCGGAGGCGATTCGCGGAGGAATCGGAGGCTCTGGTTCAGTTGCAGCACAGGAACATCGTGCGCGTACTAGGTTACTGCGACAGTCGGAGGTTGACGGCCGTCGTGACGGAGTGGGTCGCCGGGAAGGATGTGGAGGCGTGGGTTAGAACATGCGTGCCACCATGGAAGCAGAGGGTACGAGCGATCTTGGGAATCGCGGCTGCGGTTCGCTACTTGCATGAAGAATGGCCGGAGATTGGGTGCGACCTCAGATCAACGAGCGTAATGGTGTCGGAAAATGGAGAAGCGGTCGTAACAAGATTCAAATTCGATGATCACTGTAAAAGTAAGCGAAATTATTCTTTATTATTTTTATTGATTTAAGAATTTAATTAATTAATTTGCAGAAATATATGAATTTGGGGTGCTCGTACTTGAGATGGTGACGAATAGGTGGGCGGGTGAAGATTTTAGGAAGGAGAGTGGGTTTGTTGAGTGGGTGAAGGTGAATTACCCGGAAAATATGGCGGATTTGATCGACGGGAGAATGAAGACGACCGCGGAGATAGTTGCTGCGGCGGCGGAATTAGTTGAATTTGGATTGATTTGCGCGGATTTGCGGCGGCAGCCGAGTTGGGAAAAATTCTGTCATCTCCTCTCGAAGATTTCTCATGCACATAGAGGCAAAGAGCATGTTCATCACAGACAACACTAGGATAAAAAGTACGACAGTTATTGGTTTTTTTTTTTTTTTTTTTTTGAAAGGTTGGTGATTCGAAATATAAAATGTAACGAAAATATAATTGACCAATAATCTAATCATGTCAAATATTTTCTTTTTCTTTTCTTTTTCTTCTTGTATAGAAGAAATCACTCGTACCTTTGATCATATAATTACTTGAAAAATCTTCCTTTCCTAGAATTTTCTTCTAATTAAGCAGACAAGATAATTATATAGAAATTGAAGAAGTAAAATATTCCCAATTTTATTCTATTTTTTGAGAAAGGATAAAATTCCATTGAAAAATAAGGAAGCAAAGCTCAATTTCACTCTTGAAATCGACAAACTCAATTTTTATTTCTCTACTTGTAGATTTTATTTCTCTTCTTAATATTCCCTCTTGCGAGATAATTTTCTCTCACATATAGGAACGAAGTAGACAGTAAGTAATATACAATGTGTGAAGAATTAGAAAATACTTTTTCCTTCTATTTTTTTAGGCCTTAATATCGTCTTCTTCTTTGTTATTTCTTTTTCCATTTATAAGACAAGAACAAAATATAAATGTATAACGAAAGAAAAAATATTAAATATGTAGTAAGTGCATCACCTGTCCTCTCTATTATTTTCTGTGCGCAAATTATAAAATAAGGTAATGTAAAAGCAAATTTAAAATTTAAAAAAATATTAGAAATTCCAATAATTACAAAGATGGGGTAGGAATAGGGTGCAGAAAAAAGTTTAAAAAAACAAAAAATACACGTGATAGAAAAGAGGAAACGGTTATACATTGGAGAACTGCCGCCAATTAAATGAAACCCTAATACCCCATTATAACTACCCTAATTATAAGGAAGGTGGTTAATTAGCCGTTATAAAACCCATCCAATAACCTCCACCCCCCACGTTCCTCTCTCTCTCTCTCAACACACACACCGCTAAACATAAGCATTTTTAGTTTGTTAAGTTCTACTGACATTCAAAGCTAGTAGTTAAAAGACAGAATCTCTCCTCAGGTATTGTATTGTCTCTTTCTTTATCTTGTTTTAATTTGTCCCTCTAATTTTCTACTCAATTGCTTCTCCTTCTAGGTACTATTCATGCTCTTAACTATTTGTTTCGCTTGAAGGTTATAGAAGCATTCATCAATGGCGGCGTTGAGCTACTACTCCAACTGGGACTCTTTTCCGCAGTGGGACTCAGGCGACGTAGCCATTGATGACCCGGAGCTCCAATCCCTGCAAGACACGTGGAACGCCGACTACACGGTCGACCTCGACGACTTGTTCTTCCCAGCAGAAAACAACTACTGCAACTCCTCTCTTCTTCCCTACGACTTCAACAATGGAGCTCCGTTCCATAGCTTCAACTCCTTCGATTTGCCGCAGCAAGAATTTGAGCCCTTCAACTTCAACTACCCCAAGCGCCAGAAGCTTTGTAGTTCCGAGGGACTCTACTCCTCTTACTTCGACTACCCTTGTCTGCCGGAAATCATGGCGCCGCCGCCGTTGCCTGAGTTTCCGGTGGCGGAGTTCAGCATGGGGAAAGAAGAAGCAAACGGCGGAGGAGGATTATCAGCGCAGAGCATGGCGGCGAGGCAGAGGCGGCGGAGGATCACCGAGAAGACTCGTGAGCTGGGGAAGCTGGTTCCCGGCGGTCAGAAGATGAACACGGCGGAGATGCTTCATTCCGCCCACAAATACATCAAATTCATGCAGGCCCAAGTTTCACTTCTCCAATTCATTAATGCTTCTCCTCCTCAGGTATCTCTCTATAAGTCTATACTCGGCGTCACTTTCTTGAATTCTTACAGTAATTTATCATCAACTGCTACTGCTGCTAACATGTATCTATGCATGATTTAATTAATTAGGAGGTGGCATTTGAAGGTGAAGAGGAATTCCAGAAGCTTCTAGAGTCTCCCTTGATTCAAGAGAAGCTTTATTCGACTGAACATTGTCTGCTTCCACGCAAGTTTGTGGAACAACTTGCTACTGATGACAAATCTAATCCTCATTTGCTTCCAATTTTGGAAAAATTCGACAAGTAGTCGTGAATGATTTTGAGTACTCCTAATTAACTATTTTTAGATTAGTTTAGGCTAATTTCTATTAATTTCTGATGTCTTGTTAGAGGAAAGGCAATTTCTTTTTGCCTTCGATCTCTTGGTTATTTGGTTGTAATCCTATATTTCTTACAAGTAGAAGTAGGATCTGTGTTAGGTTTAGGCTCTAATTACTTGGGGAAAAAAATGTTGTATTTTTTTCTTAGTGTAAGTTATCCTGATTCTAACATTATTATTGATATTCAATGAGCATTCATTCTTTGTTAAAGCCCAAATGGGATTTGATTGCTTATTTACTCTTTTTCATTAAATTCGTCATAAAAATAAAATCTTAAACCGCAATGCACCATTTATTATCATTTGGGCCATCTTACTTTCACAATTTATTGTTGATTAGTTTTATTCACAAAATTGTTCAAAAAAAAAAAGTTATTCACATAAAAGCCTTTTCTAGTACTTAATTATTATCCATGGGAAATCTGCAAATATAATTCTTCATCTTTAATTTTTGAGAGAATAATTCATAGTATATTTTAGATGGGGAAGACATATTGACATAGTCAAAGTAGTTAGGTAGTTGAATTTTTGAAGGAGTGATTATAGGAAAGTCTGTTACAAACATGCCTTGGTGGTTAAGTCAATTTCTTTCTCCACACGAGATGTATTATTTCACGGCCTCTTAATAATTTTTATTTGTATCTTCCTTGAAAAAAAAAAAAAAATCATTTGTAAAATTACATGAGAAAAATAATTAAGAACTTGTACTTTATACGGTAACTTATCGAAATTGGTTAATTACTCACAAAAACTATAAACAGAATTAATTAATGCGTAATCAAACACCAATCCGTTTCGTTGCACACTATCATTATTATGCAATTGTAGTTGATGTAAATGTTATTTTTTTTATAAAAAAAAAATACCAAATCCATAGAAGAAAAATGCAATCAAAATTCTTGATTGGAAAAACATTTTTCCCAGAAAGAGGTCCTTCCTGTGTATTTCAGTATACAATGTTGTGCATGTGTATCACGGATAAGGACATACATACATTGAGATCGTATTCATAGCTCGAACCTCTAGTCGCCATTTTTTTACTATAACCTGCTTCCTCGGAGCCTTCCCACTGTTTCTTCATTACAAGATTCCACGTTTATGCATCAAACCCAGCTGTAACCTGGTTCTTTGGAGACCTGATGCCTTTCCATTATACTTCGAACATCATTCACATCGTCCCATCTATCTAACGACGAGTACATATTAGCTAGGAGGGAATAAGGAGCAGAATTACCCGTATCCATCCGGAAAAGTTCGTCTGCAGCCCTTCTTGCCAACTTCACATTAGCATGAACCCTGCAAGAGCTGAGCAAAACCTCCCAAATAACAGGATCATCTCTAAATGGCATGTTTTCTAAGATTTCTTCAACTTCATCGAACCTGCCAGCTCGACCCAAGGTGTCGATTATGCAAGTATAGTGATCACTGAGTGGCTCCACGTCATAGTCTTTCTGCATTGAGTTGAATAGCTTCAAACCAGTATCTACTAATCCAGAATGACTGCATGCGGTTAAGACAGCAACAAACGTTATGTGATCTGGTTCGATTCCAGCCTTGATCATGTTCCTAAGCAAATCAATAGCATTTTCTCCTTGTCCATTTTGAGCATAACCATGTATCATCTCGTTCCACGTAACTAAATCTTTACATGGCATCATATCAAAAAACTGTCTGGCCCCATCCACATCGCCACACTTGCTGTACATATCAACAAGAGAAGTTCCGACGTAGACATTGTTTGTATGTCCTTCTTTCACTATCAGACCATGGATCTGTCTCCCTTGTGAGAGAGATGAGAGAGAAGAGCAACAATTCAGCACACTAGCATAAGAGAATTCAGTAGGCAGCATTCCTTCACCTAGCATTCGCCTGAAAAAGGTAAAACCTTCTGCATCCATTGAATTAAGGGATAAGCCTGCTAACACTGAATTCCAGCACACTATATCATAGTGGGGAGCCATGTTGAAGATAGCTTTTGCCACTTCTATTTTACGACTCTTTGAGTAAACAGCTATTAGCCCACTGGTAACATACAAGTCTGTCGAAAGCTCAGCCTTAAACAAGGCGGCATGAATCTGCTTTCCACCCTCTAAAAGCCCCATTGCAGCACAAGAACTGAGAATTATAGCAAAAGTAGTTCGATCAGGCCTTAATTTTTTGAACTGCATCTCTCTGAAAAGCATAACCGCCTCCCTATGGTACTCGTTCTGAGAATATCCCGAGAGCATAGCATTCCACGAGGCTAAACTCGGCACAGACATACTATTGAATATGTGAAGCCCGGTATCGATATCACCATTTCTCAAACATGCAGCGAGCAAATTGACATAAGTGACCTCATCAGGCTCAATCCCACAACTCTGCATTTTCTCAATGCATTCCATTGCCCTTTGCAACTGATATTCTTTAGCATATCCTGCAATCATAACATTCCACGAAACAACACTGACTTTTAACATACTGCTGAACAACATTTCTGCAGAGCCCATACATCCAAGTTTCGCATACATGTTAAGCAATGAATTGTTTACGTGCAGGTCTTTCAAGAAACCGATTTTAACAAGAAGCCCATGTACTTGTTCTCCGTGCATCATATGCCTTCTCCCCTCACTGCCATGGTTCACATCAAATTCACACTTGGAACAAACACTCAGTACACTCGAGAGCGAGACACAATCTATGATCCTCTCTCGATGCATCAATCTAAACATGTCGAATGCTTCATCCATGCGGTCAGCTCCTACTAACCCCTCCATCATCGCAGTAAACGAGACCTCATTATGCTCCGGCAACTCCTCAAAAACCAGTATTGCTTCTTCTATTAAAACGCACTTCATATACATTCCCAACAAAGCATTTCCGACGTATAAATTCGAGCTGAGTCCGAGCTTGACAGCAAGCCCATGGCTTTCCCTGCCACACTCCACATTGCCCAAACCTCCACAAGAACTCAAAACACTGGCTAACGTGAAGCGAGTAGGCACGAAACCATGCATCCTCATCGCGTAGTAATTCATCAAGGCCTTATCTTCAAGGCCATTTCGCGAAAACATACTGATAATCAAATTCCAAGAAACGGAGTTCCTCTCCGGCATTTGATCGAACACTTGACACGCATTGTCCACATCATTTAACTTGCAGTAAGAATCTAAAATGGCGTGGTAAGTGAATATGTTTCTCAGAGGCATTTGGTCGAACAGGCGGCGGCCGGCCGACGTACGGCCGCATTTTGCGTACAGCTCAATAAGGCGATTCACCAGAAAAGTGTTGGAAAATTGATGGGTTCGAAATATTTGAGCTTGAATTATTTTTCCTGCCTTGTAGGCTTTGTGATCTATGCAATTTTGCAACAAATTTGCCAACGAAACAGAGGCGATCCAGCTTTGCATTTCTAACGAATAAAAAAAAAAACAGTTAAAGGCACTAATTAATTGCCGCTTATTATCAAATTTGAAATGCCTTGGGCCGGAATTGGGCCGCAAAATAGGCCCAACTCAGTTTTCTTTTTCTTGTACTGTAATAGCTTAATAAATGGTACAACCCGGTGAAGCTGTGAATCAGGATGTACCACCATGTACTGAACAAAACCCTTGTTCCCGTTATTCACCCATCAAAACCGAACAAATCAAATTTGTTGAGAGTTGGTATGAATCAGCTGAACTGTGTCCAGATGGACGGCGGCGGAGTGGACTCCGACGGCCGTGAATTCAAGAGCGCGGAGGAGATGTGGCGCGAAGAGGTGGGGGACGGCGACCCCCTCAAGAAATCTCAGTGGTATTCGCAGGGCGTCGGCTATTGGCAGGTAAGTAACGAACTCTGTATTTTCTTTTTTCTTTTCTTTTTTTCGTTTTCAAACAAGAAAAGTGTCGTATGCCTAGTTGCTCACTGGCGAGGTTTGGCGTTTGACTCCATTTTCCCAGAAAAGAAGCTTTCTTGTGCAGCTGTAAAACGAGATTATGTCTAAATTAAATGAAAAAAAGAAGCTATTTATTAATTGTTTAAGTGATGTGAGCTTTGTATGGAAGAGAAGGGTGTGGAGGCGACGGTGGATGGAGTGCTGGGAGGGTATGGGCATGTGAATAAACCTGATATAGAAGGAAGTGAGGCGTTCTTGAATTCGATTTTGATGGAACTATTTCCTGATTCTGGCGGAGGAAGACGCCTCGTTACTCTTGGTATTATTTTCTAGTAAAAGAGCTTTATTTTACATGATTTGGTTCTAGTTTTTCTCTAGGTTATTGCAAAGGTGCTAGCTATAGAAATCGTTGTTGCTACACTTCTCGTGTTATAGCGAAAGCCAAGTGAGTTTATCGTTGGAGTTTTGATTATTTGGTTACAATACCTGCAGATTGTGGCTCTGGGATTGGGAGGGTCACCAAGAATCTTCTTATAAGATATTTTAACGAGGTGCTCTTTTAACTCTCACTTGCATCTTTTTCTTCGTGGTTTTTCATTTTTCGTTTCATATGACGCATATTTAAAAGGTGAAGGTTTATTCAATCATAGAATCCAACTAGTTAGTGACAATAGTATCTTTAGTCTCTTGTTTCTACTTTCTATACATTGTTCTGAAAATGCTCTGTTCCAATCCAGGTTGACCTTCTCGAGCCTGTCTCTCATTTTCTAGATACTGCTCGGAAAAATTTGGCCCCAGAAGAATTGATGGTCACTGAGGATCATAAGGCTGTCAACTTCTTCTGCGTTCCGCTTCAGGCAAGATGTATTGCACATCATCGTAGCATTTATTTAAACATGCCATTTTGTTTTAAGTTTCATACAATGTTTAGTCGGTCTTCATTTTAGAAATGAAACCTGTGGAGGCCAACACCTAATCACAGTGGAAATGCCTTGTTCATGCAACTTATTTGTTTATTGTAATCAGAGATTCATATTGTACAACTATCAGAAACCCTAATACTTTCTGTGGAAACTAATAGCCAGAAAACTTGTTTGGAGTTGGTCCACAATATACTGTTAACTCTTACGGATGTAGACTTGTAATTTTCTCCTCTTTTTTGTCACAATATACATGCTACAGCAATGGATACACACTTTGTTTCCTAAAAACTCTTTTACCTACCTTATACTAGGAATTTACTCCCGAGGCAGCAAGGTACGACATTATATGGGTCCAGTGGTGTATTGGTCATCTTTCAGATGATGACTTTATGTCATTCTTCAATAGAGCCAAGGTAATACCTCCTATCTGAATAAACAATGATAGTTGGTCTTCCTATTACTGAATTCTTGTACTAATCTACTTCTCTCATAGTTGAGTATAAGTAAATATCTGACTGCTTCCAATTTTTTATTGCACTGGTTTGTACTGACAATCATCATTCAGATTTATTCATCCTATTTTCTGGAATTTTCTTGGCAAATTAGCTTTGACTTATAAGTTATAACCGTGTGTGCTTATTCACATGAACATGCATTATTCTATCTCCTAGTCCTAGGTTTCGATTCTGTTTCCAACCAGAACTGGAAAAATCAATCCTGGCAGATTCTGTTAGCTGTGAATTGATTACAAGAGTATTTCTAGAACAATATAAGTTATTCTATTATCTGTAACTGTCTGATCAGTTTTATCTTTATAAAATAATCTAATATTTTCACATCCTATTAATCGAATTTTTTCGTTTCATCAATGTTTGATGTATTTGTTGGTATAATGTACCTCGTTCAGGGTGGTCTCAAACCTGGTGGGCTATTCATTTTGAAGGAAAACATTGCTAGAAGTGGTAAGAATTTCATTCATCTTTTTTTTACGTGTTTTGCAAATTAGAAACCACCTACCTTATTAGGAATTGAGGCAATGTAATTCTGGAGTAGCTGGTTTTTTTTTTTTTTTTCCATGATTTTTACCGTGAGGCTGATACTGATTCTCGTTCTTTAGGTTTCGTGTTGGATAAACAGGACAAGAGCATTACAAGATCTGACTTGTACTTCAAGCAGCTCTTTAAACAATGTGGACTACACATTTACAAAATGAAGGTACATTTGAATTTCTTTAATCTAAATTCTTAATATACTCGGACGTCTATGCAGTATATCTGATTTCACGTCTACAAATTCATCGAAGTTTCGTGTGCGTTTGATTTCAGGACCAAACGGGATTCCCAAATGAATTATTTGCTGTAAAGATGTATGCGTTAACGACGGCAGATCTGCCTAAGAAAACGAAGATTTCGAAATCTAAGAGACAAGTCAACAGACCAGCCATCATCAGATAGTGAAGGGATGAAGATACTAATCCATTTCTCAAGAGCTTTTTAGGGATGTCAATTTAGCCCGAAACCCGCGGGTTGGCCCGAGTAACCCGAGCCAAAAGCGGGTTAGGGTTGAATATTTCTAACTCGAAAAAAATTTCAACCCGAATGGCCCGAACCGAATAGCCCGAAACCCGATAGGGCTAACCCGGAAGCTTGGCGGGTTGGCCCGATGACCCGAAAGTTTTTATTAATTAAGTGTTGAATTTTATTACTTTGTTTCAAATATTAAAATTTATGTCTTAATTCAAATACTTGTGAAAAATATTAGAATTTTCTAAGTTTTATTCATCATAATATTTTCTCTATTTTGTATTTCACCGCATAATAAAAAATGATTAATATAATCATTAAAAAAAATATATCTTCACATCTCATTAAGCTATTTATTATATTATGCAAGTTGGATTAACATAATACAAAATAAAGTGACTTAGATGGTATAACATGAATTATTTATTTTTATAATATTATGATTATAAAAAAAAATCGTCAACTTCTTGGCCCGATGGGCTAGCCCGAGTCCAAGAGTTTAGGGTTATGGTTGAAAATTTCTAACCTGAAAAAAATTTAACCCAATTCAATCCGAATTGAATAACTTGAAACCCGACAGGGCTGACCCAAACCCGCTTGGGTTGACCCGATTGACATCCCTACTTTTTATCCAGATGTAAAACTCATTATTCTGTGTGCGTCCTTCACTTGTATACTATTATTCAGTTCATAATTTTCAGTTTTAAAGAAGTTAAAAGATATTAGGAAACACCCAAAATCTCAAGCCTGAATAGGAATAATTAATTTCCTTAATATTGAAATTCGAATGTGTAAATAAAAATATAAATATAAATAAATATGAAAATAAAAACTCAACAAACCATCCTACAATCACTCTCCAAAATCAACTCTCTAACCACTTTGAACGAGTCAACGGCCGGCTAATCTCAAAATTGAATAACTACCAAGAATCATTTTTGCAAATTTCGCATAAAGAAAAGTTTAGTGCAAGGAAATTAATAATCTGCAAAACGCAAAGGCCAATGTAAATTGTGAAAGTTGATGTACATTTCACAATGCAAAGGCCGATTGTTCTCGTTTAAACTTTTTGTATTTCTCGAGTTCTACATTTTTCACCGTCTTCTTAAATTTTAATTTGTTCTTTTATTTATTTAACTGTGAGTTAAGTTAAATCAGTTAAAAAATAAAAAAATAATAAAAATTGTGAAAGTAATTATGATGGCCGAAATTGTAAATAATTGTGAAAGTAATTACATTGCGGTTTGGATTTTATTTAATGATGAGTTTAAAGAAAACAGTAAATAAGCAATCAAATCCCATTTGGGCTTTAATTAACCAAGAATTAATGCACACTGAATATCAATTAATTAATAATAATGTTAGAATCAGATTAACTTACACTAAGGAAAAAATACAACATTTTCTTCCCAAAGTAAAGAAAGAGCCTAAACCTAACAGTACAGATCCTACTTCAATTCTGCTCCTAAGTAATTAAGGAATACAACCAAATACACAAGCTAGAGATAAAAGGAAAGAAGAAATGCCTCTAACAATTAAAAAACATCAGAAATTAATATAAAATTAGCCTAAACTAAATAAATAAATAGTTACTTAGTAGTAGTCAAAATAATTCAGCACTTGTCGTCCTTTTCCAAAATTGGAAGCAAACGAGGATTAGATTTGTCATCAGATCCTAACACAGATCCTACTTCTACTTGTAAGAAATATAGGAATTCAACCAAATAAACAAGAGATCAAAAGGCAAGAAGAAAATGCCTTGCCTCTAACAATTAAAACATCAGAAATGAATCAAAATTAGCCTAAACTAAGCAAATAAATAGTTAATTAGGAGTACTCAAAATCATTCACCACTACTTGTCGAATTTTTCCAAAATTGGAAGCAAATGAGGATTAGATTTGTCATCAGTAGCAAGTTGTTCCACAAACTTGCGTGGAAACAGACAATGTTCAGTCATATAGCTTCTCTTGAATCAACGGGGACTCTAGAAGCTTCTGGAATTCCTCTTCACCTTCAAATGTCACCTCCTAATTAAATCATGCATGTTAGCAGCAGTTGATCGATGAATAATGTAAGAATTCAAGAAAGTGATGAAAAAGTACCCGAGGAGGAGGAGGAGAAGCATTAATGAATTGGAGAAGTGAAACTTGGGCCTGCATGAATTTGATGTATTTGTGGGCGGAATGAAGCATCTCCGCCGTGTTCATCTTCTGACCGCCGGGAACCAGCTTCCCCAGCTCACGAGTCTTGTCGGTTATCCTCCGCCGCCTCTGCCTCGCCGCCATGCTCTGCGCTGATAACCCTCCTCCTCCTCCGCCGCTTGCTTCTTCTTTCCCCATGCTGAACTCCGCCACCGGAAACTCGGGCAACTGCGGCGGCGGCGCCATGATTTCCGGCAGACAAGGGTAGTCGAAGTAAGAGGAGTAGAGTCCCTCGGAACTACAAAGCTTCTGGCGCTTGGGGTAGTTGAAGTTGAAGGGCTCAAATTCTTGCTGCGGCAAATCGAAGGAGTTGAAGCTATGGAACGGAGCTCCATTGTTGAAGTCGTAGGGAAGAAGAGAGGAGTTGCAGTAGTTGTTTTCTGCAGGGAAGAACAAGTCGTTGAGGTCGACCGTGTAGTCAATGCCTACGTCACCCGAGTCCCACAGCGGAAACGAGTCCCAGTTGGAGTAGTAGTAGCTCAACGTCGCCATTGATGAATTAATGCTTATATAACCTACAGATTGAGGAAATTGAACATGATGGTAGTAGGAAGCAGATGCAATTGAAGGAGGGAAACTTGAAAACAAGATGAAGAAGAGACAATTAGACAAATACGTACATTACATTACCTGAAGAGTGAAGAAAGATTGTGTCCTTTAACTACTCGCGTAGCTTGAAAACGGCTTATGTTTAGGCGTTGAGTGTGTGTCAGAGAGAGAAAACAAGAGAGAGAGAGAGAGAGAGAGATTGTGTGTGTGGGGGGGGGGGGGGAACGTGGGATTTTTATAACTGATAACCGTAACTACCCTCCGTTATAATTAGGGTTGGAGTAACGTTCTGCGAGTAATACACAGCAACGTGCTGTGCTCTAAAACGGTGCCGCTTCAGGTATTTTCAACTTACTTTTTAATTCTTTTTTTTCATTCTTTTGTTGTATTTATTTTTGGTCTATTTTAGTTTTTTTTTCTTTTTAGTTTCTTTTATAGTTTCATTTAAACTTTTAATTGATAATTATTTATTGATGCTTTTATTTCATACTAGTAGACATTACGTGCGTTGTACGTAAATCTATTTTTAATTAATTTAATTAAAATATAGCAATATACTACCTTCATCCCTCTATATTAGTTCACATTCATTTTTTTGACTTTTTCAGCACGCGTTTCCACCAAAGCCAATACGGGTTTCAAAATATAATTTTGAAATATTTTTTCTTTTACGGGATATTATAACACTCATAGTATCCCGTAAAAGAAAAATACTTCAAAATTATATTTTAAAACCTGCACTAGGTTTCGGTGGAAACGCATGTCGGAAAAGTCAAAAAAGTGAATGTGAACTAATATAGAGGGATAGAGGTAGTATAAAAAATTTCATATTGTTGTTTTAAAATTCAATTATAAAAAGAAAAATAAATAATGTACTCCAAGTAAATTTATATGTCCATCAATGATTCAATGATAAGTGACACCTCCATTTCTAAACATGCTTAGAAATCATGGTTTTATCCAAGTAGATTTATATTTATAGTGATATAATTCCTTTATATAATCTTAAAATACATCTTTATTGCTTTTTGTCAATATTTCTAGTTGGTTCATCCTCAGCACCACAACTTAAACTTTGATGTTAATAATTCTTATCTTTGTTTGTGTTGGCTTGTTGGCTTCTTTTTTCACGTTCCACATAAAGAACTCTTCAACCCAAAAAACATTCGCAATAGTTATAACAAATAATTCAAACCAAACTATACTTGATTTGGTGAAGCTCTTTGTGTTACTTGACCTAAACCTAAACCCTTATAAATATTAAATATAAATAAGAATTAATGAACCTATTATGATAAGAACCAAAGTAATTTGGATTATATAACAACTAACGGAAAATAAATTTAATCCTAATAAATGATTAATTTATTCTAAATTGAATCATACTTATTGTAGGTTTTCTTTTTCCTTGTTATAAAAATACGGATTAGTTTTGTTCATTTTCTTGTTATAGATGATTAGATATTCGATATACACTGTCTTGTTTAATTGTATATGAAGTCATGTAAAATTATAAACACTTTCTATCATAAAATTAATACTCCATGTAAGATTGACATTGGTTTCTCTATTAATTATCTCTTACACATGAAAATTATTTATTCATAAATCGTTATATATATATATATATATATATATTAATGACCAATGCTTTGGCCATTTCGTAGGTGCATACTTTTAATGTTTGTTTCAATTCTTATTTAAATTTATTCTTTATGTTAGAATATATTATTTTCGTGGATTTCCTTTTTTTTTTTCTCATGAATTTCCATTTTTTTTTCCGACCACTTTTTCAATTAATGAATCGCTATACATATATGAAAAAGACTTGCATGAAGCCGACCTCATAATGTGGTCAGACCTTGAAAG
Source organism: Mentha longifolia (assembly GCA_001642375.2). Lineage (NCBI taxonomy): Eukaryota > Viridiplantae > Streptophyta > Magnoliopsida > Lamiales > Lamiaceae > Mentha > Mentha longifolia. Next base: position 24,748,632 of record CM038119.1, read on the forward strand.
CTAATAAATTACTTGGCCGAATCCATTACTTATATTGTTTTTAGTTATAGGTCTATTAGATTGTAGGCTTTGCGGGTGGGCTGCACCGTGCCACTGGCTTGTACAAGAAATGTGCCTCTACATATATTAATTATTATCATGAATTATACACATACTACTGTACTCTATTTGAATTCTTAATGACACATACTTCGGCCATTTCTTAGGCTTAAAGGTTAGTGTAACTTTTTTATTTGTTTCAATTTCATAGGCTTAAATTTATTCTCTATGTTAGATCGTATTATTTTTCGTGAATTTCAATTTTTTTTTTTTTTTTTTTTTTTTTTTTTTTGTGAATTTCCATTTTGTTTCGACCGTTTTTCAATTTATTCCTTGATACATATTACTCCTTCGTTTTCGAAAACTCTTCATTTAATTCCGTTGTCCTTTAAAATTCTTCCCTTTCTATTTTTAGATATGGATCCACCATAATAATACAATGCACATCCCTAGGGATGGCAATGAGTCGGGTTTTTGTGGGTACCCGCCTCACCCAAACCCTAATAGGACGAGTTTGAGTAATAAAATTGATATCCACAATGAGTTTGGGTTGGGTATGGGTAGATAGGTTCGGGTACCCACTACCCAAACCCATATATATGTATGTATGTGTGTGAATTAAAATATTAATAACTATTCGTAATTCTATTTTTTTTATGTATCAAAATTAATATTTTATTGGTATTTATTGAGATTTGTTTTATAATTTTGTTAGTTCATATTTATAATAACATTTGCATGTTTTAATAATAGTTTTGACTTTCGATTGGTATATATATATAGTTATAATTTTTGTTATATAAAATTTTAAAGAACTATTTATATTAATGTTGTAGAGTTCGGGTATCGGGTAATTAGTAGGTATTACCTGATGGGTTTGGGGCGGGTACGGGTATCAAAATCAAATTTTAAACGGGTTTGGGGGTACGAAAAATTTTAACAGGTTTGGGTTTGGGAAAGACTAAATAGGTGGGTACCGACCCATTGTCATCCCTACACATCCCCATTATCACTAAATAATGCAATACACTACACTAAAGGTTAGAGTCAAATTCACTATTAATAAATAATACAAGTCAAGTCAATTAATGGAGGAAGAATTTTGGAGGACGGAAGGAGTATATTTTCTCTAGCGACAGTTCGATTAGCATTAATAATTTTTGTAGCTCTTACATTATTTGGTTTGTTCTTAGTAGATTTTGTTAGTGTTTATTACAATAATATTTACAATAATCGGTAGTATTATATAACAACTACCAATAACAAATCTAATTTTAATAAACTATTAATTTATTCTAAATTAAATTATTTTATTGTGGTTTTTTTCTTGTTATAAAATATGCATTGGCTTTGTTCTTTTCCTTGTTGTAGATGATTAGGTACTGGATGTATAATGTATTGTTTAATACATATCCACTTATTGTTTAATACATATCCATATATATTTTATTTTTATTCTAATGATAATATTAATATTCTAATAATTTATTCTACTAATATATATTACACAAATCAAATTTTGTAAACAAGACACTTTTAATAATAGTATAGAGTATAAATATAGATATAGATAGATTAAGAGTTAATTATGTCATTATGTTATTTTATAAATATTAGATATTAGATGTTCAATTATTCACTTTCCTACTCACGGTTTGTGTTTCATAAAATATTAAAACCTTCAACCAATAATCATTCCATAATTCCAAAAAAGTTAGTAATTCCATTACTAGATTTTAGATTTTATTATTTTAAGTCGAAGTATACAAAGTAACTACTGTACTAGATATTGCAAAAATAACTTAATTTATAAAAAGAATTATCCTGTTCCACCGTGTTCAGCTTCAGCAAGCAGAAGCAATTGCGCGTCGTCGAAGGCGGAAGTTTTGATGTCTCCTCCGACGCGCCTCCACCAGCCACCGCTACCTCCGCCGCCTTGCCTCTTGCTTTCCAACACCCCATTATATTTGTTATCTCTAAAACATCCCAACAGTTTCTTGCCCTGTTCTGCTGAATCTGTCTCCAGAATTGCGCTAAAGAGCAATGGGTTCCGATATTTTTCTCATGCTCCGGCAATGACGTCCGAGCCCATAGGTATTTATTTACTCTCGCCAACTGTTCTTGTTCAGTTTCTCTCTCTCTCTCTCTCTCTCTCTCTCTAAATGTGTTTATGTGTGTGTGTATCAATTTTATTTTAATTTTGGAATCAACATTTGAAATAGATGGGGCAGAGGAGGAGAAAACTGATAATGAAAAACTGAAGCAAAAAATTAAGGCCCTCGAAGTAAAGTTGGAATCTTGTACGCCTGGACAGTATAATCTCTTGTATTGCCCTAAGGTATTTTACTATCTCTACTTTTGCCTTTTGATAAATCCCTGCTAAGTCATTGTGGTTTGTTATGAATTATGATCATTGAATTTTACTAACTTCTTTATCAAATGAGTAACAAGTTTCTTGTAAGAATTAAGGAAGATTATATAAAATTGAGCGCCCCTTCTATTTCAAAACATTGTAATAAGATGTCTTATATTTGTACACATTAGATGTGTAGTGTAGTTGCTCTTATATATAGTGTTGGGCTTCCTTTTCACCATTTCAAGATTTCTTCTGGGCCGTCTTTTATCTGGTTTCGTCTTTTGCATAATTGCATCAGTGCAAAGGGGGGCGATCACTTCAGAGGACTCTGTCATTTCACATAAGCCGAAGTTGGTAAGTGCATTTTCGATTCATTTGCTAGTTTGGTACTCCACTATATATTATGTAAAAACTTAGAATGAAAACAGGAGTTATGCAATATGGAGGTGCTTTGATCTACAATGTGGATGGGCAGGCCAGGTTCCGTGATATATGGTTTAGATTACCTCTCCCTATCCACTCTTTTGAGCTTTGAAATCATTGTTCTCTTTTCGGATGGTAACTTCGGTTCCAGGTCTTTGCAGACAATGAGAAAGAAAACCTTCATATCAGCGTTAATGGAAATGTCAATTCTTCTCGCTCAGGGGAAAGTCTAAAGCTTGAACCTTTGGATGATGAGGTATGGCAACGGAACTTTGCTATATAGTATGGAGATTAGTCTCTCAATTCTTTTAACTAGAGCAAGCATCTTGTTGGTTCATTCAACTTTTGCTATAATGCAGTTGCTTGGATACTTTGCTGAAAGGATGATATCTAAAGAAACACTGCTCAGAAATAATGTTATGCAAGTTGCTAGTGGTAAGGTGAGAAAATAGTGTACCATATTACCATTTATTCTGTCCATCATAATAATGTCTAGTAAAAAAACTTCATAATTTTGGGCCAAATAAGTGAACTGGTAAATCGTGATTGAATAGCTCCATTTGTAATTAGTTTTCTTGATGATGGAATTCTCATTTCATAATAGGTGACGTTGATAATGCTTCTTGTTGAATTTTTTTGTGAAGCCATTAAATGTGTTTATGAGTATACCCTTAAAAAATGTAAGTTTCTTTTCTCTCGTGCAGAAGATCATTGCTTTTCCTTATAGACGAAACGGGCAGCTTGTTGGCTGTAAATACCGGACTCTTGAGAAAAGGTTTTGGCAGGTATCCCATCTAATTCCAAGGCACTAGCTTTCAGTTTCTTTAACGAGATGTAATTGGATTCTTTTAAGTAGTACTTATTTTAATTCTTTTTCTGCACTTTGTAGGGTAAAAATACGGAGAAAATGTTGTACGGGCTTGATGACATTGCAGATGCAAACGAGATCATTATTGTATAAATCTGATTACTTTTAGAGTTTCAGTTCCCTCATTATCACAATTTTGATCCTACTTTCTTTTGGTAGGTTGAAGGTGAGATAGACAAACTATCAGTTGAAGAAGCTGGTTATTGCAATTGCGTTAGTGTTCCTGGTGGTGCACCACAAGCAGTTTCGTTCAAAGAAATTCCTTCTCAAGATAAGGTTCGATAGAGAGCTTATATCAATTTGATTTGTGTTTTGCTACTTTATTGTCATCAATATTCTAAATTTGAATGTATCTAATATTTCACTTATATCTTTCGTGTTCCCATTCCATCAGGACACCGGCTTCCAGTACTTATGGAATTGCAAAGACTATTTTGCAAAGGTTTGAGATCTTTTGGAACAATGCAAGCCACAAAATACTTATCTACTTAATCTTCACGAGTATGAGCTGATGCATTTCTTGGTCATTTTTCAGGCGTCTCGTATAATCCTGGCAACTGATGGCGATACACCTGGCCAAGCTTTAGCTGAAGAACTTGCTCGTCGTCTTGGAAAGAAAGGTTTTAAACTATGATCTTCTCTCATCCAATGTTTAAACTTTTTCACTAGTATTTATCCACTGAAATAAAAAGAGGCTCTTTTTGCTGGTTTTTCTTTACTTTTACTGTTTGTCAGATGTTGGCATGTACGTTGGCCAAGGAAAGATGGGGTCAGCTTGTGTAAAGATGCAAACGAGGTTCGATAAATAGTATTAGATGCAAGTCCAATCCTCCCTTTTGGTGAGCAAAATGCATTTCTAGAGTGCCATAGTGATGCTGGCTTGTTTGTTGCAGGTTCTAAAGAGTCTGGGCGTAGATGCTATAAAAGATGCAATTGACAAAGCAGAGTTATATAATTTACAAATTTAAAGTAGCTTCGTGATTGATTTTATGAGGATGATGCATTGCTTATCGAATTTTTTATTTTTTATTTTTATTTTATAAAATAGATTTTGATTCAAGAATTAGTTTTATAACGTAGTCTCAGGATATATGGTTACTCTTTGGCTTGTTTTGTTTTGGTTTGAGATTAATAATAATAATAATAATAATAATAATAATTTATTGTTTTGCCAGACAAAACAAAATAATATGTTTCTTGTTACTTATTCTAAACAAAAAAAAAAGGAAAAAGTGAGAGAGAGAGAAAGAAACAGGAGAAAGAAAGAAGCCAATGTCTAGTGTATTTTCTAACAAGTCTAATCTTGAAGTGGATGTAGGAAACTACTCCACAAAGTTGATCACTGAAAGTTATTTTTGGATCCTAATTTATGTAGGTAGAGTGTATATAAAAGTGTATTTTTTTATTGGCTTTTTGAAAGTAGAAGAAGAATTATAAATGCGGGGTCCATGACGAAAAATAAAAATTGTATATAAATATTGTCGACGAGTAAGTAAGCATATATAATTGCTGAGGTTTGAAAAAATGATACTCCACTATGATTGCAAAGGTTTAAGAATGAAGCTAGCTTGCTAAATAAGTCATAATGTTTGTTAATATAATTTGCGTTTTTTTTCCTAAAATCAATGTCAACTAATTACCGAAGAGAAAGGTTTATAAAACACCGAAAGTCTGAACTCCGAATAAGTTCTTTATTTGGGTTGGGCCCACTTGGACTCTTAATTGGCTAATTTTCTTGCGACTCAAGGCTAAAAAGGCATATCACGCATTCATTTAATTTTATTATTTTCGGAAAACAGTATTGATTTTCCTTCCGTCCCTAGAGCATTAGCAACAATTGTTTCTCTTAACAACAATAATTAAGAGAGAGAATACAATTTTCCTAACATAGATTCTATGTTTCTTCTTGTTTTAGTTTCTTTTTGAAATCTACCATTACTGATTCTTTCTCAATTCCTGGGTTTTGCAAAGGGGTAAAACATCAATGGGTAGAAAAAAAAGTTCGAAAACAAAGCAACCAGCAAGAATAATCACAAAGGAGAGTTGTGGACTGGAGCCTTTGGGTAGTCAGGTACTGATTTTTCTCATTTTTTTTCTTTCTGATTATCATATAGGTTGTTTGGTTTGTATAGGTTTTAATTAGTTTCCCTAAAAAAGTTTAGTCTTTCTTGTGTAAATACAGCTATGTGCAATATTTAGGAGATGGATACTCTGAAAATTATCCCAAATATTTTGTTAAACATGTTTGTTTGCTCTCCTCTTGGATTGGGTGTGCAAGTTTGTCTCTGTTGAACCAATTAATTACATTAAAGCCTTAAATAAAAGTACTAGAGCATTAAAAATAAAAAAAAACACTGATGTTGATGTGTTATGTGGGTTGAATTTTGTTAATTAGTACATTCATCATTAGAAAAATTTGCTGTGATAACATTCTTGTCTCCTTTTAATGGGGCTTAGAACATAATTTTATACCGTCAAAAATGGAACCCTTTTTTGCTTGGTTAGTCGGGAAGTAAATGAATGATGACTTTTATGTAATCAAACTTTTTTCCTCTTATTGTTGCCTTGTTCTTGTTATTTTTTCTTACTAATTATTTTAGGAATTTCGGAATTCTTTTTCTAGTAATTAACAGAGTATGCCGATCTTTATCTCATTGACATGAATCTATTTTTCTTCCAGGTACTAGCATATTTTGCTGACCGCATGATATCTGGAGAAACCCTGCAGAGAAATGCTGTTATGCAGAAAATGAAGGGAGATGAGGTGCATATATATATATTTGATTTTGAGAATGCTGCGAATATGGCTAAAACTTTGCTCAATATGCTTTCTTTGATAATGGAAAATTTTGTTCATTCATTAAGAGTCGTTCGAATTGTGGTATGATATGTCTTCCAAACTTTGGACTGATTTGCCCAAGACAGGAATGTCTTATTGGGCCTTCATAGACAAGCTTCTATGAGAACTATTTGCATCTGAGTTTCTTGCATATAATAATATTGCTCTGAGAGCAACTTGTGATGACAATGATTTTTCTTGACTAACTTCTGATAACTATTTTGGGTAGATTGTTGCTGCATTCACTTACCGAAGAAACGGAGAGCTTGTAACCTGCAAGTATCGTAGTATTACTAGAAGAAGATTTTGGCAGGTATATTGTAATATGTGCTCTTGATTTGGCGCCGCCCATCATTGTTCGAGCATTCTGTTTGCTAGCTTTTTCTTGATTCACAATTGTGTAATTCTATGCTTCAATGATGTCATGTTCTACTGGTGATGCAGGAAACTAATACTGAAAGAATCTTGTATGGACTTGATGATATAAAGGAAGCAAGTGACATCATTATTGTAATCACCATCATCTACTGCGTATATTCAGTTAGAAGCAATTTGTTGAGAACTAATAATTTTGTGATCTAATATAAGGTTGAGGGTGAAATGGACAAGCTTTCAATGGAGGAAGCTGGCTTCAAAAACTGTGTCAGTGTTCCTGATGGTGCACCGTCAGAAGTGTCGAAGAAGGCATTGCCTGTAGAAGAAAAGGTGCTTTTTTTTATCTTACTTTTGAAAGATTCAAAGCCATTTGATTTAAATATCTGTTCACATTTGGATTATAATCATACTGCAAACTCCGTATTCACTGCTTTGGATGGTTACTTCGTTCCTCAGGTTCCCTATGTAGTAGTATTGGGTGTTAAAGACTAACAGTATATGAACTTTAACATCTGAATGTTACTAATTTTCTTTTAACGTATTCTTTGAAGCCAGGACACAATGTTTCAATATCTATGGAACTGCAAGGAGTGTACTGCAGGTTGGTTATTTCATTGATTTTCTAAATAGTGTACGCAAGTGGCAAAATTTGACACTTTTGTTGTTGTGATTTTGAAGGCATCTCGTATAATTCTTGCAACTGACGGTGATACTCCTGGTCAAGCCTTAGCAGAAGAACTTGCACGCCGCTTGGGAAAAGAAAGGTTGCCATATACGCTATTCCCATGTTTGTGTTAGTTATCATGCTTATGGTCTCGTTTGAACTTATTTAATCGCCTATTCTTCTTCCTACGGTGAATCAGGTGCTGGAGAGTCAAATGGCCCAAAAAGAATGAGACCGAAAATCATAAAGATGCAAATGAGGTATGAGACATTTGGGGCTTATTCTGCATTATAATTGAAGCTTACTGTGTGAAATTATGGCTCATTAAAATTCAGCAAGCAACTCCTATTTCTTGTTCATTCTCAAATATATTTTGTTTGAGGTTAAATCTTACCCTTCTCTTGTAAATATAGGTGCTTATGAATATGGGATCTGATGCACTGAGGGAAGTCATTGAAAACGTAGAGCTTTATCCAAGATGAGGGTGTTTAATACTACTATTCCATATTACTTTGGTGAATAGTGTTTGATAAATAGAGTTCGATTGTATTGGGATGATTCATTGTTTATTTGATATATTTCATACCAAAATTAGAGATCATAATATATTTTTTATAAATTTTAAGATTATAAGTTGTCTGAGTAATAATATTAGTTAGTAACTACACTAGATATTTCCCTAAAAAAAACTGCGAATATAAATTCAACAGACAAATTTTTGTTGAAAATTCAAATGTATGAGCTTTAGTCACAAATTTACATGTTTCAAAAGAGAAGCTAATGAATTAGGATTTTTTTAATAACAATTTAATTGAAATTTAAAGGCTGCATCACGTGCCACGTCACGGAAGATCCGAACTCGACTCTCTTTGTCATGGAGGTCTTGGGCTTTACTCAAATATCTCTAGGGGATTTTATTCTTGTATACATGATCTTATTAAATAACATAATATTATATGGTGTATGCATTGTAATATGATAGTAGCATCCCTTGAAAACAAAGGTACAAAGTACAAACACGCATATCTTCAAAAAAAGATAAATAAAAAAAATCACCCTCAACAACACAAGACTACAACGGGCTGATGCATACATGTTTCGAATTGGGCCGGGCCCAAGCGTTTCCCTCCTTTTCTTTTCTTGGGAATTAATTAATTAAGTTGAGGATAAATAGGCATAATGCACAGCGAACGAATTAATTTAATTTATTTTATTTTATCAGAAAAAACCTCGGAAAACAGACTAGCTTCTTAAACCCTTCTCTTGCTCTTCCCCCATCCTTCCATGGCAGTTGAAAACCTCTCCCCTCTCTATCGTTAACAACAATTCTCGAGAGAGAAAGTATGCTTTTCCTTCCACCTCGGAAATTCTTACTGAGTCCATCTTCGAAGAGCAGCAGAGTTATAGTCATGGGTTCCAAGAATTTTCTGCTTCTGAAATCCCCGGGTGCTCCGGCCACTCACGCCCGCTTACATTCGCTCCATGATTCTTCTCCCTCTTCTTCAAAAACATTTCTTTTTGACTACTACAGTCGGAACAGCTCGAGACTAGTTGCTTCTCCCAAGCACTTGTATCTAAGTTACCAGAGGACCTCTGGCTTCAGTTACACCCCCTATTCCGCCTTGCCTGTTCCCAGACCCAGTGAGTTTGTTTACTTAATGAGTTGTTTTTCTTGATAATTTATCATCTTATTGCTGAAGGAAATGAGCTGTTTTTCTTAGTGTACTGAATGAGTGGCTCCTTTCTCCAGTCTTATTTTGTGGTTACTGAATGAGTTGCAATTTTATATCTTCTGAATAGTAACAGTACTACTATTTGATTGTGTAGTTTCTGGTGTCGATGTTGAGACTCTGGAGAAGCAATTTGTTGATGATAAGCAGCTGATGATATTAAGGCAGAAGTTGCAGGAAATCGGGATCGATGGCAGTTCATGCATGCCAGGCCAATACAATGGTTTGAGTTGCCCAAGTGTATGTTGTTTTTGATGCTCTATGTTGTCATATTTTTCACTCAAGTTTGCTAGAAAAATCGACTGAAGTTTTTCTTATTTTTCAATCGTTCACCTTTTAACTAACTAACATGAGTGAACAGCTTCTACGGTAATCTAAATGCTTGCAGGGAAATTTATCATTCTCTGTATTTTTGTGTACATGTGTCTCTATTAAGTGCTTGAAGTCTTTTTCCTTAGCACCCTGGTGTTATAAAGCTGAAAAATTCTCCTGCTATCCTGCTCGCTAGAAAATCTATAAGAGAAACCTTTATGAATTTTAGTTTCGGAATATAGTATACATGACATTTGATAAAGTAAAATCATATATAATACCTCCATCCTCCCTCATTAGTCCCATTCACTTTATTGACTTTTTCGGCACGCATTTCCCCGAAACCTAGTACGGGTATTATAATATAATTTTGAAGTATTTTTTCTTTTGCGGGATATTATGAGTGTCGTAGTAACCCGTAAAAAAAAAAAACTTCAAAATTATATTGTAAAACCCATACTAGATTTCGGTGGAAACGCGTGCCCAAAAAGTCAATAAAGTGAATGAGACTAATGAGGGGGGATGGAGGTAGTATATACTTAGGTTGTGGGAGTTAGATACTATAATGCTAAAGTTATTATGTAAGCTGTTTTTCTTTTATTTTGAGTTGCTGCATTTTGTAGTGTAAAGGTGGGGAAAAGAGCGAGAAGAGCTTATCTCTTCATATCACCGAAGATGGGTAATTCCAATTCTACTTGTGCATAATTTGTTATCTATATTTTATGTTTCTTCTTGTACTAGTTTCAATGGTTGTTTACTGAGATCTTCCTGTATGTCATAGCGGTGCAGCAATGTGGACCTGCTTTCGGGCAAAATGTGGGTGGAAGGGCACTACTCGTGTAAGCCTTTGGAACAAGCTAAGCTAACTACACCGACAGATTCTTTTCTCATTTGCTCTTGCTCTTGTACTTTTAGGCCTATGCAGGTGTTAAATCAACTTACACAACAATGAGTAAAAGTCCAAAAATAAAGCAACCACCAAGAATAATCACAGAGGAGAGTTTGGGACTGGAGCCTTTGTGTAATGAGGTAATTCTTGTGGCATAATCAATGTCTTGACAATCTTCTGCTCACACAGACAGCCAGCTTCAGGAATTTTTGCTGTCGATGTCTCTTATTAAGTCGTTCTAGTGGCCTATAAAAATACTATTTGGTTGATGCCAATTAAAGAAGAGCTGTGGATCTGCAAGGAAAATTTAAATGTGCATGTTCAGTGCCTTATCAGTTTTCAGTTACTTAATGGTACTAGATGTGCTTAAGATTATTGTTATTGTTGTTGTGTTTTTTTTTTTCCCCTTCCAGTTGTGTACATTACTAACCTCTTGGGTGTGTGTTTGTCTCTGTCGATTCAATTATTTTTAACCTTTAGTGTACAAATTTTTAGGGTATTAGAAAGTTGAATAAGATGCATCATAAGTAACTGGTCCTCGTTTGTGTGAGGCTTATGAAACAATTTCTATCATCAAAATGAAATTTTTTGGTTGTCGTAAGCCAGAGAGGAAAAGAAATGTTTGACTTTATGTGACTTAACTTTTTGTCCTCTTTAATGCTGCTGTTGTCGTCCTTATTATTTTTGGAATTGCGAAGTCATTTTATATTCATTTGCGCGAGTATTCAGATCCTTTTCTCATTGCCATGGATCAAACAAAATGTGCGACCTAATAATTATTCTCATATGAATATAATTATCTTACAGCTACTTGCATACTTTGCTGAGCGCATGATATCTGGAGAAACCCTGCGGAGAAATGATGTTATGCAGAAAAGGACGGGAGATCAGGTGCATGAGTGGCACACACGTACACACACTTATATTTACATATAAATATATGTTGAGAATGCTGGAGTTTATATGGCAGTAAATGTGATCAAGAAGCCATCTTGATTATGAAAAATATTGTTCAGTCATTGAGAGTCATTTAATTTATGGTATAATCTGGTTTCGAAACTGTGGAGTGCTTTGCCTATCAGAAATGCCATATTGGGCCTCCATAGAACAGCCCCTTGGAGTAGTATTCACATCCAAGTTTCTTGTTATTTTGCATTTCATAGTTGAACTGACAAAATTCTGATGACAATTTTTCTTAACTAACGTCTGCTAATTATTTCGGGTAGATTGCTATTGCATTTACCTACCGAAGAAATGGAGAGCTTGTAAGCTGCAAGTATCGTGATATTACCAAAAAGTTTTGGCAGGTATGTTGTAATATTGGTTTTAGTCATTCCTTCTTGATTCCGAGTGAAAAACGAAATGTAGGGCCTATCATTTCTCGAATATTCTATTGCTAAAATTTTCTCGATTCACATTTGCAATTTTATGTTTCAACAAAGTCATCTCATAATGCTCTACTGGTGATGCAGGAAGCAAATACTGAAAAAATCTTTTACGGACTTGATGATATAAAGGAAGCAAGTGACGTCATTATTGTAAGCACTATTCTTCTTTTGAGTACGTTCAGTTAGGAGTGATTGGCTGAGAACTAATTATGCTGTGATCTATTACAAGGTTGAGGGTGAAATGGACAAGCTTGCTATGGAAGAAGCTGGCTTCAAGAATTGTGTGAGTGTTCCTGATGGTGCGCCTCCCAAAGTCTCAGATAAGGCATTGCCTACAGAAGAACAGGTAGTTTTTTGTATCTTATTTTTGAAGATGGCCATTTGGTTGCCTTTTTCCCCCTCTGTTTTCTTATCTTTTGAGATCTGAAGCTTTTGTTTTACTGCCTTTTTGACATTTGGATTTTGGTTATATTGAAAACTCCAATTTAAATGCTTCTTTGGTTTTAGCAGTTTATAGCTAAACTGTACAAATCTATGACCCAATTATCTGCTCTATCCTTAAGTTTTTCGACCCTTAGTATATATCTATGTATATTCCTTTAGGTTGCATTGGGATTGAGGGGGTTGACATGAATAGATTTCCCCAAATAGAAAGAGAATATTTCATATTGAGACTCATGGGTTTTAAATCCTTTGAGTCCAAATGATCATTGATGGATGTGCTATCTTGAATTTCTAATTCATTCCAAATCCTTCAATCGAAATGCAACCTTTGAGAACTTTCTGCCTGATTTCTATCATGAAGTCAGAAAAGTTTGGATATATGTCCTCTGCACAGAATTATGTGTTGTCTAGATCCCCTTTGTTCCAGTATCTACCAGGTATCTGTCAGTTAGACCTTGTGATATGTATGTGTAGTGCTGGATAATTACTGTCATTCATCAGGTTCCATGTTGTAATTATATTTGATCAATGCTGGAGGACACAAATGCATCATATGGTGTTGAAAGAGTGTCTATTAATGAATTTTGTATCTGACCATTCCTTATTCTCTTTGTATGTATTCTTTGAAGCTAGGACACAAAGTATCAATATCTATGGAACTGCAAAGATTATACAGCAAAGGTTCATTATGTCATCATTTATAAGTTTTTCTTAATTACGCATGCACGTTGCAAAACGTGACACTTTTGTTGCTCTGATTTTAGGCATCTCGCATAATTCTTGCAACTGATGCTGATGCTCCCGGCCAAGCCTTAGCAGAAGAACTTGCACGACGTTTGGGAAGAGAGAGGTTTTCATACTTAATCCCCTGTATAAGTGTATATGTCACGATTATGGTCTGTTCTGAAAATTAAAAAGAATCTTGGGTTTTTTGGTGAATCAGGTGCTGGAGAGTCAAATGGCCAAAAAAGAATGATACAGAAAGTTTTAAAGATGCAAATGAGGTTTCTATTTCTCCTTCGTACTTTTTACTATCTATTCTGCTCAAGTGAATCGTAAACTTTTCATATCTGGTTTCAGTAATTTAAGCTGCAGATTTCCTGATCCTTAGACTGCTTAGATTCCTTCATCTTCATATGTTGCTATTTTATTTTATTTTATTTATTTATTTTTAAAAAATTTCGTTCTACTGATAGGGCATATTTGCAACTATGAAACATGGACTGAACTTTCAGTTTTCTCAGACCCGTCTTATGACCAGTGTTCTTAAGACTAAAGAGTCGAGCGGAAAGGGGGGAATTTGAGGCTGTTCTGCATAATAATTGAAGTTATTGTTAAATTTTGGCACATTAAAATTCTGCAAGCAATTATAATTATTTCCTGTTCATCCTGAATATCTTGTATTAATGAATGCTGCCATGTTGCATCTGAGGTTTTCCTCTTTACTTGTTCCTTGTGATATAGTCACCTTCACTGTACTCTTCTCTGGTAAATGCAGGTTCTTATGTATATGGGCCCTGATGCACTAAGGGGAGTTATTGAGAACGCTGAGCTGTATCCAATAAAAGGGTTGTTTAATTTTACAGATTACTTTGATGAGATTAATGACTATTACAATCAGTCGCTTGGTTTTGAGCTTGGTGTTCCAACAGGGTGGAAGGCCCTCAATGATTTGTATAATGTAAGTATCACTATCTAATGCAGTTTATCTTAGAAGGTTGTTCATATTGAGCCGATTGTTCATATAATTGCTTTGCTACGTGTATTTTAATCCTGTGCTTGCCATAACATGGCATATGTATTCTCTATGTGCATTAGAGTTTTTGGTTTTTGTAGTTTACGGCAACAGTTATTTCAAATATACTAAGTATATCTGTCTACTTTGAAGTACTTGTAAATTTTTGATATACTATGAGTGATTATGTTTTCTTTTGTAATGACTTTTTAGCTCCTCAAAGTTGGCATTATGGAAAATTTGAAACATTTGACTGCCTGCTGAATGTTGTCTTTGATCATACAAACATATGTCGAGATGGATGCTTGAGTATATTCTTCTATCTTTTGTCTGTTTCCGTTAATTTTCTAAATGCCTTCATCGTAACAGGTGGTCCCTGGGGAATTGACAATTGTTACGGGAGTTCCAAATTCAGGCAAGAGTGAGTGGATTGATGCTCTATTGTGCAATCTCAATCATAGTGTAGGCTGGAAATTTGCACTTTGTTCAATGGAAAATAAGGTAACTTACCAGTATCTTTTGGTAGTTGTAAAGTTATAAGTATCATTCTCCCATAATATGATAGTGAGTTTTCGTCATTTGGCAAAATGATACATTTTTCAAGAGTTTAGTTGTGATGTTTAATAAATATATAAAGGCAAGTCTTTTTCCTTGACAGCTATAGACACACATGCACACACAAGAGATGGAGAGAGAATGCACTTTTCTCTACCCCCTCCCCATTTCCCTATTTATCTATCTTACTCATCTCATGATCCCATGGATTCCCAGGTTAGGGAGCATGCGAGAAAACTTTTGGAGAAACATATTAGAAAGCCTTTCTTCGATGTTAGGTAAGTGATTGAGTTGTCCTTACCAGTTGGAATGATTGGGTTTGTTCAATTGGTTAATATCTTTAGGTGATAATTGAGCCAAATATTTTTCTCATACACTGTTAATTGTTTCACACACGGAGAAACTAGTAGTGTGCATCCAGTGGTAATTGCCCACTTCACCATCTTTCTTGAAAATTTTCCATCTTTCGTGTATTATACACTTTTCTCTGTAAATAATGGGAATGCTGAATACATATTTCCTCATTATCTGATTATCTCTTATGGCATAAGCTGGCTACTTTCTGTGTGTTTATATTCAGCAAGGCTTGCTTAGGACAAGAGACGGTCACTGTCTTCCTTTATTTGTATTCTTATTTATTGCTTGCCTCTGCCTCTATCTCTATTTTGCTGATAAAAAGGTATGGGGAACGTGTTGAGAGGATGAGCTCTGAGGAACTGGAGCAAGGAAAGAAGTGGCTAAGGGATTCATTTTCTCTAATAAGGTTAGTCCAGAACATGTGTGTATACATGGCCACATTCTTGTGCTAAGGCAACTTCTGCATGTCTCTTTTTTTTTCTTTCCCTTATTTTATTTTTTTCTCGGCACTCTCTTAGTAGATAAAAAGGCAGAAATCAACCAACTATCCACAGTCATTAGCTTCATTAGGGACAGTAATATTCGGCATCAATTAACTAAGTAGTTAGAAAGCTTACTGAACAAATGGGGAGGAGATGGAACGGGAAAGGGCTAAATTGAAGTTATATTTTGGCTTTAAACTGACAGGAAGTTTCTCGGGACTCTTTCATTTCTAAACTTTAATTTGCTATCTCTTCAATAAATTCTATTGTTCATTCCCCATTATTTTCTGTTTACTCTTTCGTGATCTCTAAAATTTGTTTGAGTTAACCTGTATTTATGGAAATGATATTTATGGAGACTGGTCCTGGTGTTTGTAGAATAGGTTCTGCAAAAGATATTATGTAATTTTACTCACCTTATTAACAAAAATTCCTTGATAGTTTTGATCCATAAATAAATTGGCAGAGCGTGATGTTGTAAGCATAGATGAGCAAAAATTTGGAGTTCACATTAACACATTAAAAAACTCATAAGGTGATGCATGCAAGTGACACCGAATGTTATTTGTGGTTGTGGGACAGGCAAAAAGTTGCATAGATTTATCATTTTTTAGTGAAATATTTCATGGCTACATTCCTTTTCAGTAATGGAATGCCATGTAGATGTGATCAGTACCTCTTATGTTCATTGTTTGTATGGATAATGAAACAGGTGTGAGAATGATTGCCTTCCAAGTATAAGTTGGGTTCTTGAACTTGCAAGAATAGCAGTTCTGCGCCATGGGGTTAATGGGCTCGTAATCGATCCATACAATGAATTGGATCATCAACGCCCTCCTAATCAGTAAGTCATTGTTTTTCCTTTCTCATCAGAGAATTTGTTACAGTACTTTACCCATGATAAACTTGGAGTACAGTTTATATACTCTCTATGCTTAATCTTAGTGATCGAATATACCAAGGCTTTATTCCCTTCTCCACTTTCTTCTTGTCCTGAACTTTCAGCTTCTTACTTACTTCTAACTCATCCTCGTTTTACTGTTAGTATAAGCTTTTTTTTTGATCAGGCACTATTACTATAAGCTTAAGTTACCTTTTAATCACTTGTTTATTTTATTTTATTTATTAATTTTGTCGTGTCTCCTGAGATAGTTAGTCTTCACGGAGGTGACAATTGTGATAACGATAGTGAAAAACTGCTGAAATGGTGTATTTGATGCATACTTTCTAACTCTTCATCATACCGAACAGGACTGAAACTGAGTATGTGAGTCAGATGCTGACCAAAATCAAGCGATTTGCTCAACATCATTCATGCCATGTTTGGTTCGTTGCTCATCCAAGACAGGTTAGAGCTTGCAACATCTCACATTTGCTGTAATACATTTCCTTGTAATAATAACCTTGAAGCTTATATGTTATGTGGTAGTTGCATAATTGGATCGGAGGACCTCCGAATATGTATGACATCAGCGGGAGTGCACACTTCATAAACAAATGTGATAATGGAATTGTTATCCACCGTAACCGAGATCCAGATGCCGGCCCTATGGACCTAGTTCAGGTCTGAATAATTATGATATTATTACAACTCTTGATACTTTTTTTTTTTCCACAAAATTCTAAAGGTTTGTTTATAACTGTAGGTTTGTGTGAGGAAAGTACGAAATAAAGTGATAGGAACTATTGGTGATGCATATTTATCGTATGACAGGTACAAACTCTTCTTCCCTTTTCTGTTTTGGATAAAATCAAATGCTGCATTTTATTAAAAATGAAATTAGGATAGATTGTAATAGTAGTGGTTGTGATGAATCCACAGGGTTACTGGTGAGTATGGAGACATTGACGTGGCAGCAATAATGTCAAAGCAAAAGCGCTATTAATTTGTGTATGGTTTTTGTTGTTTTTAATTAATACTACTATGTTATATAGTATTATATACAGTACATGTTTGGTTCCAGGTGAGGTTTGGCTATTGCCAGCCAATTTTGTTGCTTGTAGTGGGTAGGCCTGGGTTTCAAATGTTGGATTAATTTTTATGTAAATATACTTGATTTGATTATTGGCTCAATCAAGGCTAAGGGCTGTATATTTGATTGAACATTAGTTGGTATTTCATGCTGTCATATTTTAATGCATGAAAGGAAAGAGAGCTGTAAGGGAACTTCTCTTTGGCCACAAATCCTTTGAATAGTTCGCTTGTATTATGAGGTTGTCCCGTGGACTAGTTTGTATTTATAATTCAATTAATAATATATACTATCTCCATTCAGGAATAATCGACCTTAATTTTTTTTTCCTAAATATAATACCGCCATGTGAGTCATGATGGGTTACATTAAATATGTTCACGGTAGATAGAATATCATTAATCTAGATAAATAATGTAATCATGTTAGAAAAATGGGAATGAATGATGACCGGAAATGGAATTAAATGAGCCAGTTAAACAGTGTTGGTGAAAAATGAAGACCCTCCTCATAAATGGGAAATTTCGTGTCATCATCATAGCATGAATTCTGCATCTGTTTTCGAGTTTCTTTGAACAGGAATAACAAAAATTCGAGAATAATAATAGTACAAAGAATTTGAAATATTAACTAGAAGCAGGATTATATTATAACTAGTAGTAGACTCGCTTAGTTTTTGATGTAGCAAAAGATTGATATCGAACGACTCTTGAATTTACACAAGAAAAATACAGAAAAAATGCCCTCTTCTTATTCGAAAAGCTCAAGAACACAATGAATCTTGAATTTACACAAGAAAAATACTCCACGAGAGAACAAACCAATCAATCAATCAAATAAAGAATTTCCAAGAATCAAAAAAATCAATGTAAGAACATCAAGTATATAAAAATAAAATAAAATATAAAAATCCTCAAGAATCAAAATCCATTTCAACAACGAGCACGAACCACGCATCAGAACGAAGCCTTCTTCACCTTGCACCTGTAGAACAGTTTCTTCTTCTTGCTTGATGAATTCTCAACACTTATCACAATCTTCCCCGCTTCGTTGTTCTTGAACGTTTTACGAACCGGTTCTTCCTCCGATCCCATCTTCTTACATTTATGAACAATCATGGTGTATGAATTCTCATCTGCAGGCACGAATTCCTCTGTGTAGTTCACCTCCCACCCAAGAACTGTCACGTCCCATATAAATGTAGTTCCAGCCTACACATCCCACAAAACAATATTCTTCTTCTAAGTTTCATAACTATTCAAAAACAATGTAAGTTTCTTTATAATAATTTCATACCTCTGGAGTTGGGATTTCAATGGTTTCAGTACATCCAGCCTTGATCACTACTTGTGTAGCCTCTCCATCAGTGCTCGAGAACTCGAAGTCATTCTCCCTCTTAATTCCACCGTACTGGATTGGAATTTCTTGAATCGGAATGTACCTACCATAACCATCAATCAAGAAGCCATTTTAGATGATGATGAGAGAGAGAGAGAGAGAGAGAGAGAGAGAGAGAGAGAGGTTACTCACTTGAGGAGAGTCTCAGTAACCTTGGAGGGACGAGCAAAGACTAATTTGCTCCTAGTTCTTTGAGTCAAGAAAGGAGACAGCAATGAATGAAAAGCATAGTACCAGAATGGAACATTAATGAAAATCTGCAACAACCAATTCCAACAAGAATCAGAACACCAAACAGAATTTCAAGTAAACCTCAAATATCCTCAAACACAAGTATCTTACGCTTACATTTTTGGCGACGAATTCTGGGTAATTGTCTTGAAGGAGAGCAACGGCTTTGTTCACCGATGCACGAACCTCCTTCTTGGAAACTCTAGCAGAATTCTTGAGATCATTGATTTGCAGCAATGAGTTAATCCCATCGGGCTTGAAATCGAGCTTCTGCACTCCCTTCTCCATCAGCTGCACCCTCCACCTCAAGAACTGCTCCCTCTTCTCCTCCGTCGCCACCGTCTTCTCGTAGATCTCCTCCCTCTCTAGAACTCCGAAGATGTTGTAGCAGATGGGGTGGCCCTCGCTATCCACGCCGCTCATGTAGGCGGCGGAGGCGAGGTCGGCCTCGAACTCCTCCTCCAAGATGGAGTCGATCTTGAACTCCTTCCGCCATTGGAGAGTCTTTTTTAGCATCTCGAAAGCTTCATTCACCTTGAATTCTCTCGCCCTCAAGAACTTCAAGAGCACCACGTTGGTGCTCTCGTTGCCTTTGCTGGGCAGAAGGGGCACACCCCAAATCGAGATATCTTCATCAACTGCTTCAGCAGCTTCTGCTTCGGGCTCGGGCTCGGGCTCATCATATTTCTCAACGGGCTTCACTTCCTCTTCTTTCTTCTCTGCTTCTACCTCACACACTTCTTCTGCAGGCTTCTCCTCTTCCTTCTTCTCCGCTTCTTTCTCTTCACACACTTCTGCGGGTTTCACCTCCTCCGGCTCCGGCTCCGGCGCCGCCGCCTTTTTGAAAATGGCGTTTCCGAGAATGGCTTCTTGGAGCTTGGTTTTGAGGTCGGTCAATGCCTTCTTCTCGACCTCTTTCAGATCTGAGAGAAAGTTGCTCTCTTCTCTGTAGGAGGAGCTTTTCTCCACCATCTTAGGCTTGGAATCATCCTTCACTTCTCCCTCCACCTTCTCGGCCACTTCCACCTTCACCGGCTCCACCGCCACCTGCACCGCCTCAGCTTTAACCTCGCACTCAACAGTCATGTCTTCGGCTTCGCTTTCTTCAAAATCTAGAAACAAAAACACAAATAAGGATGATTAATTAAGATTTGTGAAGTAATCAAACCCAAAAATCGAAAATTGAATGGAAAACTCACTTAATTGCGGCTGCGTATTGAGATTTTTGAGGGTTTAGGCGAAATTCAGAGACGATGAGAAACGAAGAGAGTGCAACGGTAATATATACTATTATTTGAAAAAGTCCCAAGAGAAGAGAAGGGCCCACAACGGTCATGTCTTTGTTGTCATCCCACGTTAGAGCCGTTAAGATTCCTATTTATTATTATTATTATTATTATTATAAATAATTTTTTTTAATACAAAGCTGTTATAATTTGTGCTAGCCTGTAGTCCAGCAAAAATTTGTTTGTCAGAATCAAATCGGCCCCGCTGACTGCGATTAATCATTAATTGTGCGGCTTAATCACGACTAATCCTTTATTGCTCTATTATTTTTTAAATGGAAATTCTTTATTTACTTTATCATAAAATTGAATGAATCCAACGGTTTCACTTCGTCGTCCTAAAATTTCGTATGAAAAATAATAACATAAATTCAATTGTCGCTAGAGAAAAAATAAATAAAGAGAAGTTGTGAATATGGACAACAAATGTATGACTATGAGTATCCATGTATGAATTGTCCCTATCACCGACTAAGTTGTCAAATGAATACTTATTTACGTATCAATGGAATTGGTCAATTAAAATAAATTAATTAATTTCATTAGGTGACATACATATAATGTGGTTGGTTGAACCAAATAGCAATTATAAGCTGTCCTATAGGAAATAAAAGACACCCCTAGTAAACTAGTTTGGGCTAATCTGTAAATTAGATTAATTAGTTGTAGAGATGCAGTTGCTGGAAATTTCATGAATAAAACCACAGCTCAAGGATTGCATGAAGAGTTGTAATAGCTAAGCTAAAATCGTGTGCTTCTTACGTTTTTGTTAGTTGTGCCACGTGTGCTTGGTTGGGTAGTAAGAGTAGTACATTCATTCTAGTGTTACATCCGTGTTTTGATTCTCTGGTTGTTCTAAATCGGTGAAAATGGTGAGAAATAATTAATCGTGGTGAAGTTACTTTCTTCCCTTCTGAATATCCTCATCCAAATCGGTCAAATCCTCTATCTCGTTCTTCATCCAAATGATAATCCATTCCGGTACAAGGTTGGTTGCTGAGCTACTCAACGGTGAAAACTATGTCAACTGGAATCGATATATGAAAGTTAGTTTTATAGGTGGATCTATTAGATAAAAAAAAGTAAATTAATAAGAACAAAAATAAAATCCATTGGCTAATGGCATCGCGCCATGTGGGCAGGAACCGCCTCCTCCAGACGGTGCCGTTTAAGGCAAATATTGAAGCGGGATTGCTGTCTTTCATGAAGAGACCGTCGGTCGTGGTTATTAAATCTGGAGAATAAACATGAAAATTGAAGAAAATGCAAAGAAAATTTCATTCATTCATTGTCGGAAAAACAAGAGAGAAAAATCCATACATGCAAGGTTACACACTGTTCCTATTTAAAGGGAACAACTGCCAACAAAAATAACAACTTTAATTAATCCGAACTGCCGAACTGACGAAGCCGAACTGCCGAACTCTTCTTCTAATCCGAGCTCTTCTTCATGCTGAACTGCCGACGCCGAACTGCCGAACTCCTCTTCTTTGATTTATCATCTTCACAGAGGTCGCCGCTGCATTCACTCTAAATAGAAAGGGATGTGTAGGGTTAAGTTATAGATAAAAATAAAAATATGTACATTCTTTGTGGACGGACAAAATAATTACACGAGCTTATCTTCTTCGAGAGTGTACACTTGCGTAATTAATAATTATAGTCCTCGTGAAAATGGAAATAGCTAGACAAGTTACACGAGTTCAATTAAATTCATTGAGATTAGTTATACACTCGTGCAATGTGTCATGGCTATAATCTGCAACTAACATGAACATTTTTTGGCCATTGATGAGGCTCCATGGAACTTGTTCAAAATCATCCATAATCGAGTAGCCTTTACTTGAGTTGAGACGGATTATTTTCGAAGAAGTGGCTGACCGTCATATCTATTTTGATTTTATTTTACTGTATCTTCTTTCTTTTTATTTTTATTTTTAGTTATTTTTGTTAAGATTTAATTATTTTGAAAATAATTATTTATATTCTTATATGTTTTACTTAAAAATTGGAAATAATTCCGTTGAATTTCGACGGGTGTAAACGAGAAAGATTCTCCCTTGTTAACCTTTTTAAAAACATATATAAAATTAAATTTCTATTTAAATAAATTTTTAAAGTACTACTCCCTCCGTCCTAAACCACTTGGCCTGTTTCTTTTCGGCACGAGATTTAAGAAGTGTTAGTTTAGGAAAAGGAGGAGGGGTGTTAAGACACTTATTGTTTCTATATTTGGGAAACAAGTCTATTCGTGTGGGACGACCCGAATAAGAAAGCAGGCCAAGTGGTCTGGACGGAGGGAGTATCATTTTGAAATAAATAATTAAATATACATTTTAACTTTTATTGAAAAATTGGGACCCGTCGAATTTCGACGGCATACACTACACTAGTTGATGGGTAATAAATTTATCGTATAGGACACATCTATGACTATTAGAGCGGGCGAAGCTGAGTGTTTACTTTTATTGGTGTTTGGTGCTTGTTTAATAATTTAACATGAAATTTAATGATATTTTTTTTTAATCAACTTCTAGGCCCACTAAAAATGCTAACTTCTTCTTAGCCCATCTTTTGTATATTATACTACTATAAATTAAGTGTTTTGCCTACAATTAAGATACTTGAACTTACCTTAAAACCCTAGACTAGACGACGAAGGAAAAGATGGTTGGCCTTGGCCTGCGCCTGGGTTTTTCTTCCTGTACCACTACCAGTGTTGGTCCTCCCAAATTCGACCGACGTTCTTCAAAACAGCATCTAGATCTAGTGCAAAGAGCAGCAATTCGTCCAAATGTTATTAAATGCTGCAGCAATTTCTCTAGTGACGATTTTATTTTGAAAATACTTGATCTGAGATTAAGAAAAATAGTGAAAGAGGAGATGAAATCTTGCTGTGTACAAGTGAGTATATATATATAATATGATACTTTTTATCTTTCGTTTTGTTATTATTATGAAATTGATATAATTAATTCCAAAGGATTTCCCCTTTGAAGTAGTAGAAGAAGATAATCCGCGCAGACAGTTGAGGTTGAAAAGGCGGGATGAGGGCGTGATAGTCGACGTGAAAGCATACCTCGTAGAAGATATTCTTAATGAAGAACAAAAAGGATGGTTTGTACGTCAACCACCACCGCTGCTGAGTATCCAGTTGGAGGCAAATATCCTGAAAGAAGAAAGGTTGTTAAACTTGTTCTGGTGGGCTGATCCTGATCCTGATCTTTGCGTCCCTTATACTGTCATTGATAACGGAGTTTATGTTTATGTTTTGGGGGCGGACTGTAAACCTTTCGATTTGAAGGGGACTCTTGAGGCTATCGGGGTGGATGATTCTATTGTCACTCAATTCGCGATTGAGTGCTCCAAATTTAGATGCGGCAGCAAGCGTTGGCTTGCTTTGAAGAAATTTGATGACTTCATCAAATTCAGATTCAAGGATAAGGTATTAGCTACCCCATGGGGGGAAGACTTTGGCCCCGAATCAGATAAGGTATTAGCTACCCCATGGGGAGACGTCTTTGGCCCCGAGTGATTCGCTTTTTTACTATATTACTAGTACATTCATTCAAAAGCTAGCTAGCTCAAAACTATATATATATATATATATATATATATAGTCTAGTGTTATGATGATAAAACTATATATATATATATATATATATATATATATATATATATATGTCTAGTCTAGTGTTATGATGATGAACGCTCAAGATTTGATTTGATTGGACTTATATCTTATGAAATAAATAAAGTGGAATCTCAAGTTCCTGTGAACTTTCTTACTAGAGAACAGATACCACCTGTGACTCTTGTGAAACTCTTAACAGTTGTCGAATCTGCAGGGTCTTTTCTATAAGTTAACTTGTGTGATTTGTGTTTTCGTCATCAAAATTGCTTCTGGAGACCAGCATTCTTCTCCTAGCTAGAGAAAAACTTAACCATCTTTAGCACTGGTATTTAGTGGAGTTAATGATTTTGAGGTGGGAATCTAGTCACTAGATTGATATGACACATAAAACCACAAAGGATATTAGGTTGATGCATATATTTTGTGTAGTTTAGATACACTAACTCAAAATCTGAGTGCAGAAACCAGTCTTCATCTACTCATGAGAATTAAATACCAAGAAACAAGTTGGATACACTGAGAATAAAATATTGTAAATTATAAAAGAAAAGGGAACAAGTGAACTCACCAAAACTTAATGATCAAAAGTGTGATTCAGTTTTCTTACCACATCAATATAAAAGAAATGAAAGAGAAAAATTAGAAGTCTCTAGATTACAAGAATAATTCTCCAAACTCCTTTTTCATCCACTAAAACAGTATCAATACTAACTCATCTTCCTCTAGCTTCTTCCGATTTTCTATCTTTCAACTCAGCTCGATCGGTGTGCGTGTATGTGTTTTTGTTTGTTTGCTTGTTTGTGCGTGGATGAACTTTCCATAGGACTTACCCTATAAGCAAAGAGAGACTATAAGCAAAGGTGTACGTACCCTAGGAGGAGTTACATTGCTGATCAATTTTTTAGCACATAATTAAACAACAGCTTCAGAAGCTTACAACAGTAGAGAACTTCACTTCAAAAATTTCCATCCAAAGTCTAGCAAATCAGAATGATTTGTATTCATAATAGTAGATTATTATTATTGTTCACTACTCTGAAAAATTGTGGTTTTTATTTTATATAACAACCCATGACTAGAGTTACTGTTAGACCCGACATTAAGCTGCTTGCTAATAAATACTCCATCCGGTCTTTTCAAGTTGAGTCATTTCTTTTTGACAATTCTGGCATGCTTTTTCACGCTTGTAGATAATGAGTTTCAAAATGGATTTTTGAAGAATTTTTTCTTTTATGTGATACTACGACTGTCAGAGTATCCCGTAAAAGAAAAAATTCTTCAAAAATTCATTTTAAAACCCATCATCTACAAGCGTGGAAAAGCATGCCAGAATTGTCAAAAAAAAAAATGATTCAAATTGAAAAGACCGGAGTGAGTATTAAGTGCATTATAAGGTCAGCCATGTTTGTTTTTTTTGTTTTTGTTTTTTTTTAAACGAAGATTAAGTGACTCGCAAACAAAATTTATAAAAAAATAAAAAATAAAAAATAAAAAGAGAAAAAGAAGAGATCTACATCAACAAGTAACTACTCGTGTATATAGGGAAAAGCAAAAGGATTTTTGTTGCCCCTTAAGTTCAACTACATAAGTTGGAGACCCTAATTAAATATTTAAACCCTACGGCCACCATTTCTTCCAATTCCAATTAGGAGTTCATCCATTGAAGAATTCGCCGAGAGAGGTTAGTATCAAACATACAAAGTTGTATATATCCTTTCTCATCTTTCGTAAAATTTTCTGAAATTTCTGATTGAGTTAATTAAATCGCAAAATTCTTTCAAGCCTCTTTGTTCAATTCGCGAATTGAAAATGAATTTGTTATAGGCAAAAGTCGTCGGAGAAAAAATAAAAAACAAATTAACACAACAATCCATAATCTCTCCACTTACATCCTATGCTCTTAGATTTGTCCATCGCCCAAAATTGATAAGCTGCGTTAATCGGTATGAAAAAATCTATGAAAGAATCTCAATATTGTTGCCGGGATCTTGTCGATATGCATAGAATAAAAATTGGATCTTAATTTGTTGCGATAATCTCGATGGGGCCCAATTCTGATTGTATTCATCTCTGTATTTCTTAATTGATGTGGTTTTTGTTGCGGATTATTTTGAATCTAATTTTTTTGCTTAATTTTTTTGTGAGTTGATACCTTCATTCTAGAATACGTTGAATGAATTTCATCATGTCAACATAAGATATGATATCTGGAGGTTTTAATCTTGTCAACATATATACTGTTGGGATAATTGACAATAATATCATTCACCCAAACGCACAGCGGAAACAAATCACCAAAGAGAAATATGCTCGACTCGAAACTTAATCAAAGTTTCACCACACCACAACAAGTAATAGCCAAATACGAATAAAACAAGCAAGAAAGAACGAACACAAGATTTACGTGGTTCGGCAATGTGCCTACATCCACGGAGGTCGACGAGAGAGATATCCACTAGAAACGAGAACACCGACGGCTTGCACAATCCGCAAGTTCGTCTCAATTGGAGTACACCGATTTTTACCCAAGAGAAGAAATCCCTCTTCCTTGTACAAATCTCACCCTCACAATTCTCTCTTGTTTCCTAGCCCCTCACCACGCTCGTGTTTCTCTCAAGAGTGTGCTTCCAAAACCCTACCACTCTAATAACCCATGTGAGGGTTATAAAGCTCGTCAAAAAACAGTCAACTCGAACGCCGCGATCGCTGACCCTCCAGCGATCGCTGGAGGTTGCTCTCTGTCCGAAAAACTTGACGGCCCCAGCGATCGCTGGAGATCCCGCGATCGCTGGCCGTAGCTTGCTGTCCACACACCATCGCATTCCCAGCAACTGCTGGGACACAGAACCAGCAACTCACATATACAAACAAAAAGATTGAATTTTAATCTTATCTACTAATCATGGTTTTATCTCATCTTACATACCAAACAGGTACAAGATGATGCTTCGCTTGGCGCCAGTTTCTCCTAATAAAGTCGTCGTCGTTCCTCCCTCTTCCTCTTCGACAAGGATTCCCACTTTCCCCGCTCCACGCCACCTACTTGTTACAAAAAAGGCCCCAATTCTTGCTAGACCCTTGACATCTGAATATGAACATGTAAACATTACTATCATTTGTTTTCTTGGTTGCTTTCATTTTTCAAATACTACTAGTACTAATTAACTTTGTTTAAGGCCGAGGCCGTCAAGCACCCAAATCGTCCGGACGATTTCCCTTTCACTATACCACTAAATATGAACGTGATGACAAGGGAGCTTAATAGAGAGGAAATCCATGTCACAATCACCTTTGAATATCCAGAATCTGGATCTATTGGCGGTGTTTTTCCACCAGAAGGCATGCTTCTCCTCGTGAAAATTAGCAAAGGAAATGGAATGTCAGCTACCTTTGATGTTAAGTTGTGGCCTCATGATATGGAAGTTGATTCTTTTACAGTTAAAACCCTAGGGATGCCGGAGCTGTAAGTTCCTCATTTCACACGTACCATTAATTAATTCTCTTTTCAAATTAAAAAACTCGATCAGTTGAATATATAATTTGGTGGTGGCACTAAATTTGTAGGAAGATTGAGATGAAGGAGAAGGAGAAGTTGGAGAGCGCTATTCAAGAGCATCTGAAGGTGAGAGGAATCAAGCCATGTTATGCCGAGTACGTGTACAGGCATATGGTGTGTTGTAAAAACGTGGTCTACGCTTGTTAGACTTAGTTTGTTATTCTTGACTTTTAGCTATTTTTGTTAGCCGAACTGGTCATGTATATATATGTGTGTTTAGTTCCTCATATTTACTTTTCCGTTGATGTTTATAAGAACTCGCTGTTTTCTTCATGTTTATAACTCTATAATTGGGTGTAATAAATATCACAGCTTATAGACTTATAGTACCAGATCCCTTTCTTTCTTCGTTACGTTCTCTACTTTCTTTTCCGACATTTTGTTTCTCTACTCATAAAGGATAAAGTTTATGAAGCAGTCGTCTGTCCCAGCCATGCATACGTGGCACAACTAACAAAAACGTAAAAGCTGGAAAACGAGATTTTAGCTAGCTATTACAACTCTTTGTGCCAATCCTTGAGTTGCGGTCTTTCCTTCATGCAATTCCCAGCAATTTCATCTCTACACTCCCCCTCCTCAAGATGGGCATAGAGATTTTTGATTTTTGAAGCCGATCTTGCCGATGAGACGAGTGAAAGCTAATAAAGACAAAAGTTTGGTGAAGATGTGTAGAGGTTTGATAAGATCGACATTGAAGAAATCTTTCCTGAATGGCTAAAATATTAGTCCATAGTTTGAATATATGTGATATATAAAATATTACTTTGGGACTAATCAAGCGGGATGAGAGAAGTATAATCATTATGATTGCATTGGCTTTGAAGAAATGAGAAAAAAAAAAAGAAAAAAGAAAAAAAGAAAAAAAAAGAAAAACCCATAAAAGAGGCTTTCGCTTTCTTACTAGATAGTAGATGACTATTATGCATTTACCAATCTTTATAAGTGCTCATTTGGTTCAAGTTGAAAAATGGAAAGAGAATGAAATCAAGTTAAGTAAGGGAATGAAAACAATAGGTGGTGCTTGGTATGGTGGAATGGGGGTTGAAATGGATGGTCATTCCCATCTCCATTCCATTCCTACGCTTGGTACGCTTTTTCATCGGGAATCATGATTCCTAATGGAATGCAAATTCCCATAGGATTAGGAATAGCCATTCCATAGGCATACATGGTATTAGCCATTCCCAATCCCACTAAATCTATGCTTGGATAAATTTACCCTTAAATATTTTACTGTGGTGGTGGTGTTTAATCGCTGATTAGACTTGATTAGTTTGTTACTCCTGACTTTTAGCTATTTCTGTTATCCCCTTTGATATGTAAAGATTTGATAAGACCTTGAAGAAATGTTTCCCGAATAGTATGACAATCTATCTCGATATATGCTTGGCATGCTTATGGAAAATTGGATTTGAATTAATGTAAACAACCGCTTAGTTATCACATAACAAAGGAATGGTATTTTGCTTCTTTGATCAACATGATACATGGGAATCGCCCAAGAACAAGCAAAAACCGGCAGATATATCCTTGTATCATGACAGGATGCCCAGTCCGCGTCTGCAAATATACTGTAACACCCCGAATTTTTCAAAGTATAATTTAGTTAAATTAAGAAAGTTTTATTAGAAACCAGTGAGTCTATTAAATGTACACCTCAAATGGGGTTTTAGAATATAATGAAAGAAATATAAATCATTAGATATATAC
The DNA here is from genome assembly GCA_001642375.2 of Mentha longifolia. Taxonomy (NCBI): domain Eukaryota; kingdom Viridiplantae; phylum Streptophyta; class Magnoliopsida; order Lamiales; family Lamiaceae; genus Mentha; species Mentha longifolia. The sequence continues at coordinate 24,777,876 of CM038119.1, forward strand.
TAATTATATATATATGTAAGTATACTTAGATGTATACTAGAATATATATTTATTAATATTACAAATATATATTTATTGTATATATATATATAATACGTATATACATGTTTACAAATGCATGCATGATTTATTTTACATAGTTATAAAAGTTTCAAGCATAGTTAATATATATTATATTATGTAGTAATCAATGAATAATTAGTAAAGAAATGAGTTTTACTTTTAACTAGTGTATATGATATATTAGTATATGAATAGTAAAATATAATATATGTGTTTGTTCAATAATAGAATATTTTAATATATTATGCATATAAGTATATACACGTATATAGAGTAGTACAAAATGATATTAAACTACTATGCATAGCCGCCATTTTAATTCCCTTTTGACGTGGCCATCCCTAATTCAATTTAGATTAGTGTACAAAGCTATAAGTAGGAGGTGTAATAGCTATAGCTTATTAAAATAATATGTAGACTTATGACTATGGTAAGCTATATGAATGACTGAGCAACTTAAACTCTTCTATAAATAGCCTATGAGGATTTCCTACCTTCATTCACATATACCTTTCGAATCATTATTCTATACATCTCTTCCGACTAGCCGAGAGTATACACATATTTCTATCACCTTTTTAAAGTTAGTATTCTATTTTCCCTTATTATAATTAGTTGTCAAAATTAGAAGTATCAAGGAGTAGGGCTATAGTATATCAGTACAGAGCTATTATCTCAAATCTGCTTCAGGTTACAGGTAGGTTATTTTCAAAACCTACAACTATTTTTACAAAAGCTTTGCGTCTATGATCCAAACTATTTTACTATGCTCATACGTGGATTGACATGACTTGCATATGTAATTCCTACAATGCTCACGACACACTATGTTTATGTGGCCACATAGAGTCTGTCTCCACACAATGTTATATATGAGCTCATGTTATACGAAAACAATTATATTTCTACGATACAATATTCATGACGAAAAGCATATATGTATGTATTGCCCACTGAGTGTCTTTGGCACTCACCCCCAAAATATTTTCAAACTATTTTATAGGTATGGAGTGAAGGAAGACGGGTGACATGGACTCACAGACTCTATTTAGTTGACCCAACTTTTGTTCTTTTGTCTATTCGGGTCAAACTATGTATATTATTGTCAAGATGTTATGACTTAAATGCTTCCGCTGAATGATTATTATTTTGTTATTTGTTAAAACGCTTGACTTCGTCGTAGTTCTGAAATTTTGATTCGATTATTCAACTCGCATTTTATTTGGAGGTTGACTAATAAATTCCTTTGAGACGAAGTTTCTTCGATTTCCAATTTTCGAACAGAATTTGTAGTTATTGAGCAGCTTATTCTTGGTGTCCTTTTTTCATATTTCTTCTTTCTTTGTTTGCGTTTGGTAGCGCCCTAATTTTTCTTGAGTCGGGGCGTTACATATACTAGGCTCAAGAGATGAGGAAGTAGAATAAAACAACCCTAGACCAACACTCCCTTTGATATAGCGTAGAACTCGATGAGTAGCGGCCATTTGATGCTCACGTGGTTGAATACAATTAATTAGAACTATATCAATCTCTTGAACATAAAGTAAAAGAAAAAAAAAAATGATAGGATTCTGGTTGCAGTGGCTTTGGGGGGGGGGGGAAAAAAAGGTGAACCTAAATGGTGACAAGGGAGCTTAATAGAGAGGAAATCCATACCACAATCACCTTTATAGAGAAAGATTGGTTGGAATCCGAATCTATTGGCGGTGTTTTCCCACCGGAAGGCATGCTCCTCGCCGTGAAAATTAGCAAAGGAAATGGAATGTCAGCTACCTTTGATGTTAAGTTGTGGCCTCATGATATGAAAGTTGATTTTCTTACGGTTAAAACCCTAGGGATGCCGGAGCTGTAAGTTCCTCATTTCACACGTACCATTAATTTTCTTTTCAAAAAACTCAGTTGAATAATTTATTAAATTTGTAGGAAGATTAAGATGAAGGAGAAGGAGAAGTTGGAGAGCGTTATTCAAGAGTATCTGAAGGTGAGAGGAATCAAGCCATGTTATGCCGAGTACCTGTACAGGAATATGGTGTATTGGGGTACGCGATCTCCTGCTATGTACTACAAATAGCGCTCGTAATTTGCGCTATCTGCGCTATTTTGAGATCGCCCATCGCATATGTCTGGATTCTTTTTTTTTTTTTTTTTTTTTTTTTTAAGGGCCCTAATATTAATTACATGCTGGTTATTAATGCGTTAGGGTTTAAAACTCTAATTAAATACACAAGAATATCAAGAGTCATCAGACTCTTATATAGACTCTCATGAGTCTTTAACGTGCCCTCTCTTCTCCTGCCTTCATCTTCTTTTCTATTCTATCAACTGCTGCAACAACAACACCAACAAAAACTTCTCTAGTTCTCTATCTCTGTCTGCTACTACTACGATCAAACATTTCAGCACGTGCCTTCAAGTATTATTAGTTAGTATTATTAGACGTTTTTGGTGAAACCTCGCATCTTTAGTAGTAATATAAGACGTAAAGTATTGCATTTTGTTTAAGACATTCAAGCTTGGAATTGTTTTGAGGGACCAAGTATTTCGATTTTTATCTTAAATTATGTTTTTAGATTTATAATAGGTTAAAATTTAGAAATTCTTGTGATATATATATGTTTTATGTGATTCTGGCGCTACATATTCAAATAGCGTGCGCGACGCGATGCGTAATAGCTCCATAAGAGCTTTGCGCGATGGGCGATTAACAACTATGTTTTCGGTATTTTGTTGCTGAAGCTGGATATTGATGGTGCACTGGTGGTGCACATGTAGCAGCTTTCGCGGAAAGATCCCACCACCAAGGTAATGTGTAAATGTAATGCCATGTGCAATTTGAGCTTGTTATGAAGCATCACAGACTCACAGCTGGAGATTGAGATAAATTATTCCATTGGAAGATTCTGTTTCTCTCTACTCATAGTTGTGACGGAGGAAGAAGATAAGGAAATAGGACCAAAATGGAAAATATTCTCTTTTACTATACTAGTGTTGAACTCTCGCGATGCAGGAATTTATTTATAAATAGCATGACAAATATTCCGTAAATATACTCGAGGGATTTACGAATATTTTTTCAGCATAATATAGAATGGATTAATCTAGCCGGCCATATTATATGGCTAGCCATAATACCCTTATATTCTTAAAATAATTCATTTATTAATTCTGGAATTTTATAGACTACTTAAATTACTTCTAAGTCCTTGCTGAATTTAAGGGTAGGATTAGTGAAATTCCTGTAATTTTGTAGATAGTGGAATTTGAACCTGAACCTGGGTTCGAACCTGAACTACAAAAAATTAATTAACTGGGATGTTCTTTTACTGTTAGACCAAATCAAAATTTATTGACATGTTTCAGAATTTGTTTTTTGTTTACTTATTCTTAATTTAATTTACATGAATATAATTTTACACCAAAATTATATTTTTCAAACTGTATCTTGAATTTACATGTAATGCGTACACCAAACATTTTTTTTATTAATTAACAGTTTCTTATTATATATTGTCAACATATACGTATAATGTATAATACCTACAACACTTACTAATAAATTTTTATGCATTATTTTTCTTCAAATTTTCATGATTTAATTTACTTTTATAATTAGTATATAGGTTCACTCATCCAAACTAGAATCTATAATTATTTTTATTATTTGATTTCAATTTTATTAGTTTTTTTAGAGAAATTTTATTAGTTGAAATAGAGTTGATAAATTTAGAAATAGAGTATACAATTTTTTTTTTAATTTTTTAGTTATAACTAGTAATTATGATCCATAAAACTATAGTAATTTTTATTTTTACAAAAAAAAAACATTATAAGCATAATGAAATAGGTGATTTGGGACATGATTGAGCACTGAAAATTGGACAGAGGATTTTATCTGACTATTGTTAAAATTGACATAGTGAAATACGTGATTTGGGGACATGATTGAGCACTGATCACTGTTTAGTCACTTTAGCATATTTTTCAATTTTTTGTATTATTTTCTTATTCTAATACTTAGAAATCATATGAAATCATTAAGTGCATGTTTGGTACGGGTGATACTGGTTGACAAGATATCCACTCATCTCAGTTTTTCAGTTCAAAAAGTTGAAGCTTCCGATTAGCCGCCCGCTCTAAAAGCTCTATAATTCTAACACCTCCACCCCAGATTGAACTCAGTGAACATATCATTATATCACCTGTACTATTTAATGTGTTATCTCACATCTACTACCAACATGCACTAATATAAATACACAAATCAAAACTCTATTATTTTTTTCCATGAACCTTCGAAAAATGAATATATATATATATATTGTATATTGTATATTTAATGATTTCAATACTGATTTGTAAGAATAATTAGACCTTTGATTATTTTATACCACTCATTAATATACCGTGCATATAAGATTCGTAAGACTTTCCTGAATAAAGTTTTATATCATTCGATTTACTTATTTATATTATATCATTATATTTGATACAAATTACTGCAAGAAAATAATTAATTTTCAAAATTATAAATTAAATAATTATAAGTCTTACATTCCTACAAAACAAACTAATACATGTGAGATGGTTTCATAATTAATTATTGATCATATTAAATATTAAAGTTTTAAATGACTTAACATATTTTTAGTATGAGAAATGACATGCTAGTCACCCATTCGTGGGCACCTCCGTGGGTACCTTAGTCGTGTTATCATTTTGGCATTACTTTGTTCGATTTTTTCAATTGTATTATATTCTAGTACCTTAAAAATTAATTTAGAAATCATAAAATCTAAAAAATCAAAGCTTCATTTATTCTTTTTTATTTTTAACTTCAAAAAATGAGTAATAAAATAAATTGAGCTTTGATTTTTATTTATTTTTTAGATTTTATGATTTCTATATTAATTTCTAAGGTAGTAGAATATAAAACAATCAAACAAAATAATGCTAAAGTGATGAAACGACGAAGGTGTCCACGGAGGTGTTACGAATGAGTGACTAGCATATCATTTCTCTTTTAGTATATACTGAGTATCATCTATGTTATTTGAGATGTACAATAATATACTAGTAGGTATTTGAAAATATTTAACAATATGGCATTGTTATGATAAAACTATACGTTTGTTTGTTTGAGTGTGTGTAAATTCATCCTACGATGATTAGATATATAATCAATAATCTTGATTTTTGTAACAAAGTTATCAATAGTGTTTAATAGGGTATATTTGACATTTATTTTGTTTTAGTGGCACAAGTTCAAATCCTACTAGCTACGTAATGTTCTGATTTTTCGCCAACATATTTGTGTATTAATAACTCACTTTCTAAAATGGTAGGAAGGCTATTTACGTCAACTAATAAACTAATTAAACAATAATTATAAATTATAAATCCTACAATATGTATAATTACAATATAACCCCTATATGGCCAGCCATAATATGGCCATTTAGCAAAATCCATATAGAATTTATGACTAGGATAATCCAGGGTTCACACTCAAGTTCTCTCCATGTTTTTGACTTATCTGCCAGGTTAATTAATGTTGGATATGCTTAGATTAAAGGCTACCTTGTTGAATTGTTAAGTTGGATATTAATTTTAATTGTTAATGTTTATCAGTTTTGTTTTAATTGTTAATGGGGTGAGTACGGGGAGGGGGAGGGGGCGAAAAGGATAACATAACCTGCAAAAAGTATAACTACAACAATTAATTTACAATTAATTATGCAATTAGTTTTTTTCAAAAGTTAACTAATCAAATGTAATATAAAAACAATATATATGTACACATATACATTGACCTATAAACCAGTTAACCTTACGATAGGATCTGCATGATTTTTTCCCCCAAAACGATAAAACTTAGTTGAAATTGAAGACTTAATGAAGCGACGTGCATGAACGCACGCACTGCGGCTCTTGAATTTTCTATCATAGGAAAAAAAGTAAAAGTAACATTTATCTTCTACCAATACTACTTTTCGTTGCTCTGAAAAACAAAAAAGAAAATTTCGTTACAATTATTTTTTCTCATTTTCTTATCGTTTATCCGAAAGATTATTCATCTCTATATCTCAACAGGATTGATCTATAATAATTAAATATTTAAGATATTTTTCACAATATGAGTGCTTAGTAGTCCCTCCGGCCCATTATGTCTTGTTTCTTTTGGCACGTAAAAAATATAGAAGTAAAAAAGTGACAGGGTCTACATTTATAATAAAATTAATTTTTGCCAGAAAAAGAAAAGAGACATTTTGAATGTCACAATCCAAATAAAAGAAAACAAAACATTTTGAATGCGGCAGAAGAAGTATTTTGAGGAAGTACAATAATGAAGAAATAACATTTCAAATTAGTAGATAAGAACCTAAAATATGTGTGCATTTCAACAATGAGAAAAGTCCATGATATACCTCTATATAAGAAAGGGCATCGGCCACGATTAGCAACATAATAAAATATCAAGAAATGGAGCATCCTCGTGTTGTTACTCCTTTTATTAATTCTATCAAACATTTTAATCCACGTCACCGCTTCTTCTTGTTTAATTTTTCTTTTGTTTTGAATTAATTTTTAGATGCTTTAAATTAATTACGAGACTTTTTTTAAATTCAATTGTATTGCACGTTTGAAAAATTACAATACAATAAAATAAAATAAAATAAAAATAAAAATAAAATACTAATTAGAACCGAAACATGCCCAAATTTTTGAATTTAAAGAAGAAGAAATGAAAAAAGTTGAAAAAATGGTGTGTTGAAGAAGAAATGATGTAGTGTATATATAGGAAATTTTTGAATTTAAAAATAAAATAAAATAAAGAAATCGATTGAATAGCCGTTGACGAATCCGGGAGCGCCACGTGGCACCGGGACCGCGGGTTTCACGTGATCTCTATAAGATGTCTTTCGGGACACATATATGTGTGTAGCTAAAAAACTAATACTCTTTCTCCACCGATAAATAGGAACACATGGTGACACTTGCGTTATATATTTATCCACAATACTCTTTCGTAATACTCTTTCGGATAAATCGCAATCCCCACACATAAGCATATGTTTATCCACACATGAAACTCTAATTTTTTTTAGTGAAAGCATAGTCAGATCCAAATAAAAGAACCTGTAACAATCAATAACTGATTCAAGAGACTATATCAATTATATAATATAATCCCCTTTCTTAGTCCACTTAGAAAGCAAGGGCGGGATGCTCTGTTCGTTCTTGAAGAAATTGGTGGGATCAACTACCGTCTTCACCCGAACAAGACGATCGAAATTATTCTTGAAATATTTCCTTCCAAAAACGACAGATCGTGCGTAACTTGGCTTACCATTAGGGTTATTGGCACCGATCTCGATATCTCTGTAGTTGAGGTATGCTTGCCTTGGAGATTTGGAAACATAGGGAGCCATGTAATCATAATACCTTCGACTCCAATTTAAGTAACTGTCTGCATTTTGGGCGTCGTCGTTTTGCCAGTTGACTATACCAGCAATCATGTACAAGTTACCAATCCTATGAGGAAATGGAGTGGCGGATTCTGATATTTCATCCATTCTTCCACCGTATGGGACGAAGTAGATAAGAGTTTGGTCGGCTTCCGGTTCGTACAACATTCTCACGAGTCCGTCGAACCCGGTTTGAGGAACGGGAGTCTGCACGTAGTCCGATTTTGTTTCTTGGTTTCCTGCAACGGCTTGAGTCCGGTTGAGCAGAGCTTCAAGTGGCAACACCTCTCCAAAGTCGGCTATCATGGTGGAATTGATCCAGCTCATTTCTGAGCAATCTTCTCTCCTCAGCCCTAGTTCGGGGAAACTTTCTTGCATGGTTGCAAGTAATCTGTCAGCGCCACCTTGGAAGAGAGCGAAGATATTGGTTTGGATGGTGGCGTTCGATCTTAACAAGAAGGCTCCGATATACAAATCTTTGTCGGCTTGAGGAGCTACGTACTGCCAGCGCTGAACGAGTTGAGAGGCGTTAGTTGATCTGGAGACTGAGAAAGTAGTTACTCTTTCTGGTACATCGACAAGCTGTACTTTCCATGCAAGAATCACGCCGAAGCTGGCACCTCCGCCGCCTCTGATCGCCCAGAACAGACCCTCACCCATGGATTTTCTGTTGAGAATTCTTCCATTGACGTCGACTATTCTTGCATCGAGAACGTTATCTGCAGAAAGGCCGTATTTTCTCATTAGTGTGCCGTAGCCTCCTCCGCTGATGCCGCCGCCAACACCTACAGTTAGGCCAAGAGGGCCTGGAAATGCGAGAACCGGGCTCTTTTCTGCAATCCTGTAGTATAGTTCACCGAACGTTGCACCGGCTCCGACCCATGCAGTTTTGTCTTCAGCATCGACTGTGATTTCCCTGAGATTGATCATATCAATGATGACGAACAGGAATTTAGAGGAATAAGACAGTCCTTCAAAGTCATGACCACCACTTCGAACTCTGATTTCCAGGCCAGTTTTCCTGGCGCAGAGTATGATAGGCGGGATCTGCGATTCAAGTTCTGGAGTTATGATCACTTGCGGTTTAGGTGTAGATGCTGTTAAGAATCTCAGGTTTCGGATGGAGAATTCAAGAACGGAAGTGTAAGATGAGTTTGCAGGGGTGTAAATGTCATTCGAAATCGAGGAGTAGTTGTCGAATTCTTGGGAGAGACATTGAAGAAAATCGTTGCGACTATCCGCGGAAGCTGCATAAGAGCATGACCATATGAGAAGCAGAAAGAAAGGGAGAGTTGTTGAGATTATAGGAGTTTTCATGGTTATGATTATGTTGAGAGGTAAGTGTTTGTGTTTGAGAAGCATGCATTGCGTTTATATTATTTATAGATCTTGTTTATAGATGGGAAATGACTGATGTAATTTTTTACCTGCTCCGATTTATTTTGGAGTGATCAATTTGTATTTCTCAACTCTCTTCCCATTTAAAATCAAATGTTTGACATGTCAAACGGAAGAGAAAAAAGGAAACAAAACCCTTTACTTTCTTGGTTTATAGATCTTGTTATAGATGGGAAATGACTTGATGTAATTTACCTGCTTCGATTTATTTTGGAGTGATCAATTTGTATTTCTCAACTCTCTTCCCATTTAAAATCAAACTAGCTTTGTATTTGTACTCGTGTGATGCACGGAAAATAATCTTATTTATGAGTAAATATTAGTAGTATATACTAAATGGTGATTTATTCAGAATTTATCAATTATTAATACTCCTACATAAGTGTTACCAATTAAAAAAGAAATATACACTTAGTATATCTTATAATGAAACTAATTCCCCCTACAGATCATGGGCATAATTAATGTGATCACCGCTTAGATGACAGTAGAACATCAATGCAATTTTTAATAGGATTTATTTTTAGAATAATGTATTTATGATATATTTTTTAATATTTATAAGGCTTAAACAAACTTTGGCGATCATTTTTTTTTTCCTTTTTTATAATGTGGGATCTCACAGTCGCTACTATTAGTGTGCATTGGGTAATTATTATTATTTTTATTTTGTTGTACTACTACTTTTATATATTGAAGATTATATGTTTACATATAAGACACAATCAAAATAAATGAAGAAACTCAATTACAGTACTAAATTTATAAACTACAGATTACGTTTTAATCCAAGATCTTTCAAAAAAAATAATAAAATCAATAATTAACTATATCCATCTTCTTTCCAACTTACTCCAAACACTACGCCTTCAAACGGAGACATGAAGTTCATATTGCAGAATAAATAAAAATTACTTATATAAAAACAAAAGATTAAATTTGATGAAGCTAATAAAATACAACGGTCATAAATGGACGTTACTCTAACAAAAAAAATTGCAATAAAGACTAATTTTATATACATTGAAGTCATGAGATTAAAATACACAATATAAATGAAATAAAAGATCTAAAGTGTTTGATGCTAATTACACTATTTAAAATAAAACAAAGAAAAATATTATTATTATTATTATTTTTATTATTAAATGACACAATGCCACTCTCATGCACTCCTCTATATATTTAGATCTAAAACACGAATAAATATATATAGAAAAACAAAAGGTTAGTCATGCATTTAAAAGATAGGGGTTATTCATCACTTTCTAAGAATTTGATTAACTAGTAGTGTCGCCGTGCGATGCACCGGAAAATAATTTTATTTCCAATTAAAACTAGTGTAGTGCCCGTCGAAATTCGACGGGAGCCATTTGATTTAGTAATTATTAAGTAAAAAATAATGAAAAAATAAGTAATATAATTATTTATTGTAATATTATAGTATTGCTATGATACATTCGGAAAAATAGCATTAAACTGAAGCAGGAAAAAAAAAATAGATCAATAAGGTAGGGCAGTTTTTGGTTCGTTACGTTTCACTCATTTTAAACGTCAAGCAACCCGTTTATCATGGTATTAGAAAAATAAATTAGGAGGGATTAGATTTCTCGTGTAGTAACACTCGTTTTGAATGTTAAACCATCAATTGTATGTTTTAATATATAAATAAATTGACGATTGATAATATTTTTTCAATTTTGGTTGTATTTTTCATATTAAGTTTCCTATTGCTAAAAAAAAAATTGGTCAATGGGTGGTCGGATTTTTCGGGTGGTTATACTCATTTCAATGTAAAGTCGTTCGTCGTTCAATAATTGAATGATAGAATGTCAAGCCGCCCGTCATTTAGATGATTATTGAGGAAAATTGACAATTCTCGGATAGTTTTACAAGTTTTCAATTAAAAGTCTTCCATTTACTTCCATTTTTTTTTTAATCTGACAAACTCAACACACACTCACACACACACGCACCCGAGGTGACTCGAACCCCCGACCTCTTGGTTGGAGGGGAAGCGTCTTACCAACTGAGCTGCGCTTCCATTTACTTTTTTAAATATTGATTAAGCATGACTTCATCATATATGAGTTTTCCTATCGATGAAGTCATCTTCTGATCCTCCGTCCCTACTCAGCTAACAAACAATAAGTTGTAATAGTATAATTTTCCGTTAACGAAAAGTTTTTTAAATATTTAATGGGATAAAACTGAAATGACTCCGTCATATTTGTTATAAAAAAATTATAAATATTATAAAGGATTGGTTGTTCTACTGCACAATATCATGTCGTTCTTTTAGAAATTTCATTCTTTGAACCACTTGAAAAAAAAATCATCTAAAACAAATAAAAGAACTGAAAATATCTTGATAGTCCGTCATTAGATGATTGTTGAGGAAACACGATATTTCTCGGATAGTTTTACAAGTTGTCAATTAAAGTCTTCCATTTACTCTTTTAAGTATTGATTAAGGATTACTCCATCATATATGAATTTTCCTATCAATGAAGTCATCTTCTCATCCGTCCATCCCTACTCAACTAACAAATTATAAGTCGTAATCATATAATTTTCCCGTTAACCTAAACTCTTTTAAATATTTACTTTGAATAAAATTGAAATGACTCCATCATATTTATTATAAGAAAATTTTACATATATTATAAAGGATGAGTTGTTCTACTGCACTATATCATGTCGTTCTTTTATAAATTTCACTATTTGAACCACTTGAAAAGAAAATCATTTAAAATAAATAAAATGAATGAAAATATCTTGACAGACGTTTGCTCCTAAAATAATTAGTTATTTTTAAAATGATATAATTATGATGATTTGTTAGAAACATGACAATATTGAATAATATTATATATTAATATTGAATAATATTACAAAAATATGACTATGAGGAACATTTCTCATTAAAAAATAATATAAATATTTATTTTAAGATTATAGTATTATTAAGAACTATTGAAAAAAAACCGGCATTAAATTGAATTAGTAAAAAAAAAAATAATAAAAAAAAAATCAATGAGGTGTGGCAATTTTTGGTTAGTTATACTCGTTTTGAATGTCAAGTAGTCCATTGACAATTGTAATAGAAAAATAGATTATGAGATGTTAAGTTTATCGAATAGTTCTACTCGTTTTGCGTGTTAAGCCATCAATTGTGTGTTGTAATATATAAAATAAATTGGAAATTAATAACATTTGTCAAGTAGTTTTTGTTTTTCATATTAAGCTTCACGTTGCTCGAAAAAAATAAGTTAATAACAAGTATTGTAAATTTTTTCCGCGTGGTTATATTAATTTCAATATAAAGCCGATCGTCGTTCGATATAATTGAAGGACAGAATGTCAAGTCGCTCGCCATTTACATGATTGTTGAAAGTTGGCATTTCTTGGATAGATTTACTCATTTTCAATTCAAGTCGTTCAATAATTCATTTAAATATTGATTAAGGAATAAGGATTACTCCATTATATATGTGTTTTCCTGTCGATGAAGTCATCATAACAAAAGTCGATTCATCACCTTCGTACGTATAAATTTCTTCATCCGCCACCCGTCCCTCTCAACTAATAAACTACAAGTTGTGATAATACAGTTTTCCGTTAACGTGAATTCCTTTAAATATTTATTAGGGGTAAAACTGAGATATGACTCCATTATATTTGAGTTTTCCTAATGATGAAGTCGCATATCTCAAAAATCGATTTGAGATCAATAAATTAAATAAGTCATTTTATTCAAAAAAAATTATGTCAAAGCCCTGTTGTAGATGTAATTATTATTATTTTTAACTATTGTAATTGTCATGTTTCCGATTTATATTAAACTTTAATATATTTATATCTTTAATAAGACACAATACATTTTATGTTAACATCAAGATTGACTTTTAACATGAATAAAGAATAATGGAAGGAAACGAAACAATATTTTACGTGTCATTCTAAAAGTTAATAAAGAAACCTATTTAAACTAAAATTCTAATTACTAAATTTTTTGAAAGCATTGATAATAATATATGAAAGTCCAAGGATGCTGTGTTGCATATTTATTTATTGATATTATATAAAGTCTAATAGAAGGAAATACTTTTATGTTATTATGCGTGTATACTTGTTAGTAAATATTTTTTAATATTATTATTTCTCAAAAAAAAATGAAGAATCAAGAGCTTACTCCTTTTTACTATAAATTATACTATTATTAGATTATATTCATAATTATTAATTAATAAGGTAAAATCATGTGAAATCGCCCGAAGACGAATAATATCGAATATGTGGTGTCTTCTTTTATATGAATGCATTGTTGATGAAATTTTATAAATAACCGATGTGGGATAGTTGAAATTAAATTAAATTAAAAAAATAATAATATTATATCAAAATTATCATTTATAAATTATAAATGATTAACTTATATTACGAATTAACTAATAGAAAATCAAATTAATATTTACATCTTAATATTAGTTTTGCGTAAATTAACACTACTGTACATCCACAATATTATATATTATTTAAAAAATAAAGCTAGGAAATAAAAAAAAATATAAAATCTTTTACGTTTGCCCTTAATAATATTGAATTAAATGTTTCGTAATATATATAAGATATGTATATTGCCATTATGATAGTATTAATTTTTTCATAAAATAGAATACATATAAAGGTGATTTAAATTATGAGACTTCTAATCAAATTGAAATGCTAAAAAGATATATTAGATTAAAAAAATTAATTAATTAGGCAAAATTATGAGAATTTAGGAAAATAATCAAGAAAAATCGTGGTTGATCGACCTTTATTTTGCTATTATATATATATAGATTAGTTTGTTATAATAAAATAGTGTATCTATAGAGACGTATTATCATTTTAAAATTTACAAACATCTTTACGTATCCTATAAATATAGAATAAAAGTTATATAGATTTAAAAATATAAAGAAAAATTCGAATCCTCCTTACGTACAATATCTAATATTGAACTATCATTTAAAATTTGTCTAACTTCTAATTAGTTGTAATAATTATTTAGCTAACTGTAAAAGACCACATGCATACCTAAAATATTGGGATACTGAATTCTCATAAGTCATAATTAATATGCAAATGTCATATTAATATTATTTTTATTTGATACTTAAATAAAAATAATATATATAAAATAAAATACTAAATTGAGAGTTGTTGAGACATTAAAATTGAAATTTATTATTTAGTTATAATATATTTAATAGATTATTTAAATAAATAAATTTAAGCAAAACAAAGAAATGAGAAAAATTTAGTAGTCAAAATTTTAATAATATTTGAAATTTATATAATGTGTGAAACTTTAATGAACCAAAAATGAGACTTTTCAAAGTAATAAATGCATTAAAGAATTCCATGGAAAATGATAATTAATCTTGAAATATGAAAAACTTTATTTTAAAGAAAACAATAAAGAGGCTCTAACATCAAAAATTTAGGAGGGAAACATACTATCTTACTTTTTTATATTAATATAGATATAGATACTATTGCCTTGACCTTGGAAAATGATAACAATACATAAATGACAAGTAATTTGAATTAAATGAAAAAATAATAATCATAAGGTTCAAAAATTGAGGTTTTTGGAGGGAAATTTTGAGATCACTATCTTACTTTAGTATATTATTAATATAGATGTTTGACATGTTCAAACATAAGAGAAAAAAGGAAACAAAAACCTTTACTTTCTTGGTCTTCTTAATATAAATATTAAATAAGTAAATCCACGTTGACACTAATCTCTATCACTATTTGATTAAATAATCGACGTACTTTTCTACGAAGGAATTAGTCGATTACGGTTTTAAGGATAACGCTGAAAAAAACAATGTAATACGTGGGGTTTTTTCAATCGCTATTTTAGTCGTCATAGAGGAAAATTACATCATTTTCATTTAATACCACGAATTGAGTTGATTTTGGGATTCTTACAAATCCAGATATTTCTTTTGTTCGCGGTCAAAAGTTTCGGCATTTGATTTATTGTTTCTATGTTTTACGCTATCAAGCATATTTCTTAAAATTTGAAAGGCAATTTTGGATTTTAATCCATGTTTGTATGTTAATTGTGAACGTTTTCTTAATTATTAAAGATGATTTTGTTTTACTCTTGAAAATTTGAGCTCAATCTATACTATTATAAAAAATGTATTGTTTACAAAATTTGAATTACCCACTATACCCCTATATTTAATTTATAAATATATCTATACTTGTATCATTATGATTATTAGGATTAAAATCCTATTAAAGATCAGAATTATAGAGCTACATGTAGATCAGAATTATAAGATATTAAAGTTTTTTTGAGTTTGAGCTTAACTCTACAACTAAATAACGTAACCAAAAAAAAGATAAAAATGGTATATCATAATTATCGATAAAGCACTAAAAAATTCGTAGTACCGTGCGTGCTCAATTAAGTTTAATAATCAGATACATTAATAATTAATATAAGTTATTAATCAACTACATGGGATTCGTGCACCTCGTGTTTTATCAGTTGCAATATAAATTCTATACTACAGAAATAATTCAATCAAAATCCTTTGTTATTTTTTATTTTAACTTCAAAAAATGAGTAATAAATAACCGAGTGATTTTTTTATTAGTTCGTTGAATTAGAATAAAAGTAAAATAAAAAAAGCTAGAAACGCGAGTGCCACAGGTGCCCATAGTACATATAATACATAATTATTGTCTTTGCTTAAATAAATCCTTCCTAAACTAATTAATGCTAATTCATCATTCATTACACATTCATTCTTTGGTAGAGGAGGAAGAATGTTAATATAACATTTTGATTAGGGATGGGGGGTTTATGGCGGTACCCGTTCTTACCAAACTCAATGAGGCGAGTTTGAGAAAAATAAATGGGTTTGGATGATATTAGTTTACCCGTTCATGAGTTTTGGGATGCGTATTAGTTATTATTGATGTTTACCCAGTACCCAAACCCATTTATTATTAATTATAATATGCCACATATTTTTTGTATTTATTATTATTAATGTATGCTTGATTCGAGTTTTTATCGGATGTTACCCTATGGGTTTGAGATGGGTACGGGTAGTAAGATCACTTTTTTTAGTTGGATTTGAGATGAGTATGAGTTTTGAAAATTTGAACAGTTTTGGGTTCGAAAATGCTTAATGGGTGGGTACCGACCCATTGTCATCCCTAATTTCGATGTAATTAATGAAAGAGGAGATTGATAAGGATAATTTTGGAATAAAATTCCAAAACATCACTTATTTTGCATATCTTCAAAAACCCAAAACGACAACTAAAATAAACGGGAGGGAGTATTTATAGATAGTCATGTGAAAAGAAAAAGAACTTTAGAAGCAATTATTATGATGAAATATTGACATATTCAGCAATACGATTAAGCAGATTTAATTATTTTAATTATTGAGTAATTATTTTTAGAAACTTCAATTTTAATTGATATTTGAAACGGTGATGATGAGACATTGCACAAGCTTGTGTCTAAAAGCAAAAACAAGAAATGGTGTTCTCCGTATATCAAAATCAAACATGACGCAACGTACGTGATAAGATATGGCCTAGCTACTAGGCCCAAGCATCGAGCCCAATATAATTGGGCCCCGACAGTTAAGCTCGGCCAACGCAGCTCGGCCCAACTAAAGCCCTATGCAGCTCGGCCCAGTCAGCTACAACCTACTTCAAAGAGACTTCTACACCAAGGCAACTCCTACATCGACTACAATTCAAGCTCCAAGAGATATAGAAGCTCGGTGTTTATCCAGTAAAGGGGGAGATCAAGCCAAAGAGTCCTAGTAGGAAAAGACTTGTAATCTTAGTCGAATTCCATGTGTAGATACTTATAAATAGGGGTTTAGAATAGATGAAGAGGGGAGGACAATCTTTGTACAAGCTATACGTATTCTCTCAATAAGATCCATACACACTTTCGCTCCGTGGACGTAGATCTATCACAATAGATCAAACCACTTAAATCCTTTGTGTTCCTTTTCGTGTTCATTAATTCTCAGTTTTCGTGCATTAAACAACCTTGCGGAAATAAGATCGAACACTGGCGCCGTCTGTGGGAAATATCAAACCTGTAAATCTCGATCAAATTTTGCAAGTTTTGCTGCAATCACGATGGCCGGGAAATCAACACGATCTACTGCTGCCGCTAATAAGTCTGCCGCCGAGGCTGCCGCTGCCGCTGCTAAGGAGAAGGAAGCCCAGCGTAAAAACGCCCAGCAAACCCCTCATGAATCTGCCGAGGCCTCCAGCCAGCCCCCCAGCTCCAATCAAAAATGCCCCGGGAAAGAACGTGTACAGACTCCAGAAGGGCATGTGGGAGACATCTTGGTGGACCAGTTCGGCAAACCACTCCACCCCAGCCAAGAAGGTCATAACAGTGGCCATGACGAAGAGGAGATTCCAAAGCTTCAGCCGCATGAACTCGAAGATGCAGTGAAGAGTTTCCTTGCATATAAAGGCCCAGAATTCCTACAATTCGTCAACCAACAAAGAGCTGGAATACAGCATGGAGAACGTGGAGCTACATCCCATCCCCATCAGCAACACGATTCTCAAAGCATCCAAATTGTGGGCGCACGAGACGCGGCACCTCGTCAAAGGAGGTTCGATGATAAACGCCAAGGAAACTACAGACCTTCACCTCGCCGTACCATCACTCCACCTCGTTGTCACACTGCTTGACGACGATCACCGAGGAGGGAGATTTACTGTTTACAGTAAGATCTCTACTCCCTTCACCAACTATATACTCTACACTCCTCTCCCTAAGAAGTATCGAGTACCTCCTATCAAGCCTTACAACGGCTCATGCGATCCGAGCAATTTCCTGTCCCAATACCAATATAATATGATGAATCAAGGTCTCAGTGAGGATACCTACATGTGTAAGGTATTTCCCGAACTGCTTGTCGATAACGCTCGTAGTTGGTTCGATAGCCTGCCTCCATGCAGTATCGGATCATACGCAGACCTACTCGAAGCTTTCGAACGCAGATTTTTCCAGAAAGCCGAGGCAAAAACTACCCCGGCCCAACTTCTTTCCATTAGGTAGAGACGAGGAGAATCAATAAGTGACTTTATGACTAGGTTTAACGAGGAAAGCCTGAAAGTCGATCGCTTGACCGACGAAGTCCTTATCTCAGCCTTCCAAAATGCCATCCAATCTGGTGCTCTCTACAAGGAGATCATCAGGGAAGAGCCACGGACGTCGAAACAGCTGTGGAGCATCGCGGATCGTTTCGCACGAGCAGATAAAGCGGATAGGAAGAAGCGCGAGGCTGATAAGCCTGAACCATCCGATCGGAGGAAAGAAGAGCGCAATGACCGAAGTCAGAGCCGCCGAAGTGCCTTAGATAGACTGCAGCGAGGCCCCCTTGAATCCCGACTTGGACCTCGGCAAACTTCGGAGAAGACCCAATTCACGCCACTGACAAAGCCGAGGACGGAGATTTATGAGCTTCATACCAACTTGTTTCAGAGACCTCAGCCCATGACACGTGGTGGGTCAAGACGCCGGTCTAAGGATAAATACTGCCGATTCTATGAGGACTACGGCCATGACACGGAAGATTGCAGGGAGCTAGCTGCGGATATCGAGCACCTGGTACGTGACGGTACGTTCAGAAAGTACCAAAGTCGCGGCCAATATGATGCCCGATCCCAGGGTAGGGGAAAGCGCAGAAACCGAGGAGGGAACAATTGCGCCCCCCATGTCGACAAAAAGCCCAGGCCTGATGATGAGGAGGGAGACAAAGATCAACCCCGGATCGACGGAGTCGTCACTGCTATTACCGGGCTCCCACAAGGAGCAACGAAGTCGTCGCTCAAGGCCGAGGCCAGAAGTCCCTCTACAGACGAGCCTTTACAGAAAAGGTTCAAAAAAGACGAGGTCATTACCTTCTCAGAGAAGGACCCAGGTGCCACCAATGATACCTCACCAAGACGCTATTGTGATTGAGGCAGTGGTGGCTAATAAGCTCGTCCAACGAATCTTCATCGACAGTGGGGCCTCGGTAAGCGTACTCTTTAAGGATTGCTTTGAGAAGTTAGGGGTCGAAGAAGCTCGTTTAACACCAGCACCAATTCCCGTAGAAGCTTCAGTCCAACAAGAGACGCAAACCGAAGGGATAGTTCAACTCCCAGTGACAGTGGGTAAGCACCTATTGTCATCCACTAAGCTCGTCAGTTTTTTTGTCGTGAAGGCGAACTCCCCCTATAACATCATCCTGGGAAGAGATTGGTTGGTTGTAATGAAGGCAATATGCTCGGCGTACCACCTAACGATCAAAATTCCATCAAAGAATGGGGTGATTATAGTTCGCGGTGACCAGAAAAGGGCGAAGGAGTGCATGCAGATTGCCCTACGAGGTGTTGGGACACCTCAGCATCCGCAAGCATAGCAATTACAGAAATCCAAAGTGTTGGAAGACAATTCTGCATTCTACGAGCCAGTAGGAACTGTTGTAGTGTACGAAATGACCCAACTAAGGTTGTTAAGGTTGGCTTCGCTGGAGGAGCTGAACTTCGCAAGCAAATTGTCCAACTACTTCGGGAATATAAAGATGTCTTCGCCTGGTCACCACTCGACATGACCGGAGTTTCACCAGATGTTATCACACACCGGCTGAACATTGACCCCGGAGTAAAGCCAGTCCGGCAAAAGCAGCGGGTATTCGTAGCAGACCGGAACCAGGTCATACATGACGAAGTGCACCAACTATTAGAGGCACGAATACTCTTTGAGGTCAAGTATCCGACGTGGATTGCTAACCCGGTGATGGTGAAGAAACAAGGAGGAGGTTGGCGAATGTGTATTGACTACACCGATCTAAATAAACACTGCCCCAAAGACTGTTATCCTCTCCCCAACATCGACAAGAAAGTCGAGGCTCTGGTCGGCCATAAGGTTTTCAATTTCTTAGATCTGTATAAAGGATATCACCAAGTCTTGATGAGTGACGAAGACACACCAAAGACAGCTTTCATCACTGACTTCGGTGTCTTCGCATATAAGAAAATGCCATTCGGACTAAAGAATGCTGGAGCTACTTATCAAAGAATGGTGGACAAGATATTTGAGCCCCACATCGGTAAAAATGTGGAAGTATATGTGGATGACATCGTCGTCAAAAGTAAAGAGCCAGCCACCTGTGTCGACGATCTCAAGATCGTCCTCGGCCTCCTTCGGAAAGTTAACCTGAAGCTGAATCCTGAAAAGTGCACCTTTATGGTCCGATCCGGAAAATTTTTAGGATGCTGGGTTTCTCAAGAAGGATTAAAGGCTAACCCGTCCAAGGTCCGAGCTGTCCAAGAAATGAAAGTTTCAGAGAAGATTCACGACGTGCACAAATTGACGAGCTGCCTAGCTGCCCTTAGTCGGTTCCTCTCGAAAGCGGCAGAGAAGCAACTCCCGTTCTTCAAGATTCTTAAGAAGAACCTAGTTTTTAAATGGGAAGAGGAACAGAAATCAGCGTTTGCCGACCTGAAAGAATACCTCTCTAAGCTTCCAACTTTGTCGGTCCCGCATGAAGGTGAGATTCTATCCCTATACCTCGCGGCTTCGAATGAGACTATAAGTGCAGTCCTAGTGCGTGAAGAGAAACGTCGGCAACTCCCGGTCTACTTCATCAGCCGAGCACTCAAAGGACCAGAGACGAGGTATCAGCCATTAGAGAAGATCGCACTAGCGTTAGTAAACGCAGTGAGGAGGCTACGACCTTATTTCCAGGCACATCCTATACAGGTCCTCACTGACCTCCCACTTCGGCAAGTGTTATTGAAGCCTGAAGCTTCGGGGAGAATTGCGAAATGGGCAGTCGAGCTAGGTGAGCATGACATCAGCTACTTTCCACGCAGTGCTATCAAAGGCCAAGCCTTAGCTGACTTCCTTGTGGAATCTAAGTTTACGGAAGCACCGAAGCCACCCGATGCCGCCTCGGATATTGTCGGAGCCGAACCCACAAGTAAACCGCCCAAAGACTGTTGGAAGGTATACGTGGACGGGGCTTCTGGAAAATCAGGAAGCGGTGCAGGCATCATACTTCTCAGTCCAGACGAGCAGGAGATAACCTATGCACTTCGGTTCGACTTCCCTACCACAAATAATGAAGTGGAGTACGAAGCCTTAATTGCAGGACTTCGCCTCGCTCAAAGTCTTCAAGTACGAGCTGTACAAGTCTACTGTGACTCCCAAGTCATAGTTAGTCATATGCTCGGCACATACGAGGCAAAGGGCGACAGAATGAAGAAGTATCTCCAAAAAGCTAAGAGTCTGCAAGAAAGCTTCACCTACTTCGAGTTGGTACGAATCCCAAGAGGAGAAAATACCCGAGCTGATGCTTTAAGCAAATTGGCGTCCTCGTCAACAAGCTCTCCAGTGGAAGGAATCAAACACCGAAATATAGAAGAAGCCGAGGTCGGCCTCGTAATTGATGATGAAGCACCAAATTGGATGACTCCTCTTCAGAATTATTTGGAGAAGGGCGAGCTACCCAGTGACAAGCTTGAGGCAAGAAAGATCTTAAGCAAGTCACCAAGGTACGTTCTACAAGAAGGAATTCTGTACATGATTAACACGTATTTTATGTGCATGTTGAGTGTGTTTTGCATGTGTTTGAGTCTCGATTTATGTGATTAAATGCTAAAAATGCTAGGTTTCTTAACTTGTAGCATACTTTTCACCTTTCTCATTTTCTTTTGGTTTTCGATCCATTTTTGTAAGAATTGGAAAGTGCATTCATGTGGCTAAGGATCGAGGGCTAGAAACGAGGAGGAATCGAGCTCAATTAGGATGAAACCTAGGGTTGAAAATGTGAAATTTGAATTCATAGAGTTAGGGTTTCAATAGTTCAAGTTGTTTATGTTTTCCTCGTTCTCTCGAGTCTCTTTGTGTCTTTTTGCAGGTTGATGGAGAACTCATTTGGCCAATTTGATCATTCCATGTTGAAGAGGAGCTCGTTAGGAAGCCGTAGCAAAAAGCGGTTCGTAAATCGGAGTTCGTACGAGAGAGAACGAGCGAAAACGGAGAAAGCGCGCAAGAGACGAAGAGTTGACCAGGCAAGGAAGAGGACGACCGGCGACCCAGCCGGCGACCCAGCCGGCCGCCGGCCCCCCTCCTCTGGACCGCCACCAGCCACAGAGATTTCGGCGGCCTGGCCGGCGACCCAGCCGGCGGTCCAGCCGGTCGCCGGTCAGCCGCCCTTCTTCACTTAAGGGGCGAGTTCGGCTCGTCCAAACTCGCCCCGGTTCGCCCCGATTCGACTCAAACTCGATTTTCAATGTATTTAATCCTAGAATTCACCCCATTTGTAGATCCTTTGGTCTATTTTTTATTCCCCCAAGAACCCTAAAATATTTTCTCTCTTTCCTTTTTAGTATTTTGAAGATTGTTGAAGCTACATTGGTTGGATTTGCAATTGAAGACCATTTTCTTATTCTATTTTCAATTCTCTTTCTTTTAAGCATGATTTCATTTATTTTCTATGGTTTATTTCCTTTAATTATGTCTAGCTAATTTCCTTTTGGTTCTAATATATGAAGATATGATCTAGAAAACTAGGTTTTTGGATTTTGTTATTGGATTTACCTTCTAATTCATATGTCTTGTGATTTGGGACTTGGTTTTATTGCATGAGTGATTGGCCATCATAGAGTGCATACAAGGTGGTTGGTTAAATGCTTAGTAGGCTTTAGTTCATAACACTTGGCATCAAATCACAACATATTGGTAATACTTGCTAGTAGGAGATTCTCGATAATTAATTGAGCTATTTGGAGTTAATTTATGCATCTTGAGACCTAGCGGAGATAGATGTCATAGGTTAATCCACTAATATTGATTGCTTCGAGAGAAGAATTGATGTTTGCTATATATAGAACTCCCATATGAATTAGATTAAAATGGCTAATCCATGCAAATCCGTAAACCTAGGTTTTTAGTGATTATTGGATTATATTTGGAACCATATTTCTCTTATTGATTTTATATCATTTGCTACTTGTTATTTGTTTAGTTAAGTCTTAAGTTTGTTAATTACTTTTCAGAAAGTCATACCTTCAACCTCTCCTAAGATGTGTCGGGCCGAACCAAGCAAACTATGCGTTAAGCGAAGTTCATGAAGAGTCATGTGGAAGCCATATTGGAGCTCGAGCACTGTCAAAAAAGGTCATGCGCTGGGGCTACTATTGGCCTACAATGTTTCAAGACGCAGTCGAACTAGTCAAAAGGTACCTAAAATGTCAAATCCATGGGACGGTGCCGAGATTACCTCAAACCGACCTCATAAGCATGCAAAGCCCGTGGCCGTTCGTGCAATGGGGAATTGACATCGTCGGACCATTTGATAAAGCTCCCGGACAACTCCAGTTCCTCATCGTAGCCATCGACTACTTCACTAAGTGGGTCGAAGCTGAGCCCTTGACAAAGATCACAAGCAAGAACGCCCTCAACTTCGTATGGAAGAATGTGGTTTGCCGCTTCAGTGTACCTCGCATCCTCATTTCGGATAATGGAACGCAATTCACCGATCGGACATTCAGAGAATGGTGTGAAGGGCTTCACATTCACCAAAAGTTCACTTCGGTAGCTCATCCTCAAGCGAACGGCCAAACCGAAGTTACGAACAGAACGATCGTCAAGGGACTCAAAACCCGCCTCGACAAAGCCAAAGGAGATTGGGCAGCAAATTTACCCCAAGTCCTATGGTCGTACCGAATAACTCCCCGGACCTCGAACGGTGAAACACCTTATAGTTTGGTGTACGGAACCGAAGCAGTGATCCCGGTAGAGATAGGCCTGCCGAGCCCGCGCACTATCAACTTCACAGCCGAAGTCAACGAGGAAGACCTCCGAACCGAACTGGATCTGCTGGAAGAAAAACGAGAGCTTGCCTACATAAGAGAAGCCAAGTACAAGCAACAAGTAGCTCGGTACTACAACCAAAGGGTGAAGTACCAACAATTCCAAGTAGGCGACCTTGTACTTCGGAATGACGAGGTCAGTAAAGCGGAAAGGCTCGGCAAGCTTGAAGCCACATGGGAAGGACCGTACCGAGTTGAAGAAGTCCTCGGCAAAGGGTCGTACAAGCTTGCCCATTTATCCGGTGAGCCCTTACCCCGCACATGGCACATTAATCATTTAAAAAAATACTTTGTATAAGTGGATGAGAGTAATGTCTAGGATCAGTTCATTTAAAGTCGTAGGTGTCAAGAGTCAGGTCGTCTTGTCAGCTGTTTTTCTTTTTTCGGTTTTTTTTATCAATAAAGTTTTATTTTTCCTTTATTATTCGTTTAAATCCTTGCATATTATATCTTGCATGTCTCTCTATTCCACTTATGCTTAGTATTTTGATCTTTTATTCTAAAACCCTGACGAGGGTAATTTAATAAACTCCACACTGGGGGTAAATTCTAAACGCGCGCGTACCGACCTAACCTTGTTAAAAATAGAAGTTCAAACTGCCTGAGCTTAAAACGAAGGAACCACCTTTGTTAAAAGCTAGGAAGAAGTACTTTTGTTTAACACGAGGAGGCACCACCTCGGTTAAAAACAAAGATACGGCCTTTGTTTAAAACAGAGAAGAGCCTAAACCTCGTCGGACGACGAGGTCGTGCTAATTAAAGCCTAAACTTCGTCTTTGACGAAGTCGTGCTACTAAAAGCCTAAACCCCGACCTAACCTTGTTAAAAATAGAAGTTCAAACTGCCTGAGCTTAAAACGAAGGAACCACATTTGTTAAAAGCTAGGAAGAAGTACTTTTGTTTAAAACGAGGAGGCACCACCTCGGTTTAAAATAAAGATACGGCCTTTGTTTAAAATAGAGAAGAGCCTAAACCTCGTCAGACGACGAGGTCGTGCTAATTAAAGCCTAAACTTCATCTTTGACGAAGTCAGTGCTATTCCAAGCCTAAACCTCGTCGGACGACGAGGTCGTGCTAATTAAAGCCTAAACTTCGTCTTTGACGAAGTCGTGCTACTAAAAGCCTAAACCTCGTCGGACGACGAGGTCGTGCTAATTAAAGCCTACACTTCATCTTTGATGAAGTCAGGCTACTCAACCCTAAACCTCGTCTTTTGACGAGGGTAATGCTCATTATGGCCTACCTTTGTATAATACAAGAAATATATCTATGTTAAAAACAAGGTAAAAGGCTAATATGAGTACAGAGAATTCCGTTATATTTCAAAAATGGAAAAGTACAATACATGGTGATTAAGACGAACTCGAAGGCTTGGGTTTGCTAAAACTAAGCCATCTTGTAGGAAAATCACCGTCGAAGTTGAAATTTAAAACATCATCTATATTGAAGCGGCCTTGACCTCGTTCACCACTACCTCGTCCTCGACTCCGACCCCTACCCGGTTGAAGACTCCGACCTCGACCTCGTCGAGCCAATCTTTGCCGTTCTTGTTCATAAAACTCTTTAGAGTGCCGCGTGAATCTCATGTCTGATCGATCCGCGGGAGTTGACGATCTCGAGGGATCAGTGGTAGTGGACGAACTTGAAGGATGAGAGTCCTTTCCCAGTCGAGCAGCTAATTTCGGACGCCGAGCTAGAATCACATCGTACATACCAGCTATTCGCTTCAGCTCGACCATCTGATCTTGGAGTTGCCAGGAGTCCGCCATGTATCTTTCTTGATAATCCTTACACCGGGCTGCGATTTCTGTTACCTTTGCATCCACTTCAGCAATGGTTTTCCCGCCGTTTCGGCGGACAATGGCCTCGTATTCAGCATGCTCCTCGGCGATCCTTCTAGATTCTTCCTTCATGGCATCATACTTATCTCCAAGCTCTAGGAGCCGAGCTTGAAGCTCGTCATTTCTGATTTGAGCGGCTCTAAGTCTCACGTCGGCCTCGTCCTGGATATGGTTAGCTTGGTCTCTCAAACGAAGAGCTTCGACATTCTTAGCTTCAAGAGCCCGCAGTAAGTTATTGATTTGAGCTATATACGGAGATGCATCAAAAAGTTTTGGAGAAGAAGAAGACTACAAAAGGGAAACAAATTTCTAATAAGAAATAAAGTTTTCATTACTTCAGCAAAATGCGTCATCCTACTGATGACAAAGTACATGCTAAGGGGAGAAATATTGAAAAAGGGTGATCAACTGACCACTCCGGCATTCTCTTCGTCCTCACAACGAGCTTCATCATTAGCCAGAGCGGTTTCATCTTCACCCCTGACTTCAGCCTCCTCATTCTTCTCAGCTTCCACTTCTTCGTGGCCAACATCCTTCACCTCGGTCTCCGCAGTGCGGTGGAGGTTAGCGATCACCTCCTCCAGCTTGTCGTCCCGGTCGACTGGGCAATTTTGAACTACCTCGGTAGTCAAAAAAGTGGATGCCGAGGCCAAGCTATCCAACAGAGGGATACCTTGGATACTTTTCAGTAAAGCCTCGGCATACATGCGGTATACGAGCTCATCTGACATCTCCTGATAACCGTACTTGGATTTATCCAAGTCCGGCATATCAGCAGCACTGCCGTCGATGGTGTCACTGACCGCGCGAGCGTTCAGAACTGAAGCCACCTGCCCGGCAAGTTCTGAGAACTTTTCAGACCGGAAGAGTCGCTCTGTATACGCCCGAAGCAGAGGCCCTTGCCCTGGCCACCATTTCAGCCTCGCGTCGCCTCACCGCCTCCACCTCAGCCCTCAATGAGATCGCCTCTGTCTTAGCCGCCTCGGTAGCAGCTCGCTCCGCAGCCAGTTTGGCTTCGGTCACAGCTAATTGGTTGGCGAGGCCGCCCTTTTCATTTTCCAGGTTACGGCGAGCCTGGGCCATCTCGTTGTACCGATCGACCCCGAAGGTCAGGAAACCGCTCAATTCCGAGGCCAGATCACTCAACCTCGTCACCATATCCTCGGTACCCTACATCAACATATATTAGCTAAAAAATAATAAATAAAACAAAAGGGGGGGGGTGCCGAAGTTTAGACGAGGGCATATGATGTTACCTCGGGAAACGGCTATCGCCGATTCACTAGTTCTCCAAAACCCTGGCCTCCCACACCACGAGACGACCGAACTGCAGTAACAGTGCAATCCTCATCTTCGTTTGTAACAGCAACAACCAACTTCTGCTGTTTCTTTTTACGAACGAGAGGTCGCTCTGGAAGGGATTCCATTGGTGATGAGATCAGTCCGCTCTCGGTTCGCTCAGATGATGGCTTTTCAGTCGAGCTAGATCTCATCCTCTTCTTACCGAGTAGCTTCACTGCAGACAAACAGTAGAAGCCATATCACAATTACATGACATCAAACAACAAGATAAAAACAGACCAAGTGGAGCCTCACCCTTCACCGGCTCAACCATGGAGTCTGGATCATAAGGGCTCAGACCCGCCCTTGCAAGATCGGCCTCGGTGAAATCTTCATCGACGACACCCGTTAACACACCCTCAAGTGCACCGAATTTCTCTTCGGTGCCTTGGTTCCTCAACTTACCCACATTCCATACGAAATATGGGACCTCACCGAACTGGCAAAAAAAGAACTTAGACTGCCAGTTCGGGATTTTTGACTTCGTCTTCACTTTAAAGTCAAGACGGCATGTCAAGTAGTACCACCCGTTAAATGAATTAAATTGGTAATATTTTAGGATCAGCTCTGCTGACAGGTTGACCCCGTGACGGCTACTAATTATGCCTAAACCGATAAGCTGCCTAAACGAGTTCGGCGTTATTTGAGCTAAAGGAATGCTGAACTTCGAAAAAGATCAGCAAAAATAGGGGGGAGGGGAAGACGAAGACCATGGCTTAAGCAATCTTCGGATGATGGCTTTTCAGTCGAGCTAGATCTCGTCCTCTTCTTACCGAGTAGCTTCACTGCAGACAAACAGTAGAAGCCATATCACAATTACATAACATCAAACAACAAGATAAAAACAGACCAAGTGGAGCCTCACCCTTCACCGGCTCAACCATGGAGTCTGGATCATAAGGGCTCAGACCCGCCCTTGCAAGATCGGCCTTGGTGAAATCTTCATCGACGAGAACCGTTAACACACCCTCAAGCGCACCGAATTTCTCTTCGGTGCCTTGGTTCCTCAACTTACCCACATTCCATACGAAATGTGGGACCTCACCGAACCGGCAAAAAAAGAACTTAGACTGCCAGTTCGGGATTTTTGACTTCGTCTTCACTTTAAAGTCAAGACGGGGTGTCAAGTAGTACCACCCGTTAAATGAATTAAATTGGTAATATTTTAGGATCAGCTCTACTGACAGGCTGACCCCATGACGGCTACTGATTATGCCTAAACCGATAAGCTGCCTAAACGAGTTTGGCGTTATTAGAGCTAAAGGAATGCTGAACTTCCGAAGAAGATCGGCAAAAACAGGGGGGAGGGGAAGACGAAGACCATGGCTTAAGCAATCTTCGTAGATAGTTACGAAGCCGACCGGAGGGTTGGATGCCCTATCCTCCGGCCGAGGAACTAACATCTCTATCCAATCAGGAAATAAATAATTTCTCGCAATCTTCAGCATTGCAGATGAATCTAAAGTTGAAGAGAATTTGGAGACGGTTCCGACTGAATCAAAGGGAGAAGCAAAAACTACCCTACATTTTGCGGAAATGTCCGACTCTACAGTATATACATCCACATTTATATTTTCTGGCGAATGTGATACCGGCGGCGACGTAGACCTTTCGCCAGAATCTTGACTACTACTACCGCTTGATTCGCAAATAAAAGAAGCAGAAGCCATGGAAACTTACTTTTATGGCGATGGACGACTATGGCCACAATAGATAATTCACTGGGTTCTGGTACAACACCAACGACGATTTTGCAAGCGAGAATGTAGAAGATGGAGTGCCGAAAATTTTTAGGGTTTTGAAATTTCAAAATGAAATTGTTGTGGCGTCTGAAAGAAGTTTTAGTAACTTTCCACCTCTTCACTCCAACTCTAACACGCACGCGCCTACTTTATCGGGACCCCAAACGGCAGCATTTAATGTAACTGACACATCACGTGATCGTCCTAACGAGGCGGTACGCATTCCGACTTTGTCGAAATTTAATTTCTGAAGGGGCAATGCGAAATTTCGTTCGACCTCGTCACCACATGGCAGGTACGCATTTCGACTTCATCGAAATCCAATTTCCGAAGGGGAAATGAAAATTCATACCCACCTCGTCTTAACGAGGTGGCAAGCATTCTGACTTCGTCGAAATCTAATTTCCTGAAGGGGCAATGCAAATTTTATACCCACCTCATCTTAACGAGGTGGCAAGCATTCCGATTTCGTCGAAATCCAATTTCCGAAGGGGCAATGCAAATTTTATACCCACCTCATCTTAACGAGGTGGCAAGCATTCTGATTTCGTCGAAATCCAATTTCCGAAGGGGAAATGAAAATTCATACCCACCTCGTCTTAACGAGGTGGCAAGCATTCCGACTTCGTCGAAATCCAATTTCCGAAGGGGCAATGCAAATTTTATACCCACCTCATCTTAACGAGGTGACAAGCATTCCGATTTCATCGAAATCTAATTTCCGAGGGGGCAATGCAAAATTCATACCCACCTCGTCTTAACGAGGTAGGCAAGCATTCCAACTTCGTCGAAATCTAATTTCCGAAGGGGCAATGCAAATTTTATACCCACCTCGTCTTAACGAGGTGGCAAGCATTCTGACTTCGTCAAAATCTAATTTTCGACGGGGCAATGCACTTTCAATACTCATACTTCAACTTTTTACCCCGAGTCACACCCTCACTTCTATATCTTTTTTTGGGGGGGGGGGGATGTGATAGGATATGGCCTAGCTACTAGGCCCAAGCATCGAGCCCAATATAATTGAGCCCCGACAGTTAAGCTCGGCCAACACAGCTCGGCCCAACTAAAGCCCTATGCAGCTCGGCCCAGTCAGCTACAACCTACTTCAAAGAGACTTCTACACCAAGGCAACTCCTACATCGACTACAATTCAAGCTCCAAGAGATATAGAAGCTCAGTGTTTATCCAGTAAAGGGGGAGATCAAGCCAAAGAGTCCTAGTAGGAAAAGACTTGTAATCTTAGTCGAATTCCATGTGTAGATACTTATAAATAGGGGCTTTAGAATAGATGAAGAGGGGAGGACAATCTTTGTACAAGCTATACGTATTCTCTCAATAAGATCCATACACACTTTCATTCCGTGGACGTAGATCTATCACAATAGATCGAACCACGTAAATCCTTTGTGTTCCTTTTCGTGTTCATTAATTCTCAGTTTTCGTGCATTAAACAACCTTGCGGAAATAAGATCGAACAACACGTAATCTCTACTAGTATATATAATATATAAAGGAAGAAATTAAAAGGTATTTAAATACCGAAGCCAAGTTGAAAGAGAGCATGGAAGTTGGTATATGCCAAAGTGGAAGAGAGAATTATTGAAGATAAAAAAGTCTCCACCGACTTTGGGGATTATTAAACAATTGAGAATTGCTGAGATATACTGATAGCCTATAGGGGTGTCTAAACGGGTCGGGATGGGATACCTGTCCTATTTTTTCAGGTATCCGACTCCAAATAAGCAAAAAACTTGTTCCGCCTCCCACCCCAAATGGGTAATTTGGGTACCCGATACCCGGGGTTCGGGTAATTCGGATAGTAATCGGTACCTAAATTACCCGATTTGTATTATTACTTTTTTATTTTTATTTTCTAAGCTTTATTTATTATATATGAGATCGTTGATCGATTTGTCTTTCTTGATGACCTACGTTACATGAAAATGAAATCTCAAACTCTTAGTTTAAAACTAATGAGACAAATAAAAAAAAAATGAACGATGCATGCATGCATTTATGGAGAGGACGGACAAACGGCGACATCTTCACGTAGGAGATTTGGAGGCGACCTTAGCGGTCCAACTCGACGTGACAAGGGTTGGAGATAAGGGTTGGTCGTCACAATAAATTGACTTTGCGGCAGAATCTAAAACATAAACTCAAAATAAGATATATTAATTTAATAGATTTATTAACTTATTATAAATATAAAATAATGTTAATAATTAATTAAAAGTTGATCGGGTATTCGAGAATATCCAATTGGATAATCGGGTACCTGAGTACCCAGAAAAAAAAAATTGATCCATAATCCATCCCGATACCAGCTAAAGCCGGGTTCGGATATCCAAAATACCCGATCGGGTCGGGTATTTCGGAATGTACCCAAATACTCGATCTCATTTAGACCCCCTATAGCCGAAGGTTATAGAGAAATTGAGTTTTTTTTTTTTTTAACTCACTTTTTCTATTGTTATCTATGATGAATAATTTTTTTGGGCAGAGGAAAAAAATCCCTTTATCTCGAGCCCCTAGCTCCCTCCTCCTTGAATAATTCAGAATCTCCGCCCGGCTGCCACCGCGCCGGAAAGCCAGAACTCATCATCACGCATCGCCACGAGTCCGATATTCAGGCAGCGATTCTCTGCTCCAAGAAACTCAGCCTTCCGATCAAAGTCAAAAGCGGCGGCCATGATTTTGAAGGCCTCTCTTACACTTCCGAAACACGCTTCGTTTTCGTCAAAATGCGGAACTTTTGATCGGTCACCATCTATCGCGCCGGTGAAATTGCGTGGGTCCAGACCGGCGCCACCCTCGGCCAACTTTACCATATGCTCGCCCTGAGAAGCCGGACTCTCGTTTTCCCAGCCGGCATCTGCCCCACCATCAGAGTCGGTAGCCACGTCAACGGCGGAGGGTTCGGCATGATGTCACGCAAGCACTCCCTCGCCGCTGACCACATCATCGACGCCATAATAATCAACGCCAACGGCGAAATCCTCGACCGGAGCACCATGGGAGCGGATCTGTTTTGGCCTCTGGGCCATCCTCGGCAGCGTCGGTACGAGCTTCGGGATTGTTCCAGAATTCAAGGCACCGTCTTCAACGTCACACGAACGTTGGAACAAAACGCGACGGAGTTAGTCCACCGTTGGCAGTTCGTCGCCAACAAAAAATCAACGACAACCTCCTCATCAGGATCTTCCTACACCCCAACATATCCCCGATGACGGGTAGCAAAACCGTCGCCGCTTCCTTCACCTCCTTATTCCTCGGCCGGTCTAAAGATCTTCTATACATAATGGCGCAAGAATTCCCAAAGCTCGGACTAACCGAAAAAGACTGCCACGAAATGAGCTGGATTGAATCCGAGCTCTTCTTCTCCGGTTTCCCGGATCAGCCCATCGATATTCTGCTTAATAGAGATATCAATCCAACTCTCTCCATTTACTACAAAGGGAAATCGGATTACGTCAGCTCCCCCTTCCCCATGGAAGGTCTGAGAGGGATATGGAATTTCCTGTTTGAAGATGAGGGTTCTGAATCGGAGCTGCAGTTCAGCCCCTACGGAGGGGCATTCAACGGTTACTCGGAGTCGAAAACTCCGTTCCCGCACAGGAGGGGCATTGTTTTCATGATGGAATATGGAGTAGCGTGGCCCACCTTGAATGAAACGGAAAAGCACCTCGATTGGCTTCGGAGATTGTACAATTACATGGGGAATTACGTCACCAAGAATCCGAGGGCTGCTTACGTCAACTATAGGGATCTTGATATCGGGAGGAACAACATTGACGGCAACGCCACCACTTACCAGCAAGCTAGCGTTTGGGGGAACATATATTTCAAGAATAATTTCCCAAGATTAGTGAGGGTGAAGACCAAAGTTGATCCTTCCAACTTTTTTAGAAACGAGCAGACCATTCCGCCTTTGTCGTCTTAATTAATTATTTGCTCTATATAGAGTGGAAAAATAAAATGTCCCTTTAGCCATAAGGAAATCAAAATTTGCCTAAAGTATAAACAAAATTCAAATTTTGTCCATTTTTTTAAAAGTGTTCCAAAATTACCCCTACTTTCCCTCCTCCCCATTCTCTCTCCTCTGACACACACACCTTTCTCTCTCCTCTCCCTCTACTCTGACACACACACAAGCACATGCTCCCTCTATTTCCTTTCCCTTTCCGTCTCATCTCTCATCTCTATTTAGAAGACTATTCATTGACACGAAATTGCAATTATTACAACAAAACAGGTGAATAACAACAATAATCATCAATTTTTTACCAAAGCTAGTGGTTCATCTAGAGAAGTGTAAGAACAATAATTTTCTTACCGAATGTTTCAGAGACAGTAACAATTTGATAAATTCTTATCAAAGCGACTGGTTCATCTTCTCCAGCGAGTCTCTCCCTCATTTCTCCACCAAAATGAGCAAGCCACCCCTTAATCTCTTCGTCTTTCCGAGGAGAACAAAACCCAGTAGTCGATTGCACCACAAACATTCGAATTCGGCCAGAAAAAAAAAGAAAAGAAAAAAAAAAACCAAACCCTAGCTAGATCTATTAAAAGAATTCCGGATTTGAAAAGGAGATAGGAAGGGAGACAAAGGTGTGGGAGATAGTTTCCAATCGATAGTTTGTAGCATCGCCGTCGTCTCTGTGTCGAACCCTAGCCCGTTGCCCTTCCCTCCAAACCCTAGCCCGTCGCCGTGCGACGCGGAGGATACCGGCGTCGACGAACTCTTTGCAGCTCATCTTCTTCCCTCTCAAAGAAAGAGAGAGGGGAATTGAAATTGAAATTTTAGAGAGAGAGAGAGAGAGGAGAGGAGAGAGTGGTGGAATTGAAATTGAACATTTGATGGCCACTGATGAGGGCTCCGATGGAACTTGTTCAAAATCCATAATCGGGTGGTGGAAGAGAAGTGAGTCGATGACTTTAATTATTTGAGTTGGGACCTTTTATTTTCGAAGAAGTGGTATTTTGCTTTTATCATTTATCTTTCTTTCTTTTTTTTTTATTTTTTATTTTTCTCTCTATATATATGCCCGATTTCTTCTTACGCAAAACGCAACATTAAAACCCTAGACGGAAAAGATGCTTGGCCTTCTTCGCCTTCGCCTTCGCCAAGGTTTTTCTTCCTCAATCACTCTTCGTCCACCCACATTCTGCCGTTCAAAACACCATCTACATCTAGCGCAAAGAGCGAGTCCAAATGCTATCAACTGCAGCAAATCCTCTACTGACGATGCGTTGAAAAAAGTTGATCTGAAATTAAGAAAAGTAGTGAAAGAGGAGCTTAAATCTTGCGTTGTACAAGTAAGTATATATATATATATATATTATATATATATATGATACTGATATCCCCTTTAATTAATTTTTGTTTTTTGAATTGATTTCCTTGAGCAGCATAATATTATTACTACTCTATTTATTTATTCGCAGAAGCCCCAAGTTCCAAAGGATTTCCCCTTCGAAGTCGAAGATATTCCGAAGAGACCATGCCTCAGGTTGAAGTTGAATAGGCCGGATGCGGGAGAGAAATTCAACGTGCTCGCATTCCTCCCAGAAGATGTCGATACCATCGATACAAACGAAGAACATCCCGACGAACCGCTGACGTTTATCATACTGCAGGCGTATATCGTGAAAGAAGACGGAGAAAGGTTGATAATCTACTGGGTTGCAGATCCTGATCCTGATCTTTGCTTCGCGTACGCGATCAGTGTTAACGGAGTTGAACTCGAGAAGGAGGAGGTGAAACGTTTCGATTGGAGGGGGACTCTTCGTGCTAGAGGGATCGATGATTCTATTCTGACTGAGTTCGCGATCGACTACTTGAAATTTAGAACCGATCGCAAGCGTTGGCTTACGTTGAAGAAATTCGGGGAGTTCATCAAGAATTCCAAATTCAAGGATAGTAAGGTATACGCTACCCCATGGGGGGAGACATTGGCCCCACACTCAAAAGAGTGGAACCCGTGGATATTCTACGGATGTCTGAGTGAGATCCTTACCTGGGAATAAGGTATACATTATCCGAATCGAAGGCATTGTTCGCTTGCTTTTTTAATTTTTTATTATTCCCTTCTATATTATTGAAAAGCTCAAAACTATGTCTAGTGTTATTATATTCGTGTTGCCGCTATGAATCATGAAATTTGTCTATTGATTTAATTCATTGTGATATTTGGGCTCCTTTTGATGAATACGTACTCAAGATTTGATTTGACTGGGACTTATGTCTTATGAAATTAAGTGGAATATATCTCAATTTTCTGCTCAATTCTTTAAACAAGTAATAAGAAACAAGTTCCTATAAACAGCCCTCTTGATAGAGGAAATGAGTAATGTTTCTTTCTTGATATGTAGAGAAAAAGAACTAAAAAGAAAAAACAAACAAACAAATAAAGATTCTCTAAACAGTGCTAAAGAAAAACTTAACCATCTTTAGCCTTAGAAGCACCTAAAACCACAATCCATGACTAGAGTTACTGTTAGACCTGACATTAATTAAGCTGCTTGCTAATAAGTATTAAGTACATCAACCTCAACCATACCTAGCCTGCATTAATTTTGAGATTATGAAGCGTGTAATTTTTTCATTTAAATGATCCTTCTCTACACAGTGTTCTAAAAGTCCCCGCCTAGGCGCTAGTCGGCACCCCACCGCCTGACTAATGCTAAATCTGCCTAGGCGCTTGCGACAACCTAATTATCAGTCGGATTAAAGCTTAATTAGTCTTTTAGTTTGAACTAATTAATACTTATGACAATTTGGCCATGAAATTTATGTGAATACTATGAAATTTGACTATTAATTATCATATGTTATGTTTTTATCATGAATTTAGTAATAAAATTATAAACAATATGTGTTGATATAGCTTCTAACTGATGATATGATCTAAAAATAGTAAAAATAAGCTTGTGGTTCTAATCCGCCTAGGCCCTGCCTAGCTCCCTAGTCGCCTAGGCGCTAGTCCCCCAATCACCTGCTCGACTAGCGCCTAGTGACTTTTAGAACATTGATCCTACATCAACAACTACTCGTGTATTTAATTAAGGAAGGAAAAGGAAAAAAGATAGGAGGAGATTTCTTGCCCACGTTAAGTTCAACTACATAATTTGGAATGGAGACCCTAATATAATTAAAACCCTAAGGCTACATTCCTTCCAATTAGGAGTGTTCATCCATTGAAGAATTCGCTGAGAGATCGATCGAGGTTAGTATCTATCAAACAAACAAAGTTGCCTACTTTCTCATCTTTCGTTAAATTTTCTGAAAATTCATTCTGCTTGAGTTAAATCGCAAAATTCTTTCCTCGTTCCAGATTCTTTCAAGCCTCTTTGCTATAGGCAAAAGTCGTCAGAGAAAAAATAAAAAAGAAAAGAAATAAACACAACTATAAAATTGAAAAGGTGCAATCGGTATGAATCGATGATGCAAAACATCTCAATACTTTATCAAAGAGTCTCATTGTTGCTGACAGTGGCGGACTCCATGATTTATAATTCGGGGGTGCGAAAAATAATTATATAACTATTAATAGTATCATCTTATAATAATGTAAACGAAAATTATAAAATTACAAATATACCTAATTTAATTTTCGACAATGTTTCATTACTGAAAAACGATTGACAACATTGTCATCAGAAACTCATAAGAAAATACATCTCTCTCAGTGAAGAAATTGACCAAACAATCATTTAAAAATTGATTTTTCATGTTATTTCGCAATTTGTTTTTGACATAAGTCATTCCGAAAATTATTATCTCGACACTTGCATTAGCAATCGGAAGAATCAATACCAACTTAATGAGCAAAAATACTAGAGGATAAGTCACATGTCTTTTTGTTAACATTAATAATGTTTTAAAATTATAGTAATTAATTAAAATGAATAAATATAAATATGCATACATATATGTATACATAATAGTAGTAAAATATTTTTTTTTGGGGTACAATTGTACCCCCATTGCTCCATACTGGAGTCGCCGGTGGTTGCTGGGATCTTCTCAATGTATATGCATAAAATATATAAAAATTGGATCTTTGTCGCGATCGATAATTTCGATGTGGCCCAATTCTGATTGTCAGAGCGGGGCAAGGAGAACGGGGGCCTGTGCAAAAATAAAAAATTGGGCCTTTTGTTACGGTTAGAAGGAACACACTTTGGAATTTCTAAATATTTTATCATAAGGGTGTCTACCTTAAGTTTATATTTGCTACTTTACCTTTTAATAAACTATATTTTTGTATTAAAATGTAACTTAAAAAACAAAAATATAACATAAAAAATAATTTACTTGCATGTAAAAAGGCGAAGACTTCACTTTTTATTTAGAAAGGAGCTAAAACAAATAAGTCATTATTTTATTCTTTTTGAAATACATATTTTTTCTTCATCAAATGACATCCTAATATATAACAAAAACTTGAAGACTCGCAAGTAGAAAAAAGTTATTTTGCTCGCATGTTTAAAAATTACAAATGAGAGAGTATGATCACCAACGTTGTATAGAAAAAAGAGAGGGAAAATATTAGCTTTTTATAAATCAAGAGATAAAGTTAAACCTTTATTCTAATTTGTGAGCCACAAATAACTTAAATCCCAATTTGAGTAAAGAAAAAAAAGAAGAAGCATAAACTATACTCAAAACTAAAAGTAACTATAAATCAAAAGTGGGCCCTTATTCTAATGTTTTATGAAAAATGACTAAACACGGAAACAAAAAAAAAAATCTAAATAAAAACTATGCCCTTATTCTCAAAACATATTAGATATTGGGTCAATATTTCTAATTATTAGAAAAAATTAATCAAAAGCCAAAATAAACATAAACTAAATAAAATAAAATTGGGCCTTAAAAAAAACAACAAAATGGCGGCCAAGTGGTCTTGAACCCGTGACCTCTCAAAAGTGAGGGAGAGGACGCAACCAGTTGAATTAAAAACGCAGATTAAAAATATTAACTGGCCCCAATTTTCGGGGGTCTGTGCGATTGCTCACCCTGCGCACCCCCCTAAACCACCCCTGCTGATTGTATTCATCTGTTTTTCTAAATTGATGTGGTTTTTGTTGCAGATTATTTTGAATCCAATTTTGCTTAACTTTTTTGTGAGTGAATACCTTCACTCTAGAATACCTTGATGAATTTCATCTCGTCAACATAAGATATGATATCTGGAGGTTTTAGTTTTATTTACCAAACAAAAAGATTGAATTTTAATCTTATCTACTAATCATGGTTTTATCCTATCATGTCATATCTCATCTTACGTACCAAACATGTACAAGATGATGCTTCGCTTGGCGCCGGTTTCTCCTAATAAAGTCGCCGTTGTTCCTCCCTCTTCAACAAGGATTCCAACTTTCGCCGCTCCACGTCACCTACTTGTTACAAGAAAGGCCCCAAATTTCATTTCCCTCTGTTGCTCTAACGTCGACGCCAACAACCCAATCCTTGCTAAACCCTTGAAATCCGAAACCAACTCCTGCCACTATAAATATTACAACGACATTATTACTTATTTGTTTTCTTAATTGGTGTTTGTTTTCATTTTTCAAATACTACTAACTAGCTAGTAAGTATTAATTAATTTGGCCTGGTCCAGCTCCCAAAACCTCCGGACGATTTCCCTTTCCTACGTATAAAAGGCAACGAGACAATAAGGGAGTTAATAGAGAGGAAATCCATGTCACGATCCACACGCCAACGAAAGAAGATCTGTCGGGATCCGAACCTATTGGCGTGCTCCTCGCTGAGAAAATTAGCAAAGGGAATGAAATATCAGTTACCTTTTAGGTTGAGATGTGCTCTCATATTATGAAAGTTCATTTTTATACAGTAAAATCCCTAGGGATGATGTAGTGGATGATATAATAACATTCTTGGATTGAAGACTTTTATTTTATTTCAGATGTTCTTTTAAATGTTCTTTAATTTGTTCTTCAATCGGGTACTTTTATTATTGGACCCTTGGATGAGCCTTAGTTTTTGTAAGGTTTTGAGAGGGTATTTAAAGACCTCATAAGAGCAAAAACATGACAATTTTTGAGATTGAATTAATATTATTTGCTCTGTGAAACCTAGTACACGTAGTGTCAAGGTTCTCTCAGATTTCATTCGTGTTTATACGCTTTCGCTACGTCAAGGGATGTGGGAACTGTAAGTTCCTCATTTCACACGTACATTAATTTTATCTTTTCAAATTGAAAAACTCCATCAGTTGAATATATAATTTGGTGGTGGCATTAAATATATATGTAGGATGATTAAGATGGAGGATGAGGAGATCGGGAAGTTGGAGAGCGCTATTCAAGAGTATCTGAAGATGAGAGGAATCAAGCCATGTTATACCGAGTACATGTACAGGCATATGGTGTACAATCATATGGTGCAGAAGAAGTCAAGTGTTGGTGTTTAATCATGATTACACTTAGTTTGTTACTCCTGACTTTTAGCTATTTCTGTTATCACCTTTGATATGTAGAGATTTGCCAATACCCCTACTTCTTTTACTTTCTACCTAGCTACTTATGCTCTAACAAGATTTTTTTTTTTTTTTTGTACTTCGAGAAATATTTTCTCTACTTCTCTTTTCTTTTCTTTTTAATTTATTTATTTCTAACAAACTAGAGCTTATATGGGTAGAAAACACTATCTCTTGAATCCCAAAACTTTCTATTTTCTTCCCTTCTTCCTCATTTATCTATCACTCAAAGTAAACACTTCTTAAGCTAAACCAAACTCGCTAATCCGTCACTTGTTATCCCTCATCCCAAGGCTTGTCAAATAAAATAGTTAGATAGGCTCAAACGGGATAACTAGGATCATATAATGTGATTTGGACAAGAAAAAGGGAAAATAAAGGCACTATGAAAGAAGGCCTAAAATCATCTCTTCATCATTAAGCATACTAATGCAACCTCAATGGAGATACCAAGGCAAGTTCTAGACATAATTATGCATGCTTGAACAATCACACTCAATATGGTATCAAGAGCAATTCCGTTGTGGTTTGTGTTTTGATTCTCTAGTTGTTCTAAATCGGAGAAATGGTGAGAAACAATGGTGGTGAAGTTACTTTCTTCCCTCATGAAGATCCTCCTCCAAAGCCGTTGATCGATCAGTGGATTTTGGAGTGTTTTTGTGATGGTGAGATTTATAGAAAGCTAAGAACACAAGAATTTACGTGGTTCGATCTATGGATAGATCTACGTCCACGGAGGGAAAAGAAAATGTTTATATTGAAGTCTCTCTTGCTAGTAAAATACAATGGCCTCCTCCCTATCTTACAAAATAGCTCCCTTTATAGAGAATTGAGGTCACGGGTGATTCATGGATGCTGCTCTCGCATGTCCGTCCGTACTCTGATCATCGCGGGTGGTTGAGAAATCGTGGGGCAGTTGGCTGATTTTGTTGACTCGTTATTGGGCTTCAATCTGGGTGGGCCGAGCTGATCTTGGGCCTCTGGGCCGAGCTGATCTTGGGCCTCTAGGCCGAGCTGATCTTGGGCCTCTGGGCCATATCCTATCACATCCCCCCCCAAAAGGTCGGAGAAGCGAGGTCATTGTAGAGAGGTGTAAATTGCCCCGTGGGATTTCGACGAAGTTGAAACTGCACACTGCCTCGTTTTGACGAGGTCGAGCTTTGAATTTGCATTGCCCCGTCGAAATTAAGATTTTAACGAAGTCGAACTGCATACCACCTCGTTTTGACGAGATCGAGCTTGAATTGCCTTGCCCCGTCGAAAATAAGATTTTGACGAAGTCGAACT
Source organism: Mentha longifolia (assembly GCA_001642375.2). Classification (NCBI taxonomy): domain Eukaryota; kingdom Viridiplantae; phylum Streptophyta; class Magnoliopsida; order Lamiales; family Lamiaceae; genus Mentha; species Mentha longifolia. The sequence continues at coordinate 24,818,462 of CM038119.1, forward strand.
GCATACCGCCTCGTTTTGACGAGGTCGAGCTTGAATAGTCATGATATGAAAAGGCACGACTGTTGGTGTTAGGGTAGGTAGGATACGTGTCGCTCTTTTGTTGGAGCAGGCGGAGAGACGGGATTTGAAAAGGCGTGCCTTTGCTTCTAAAAGCTTCCAGTGTACGCTAAAAAATATTTTTCCCCCTCCATCGATTTCCAATTGCAAGCGAGAGAGAAAACCCTAGACCCAAAATTCTGCAACCGCCGCTGTTTAGTTCAATTTCCCGGTGATTTGCAGTCGGAAAAAGACTTTGACAAGTAAGTACTTTTCCTGTAATAGATTCTTCTTCTTTTCCCCAAGTAGATACTGGTAGGGCTAGCGCACAGATTTTGCCCTCGCCGTCTAGGGTTTTTCCGGTGAGGGTTTGGCTAAATGTACATACACGCACGCTAGTTCCGCCGGCGTTTCGAGAAATTGAATTCCCGCCGCTGGTTGGGTCCAATGCCTCACTGGCATGTGCCTCGACCATGTCTGTGTCTCATATGTAGGATTTGGCTCATCGTTTTTTATTTCCTGAGTCAGTCGAGTTGCTCCTGCCTCGTGATGTCGATAGGGGTAGTTCGTCTCCCGTAGGTTTTTTTACCGTTTATGAAGACTATCTTCATTTTGGTCTTCGGTTTCCTTTAAATCATTTTTTTGCCGAGCTCTTAAAAGAGCTCCAACTGTCGTTAGGTCAGTTGCAACCTCCTTCCATTAAGCAGGTCGTTGGTTTTTGTTTCGAGGTCAGCCGCCGTGGTGGTACACCTTCTGTGGATTCTTTCCTTAGGTTTTTTAGACCTAAGCTTGGTCCGACGGGGTGGGCTTACCTTTCCCCTATTAGTAGGTTCAAGTTAGGGACTCCCACTAAGGTGACGAACTGGCAGAAGAAATTCTTCTTTTGCCGGTGTGAAGGCGTGCCGTTGTACCCCTGGACCACGACCAAGTTCGTACCTCGAGACACTGGGAAACCAACCAGTGAGCTTGAAACGAGCTTGGTGAACCTCGGCCTCATTGAGAGGGATTATGCCGAGGCCGAGCTCGCAAATCACGGGTTAAGCCCATATAACTTCGTGTCCGATGTGGACTTGGGTGAGGCTCTGCTTCACTAATTTGTGTCCTGTGGTCTCTTTCATTTTTACTGATGTATATCTTTTTTTTTTTTTTTTTTTTTTTTTGTAGTGGACACTCAAGCTATCCAGGCTGCTCTTCAGAACAAGAACAAGAGGAAGAGGCAGAAGCCTTCTGCTTCGGTGGTGGAGAAGACGACTTCGGCGACGTCGTCGGAGAGGACAACCGACCTTGGAAGGTCGGTATCCGTGAGCTCGTAGTTGGACGCTCCTGTCCAAAGCTCCTCTCCCCTGTAGTTGGTGGGCCAATGACCTCGACGAACTTTACTCTCGTTGGATGACAAAGTAACGGTCGTCGAGAGTGGCCCGACCTCGGGCCAAATGCATGCACGGGAGATGTCATTTCCCGAGGTAAGCGTGAAACTAGAAGTATTTGTATATGGTGATTTGTACCTTCTACTAAAATCTTGTCCTTTGGTTTTATGTTTTAGGAGGCCGAGGCGGCTTTAGATGGGCTGCAGGGCTTGCCGAACTTCATTAGAAGTGGAGTTGCTAAGTTCCAGACAAAGGCTGCCGAGGCTGCGGCGGTGGAAGATCAGCTAATGGCTAAGATCTCTGTCGCCAAAACCGCGGCACAGGCAGCAGCGGACAGGGAGGCGACAGCTTTGGCTGTCGCTGAAGAGGAGAAGAAGAAGGTTGCCGAGCTTGAGGCAGAAGTGGGTCGGCTGAGGACCCAAGTAGCCGGGGTGGTAGCTGGCCAGGGAGGCGTGTTCCGCGCGTTGGTGGAATGATTTGTCCGGTCTACCCACTTTTCCCGGATGGCTGTTCAGCTGGTGACTGCCATGAGCACCCCGGTTGTCTCAGCGGTGATCGATGATATCGCCAAGGACATCCCGGACTTGGACAAAACCAAGTACGGGTATGCTACCATGACGGAGGAGGAGACACTGCGAGACTTCGCCGAGGTGCTTCTGAAGCATACCTCTTCCATTCCGGTTGTCGAGCGGCTCTCCACATAGAGGAGTCTGCTAAATGAAGATGTCATTCGGCGGTGTCCCGTTGACAGGTACGAGCTCCTGGAGACGGTCATTGCCGATTTGCTGAAGACGCCGGTTGGGGAGGGGACCACCGAGGAGCCAGCTCGCGACGACCCCGAGGAACCCGAGGTTGAACCAGAGGTCGGCCTAGAAGGAGAAAATCGTGATGGAGTCAATTGACACTTTTCACAATTTTTGGCTTCTTTACCCTCTGTTTTTTTTTGTTTTTAGCCTTGTACTTCGTCACCATTAGGGTGGCGTTTCATTTGCCGTGTTCGGCTATAAATAAAAAAGGCTTTCTGTTAAACCTTGCTTGTATTTATTCTGTAGTCTGCCCCTGAGTTTTACGATGCTGCCCACCTTGTTAGAGAAATATCCGAGCTTTGCCAAGCTGTAGAAGTAGCCGAGCTCGATGCTTCGGGCTGGAAGAAGCGAGCTGATAACATCGAGATCGAGGCCGAGGTGAAACTTCGGGCCGCTCAGGAAAAACTTGATGAGATGTATGCCAGATATATGGAGCTTGAAGACCAGTACCAACGAGCTCGGGACGACATCAAGACTTGCAAAGAGATCGTCGAGGAGCATATGGAGTACGAGACCATAATTCACCGAGCTGGGGGATCCACGATTTCCGAGACTTACGATAAGGTCAAGGAGCTCCAGGCCCGATGTCGAAGCTACAGGGAGCAATATGGGAATGAATCCTGGCAGGCTAGAGGTGAGTTTGAAGAGCTCATTCGTGTGGCGAGCATTTATAAGACAGTCCTTGATCGCTTTCCGAAGTTGAAGCGGCGTCTGTCTTTAGAGGCTGGGTCTGCGACTTCAATTTCCTCCGATCTGGATCTGAGGTTGCTCGACCGTACTTCTAGAGAATTTTTGGAGGTGAATCTTCGAGGTCTGCTGACCCGGACCCGAAGATTGTGACACGTCATTCTTGAGAAATTTATAGTCAAGAGCGGCGATCGGCATCTAGACGGGGTCGGGGTCGGGCGAGCCAGAATGTCCGAGGTAGAGACCGAAGTTAGGCTTTTGGACGAGGTCACGGCAGGTTTAGTATAGACGATGTTTTGAACTTTAATTCCGGCAGGGATTTTGCTAGAGATTGGCTTAGCTTTAGTAAGCCAAAGCCTCCGGGTTCCTCGTCTTCTTAATGTAACAATTGTACATTTATTTCTATTCAAATAAAATAGAAATTTTTGCATTCGTGTTTAAGCTTTCTATCCTTGCCTTTAACCGAGGCAGGTTCCCTTGTTTTCAACGAAGGCAGCTTTCTCATAGTCACTTCGTCTTGTGACGGAGTTTGGGCTTTCGGTCGACCACTTCGTCCAGAGATGAAGTTTTGGCTTTCAGTTGGCCACTTCGTCCGAAGGCAAAGTTTAGGTCTTTTTAGGTAGCTACTTCGTCTAATGACGAAGTTTAGGCTTTCAGTTAGCCACTTCGTCCGAAGGCGAAGTTTAGGCTTTTTAGGTAGCCATTTCGTCTAACGACGAAGTTTAGGCTTTCTAGGTAGCCACTTCGTCTAACGACGAAGTTTAGGATTTTAGCTAGCCACTTCGTCCGAAGGCGAAGTTTAGGCTTTTTAGGTAGCCACTTCGTCTAACGACGGAGTTTAGGCTTTCAGTTAGCCACTTCGTCCGAAGGCGAAGTTTAGGCTTTTTAGGTAGCCACTTCGTCTAACGATGAAGTTTAGTAGGTAGCCACTTCGTCTAACGACGAAGTTTAGGCTTTCAGTTAGCCACTTCGTCCGAAGGCGAAGTTTAGGCTTTTTAGGTAGCCACTTCGTCTAACGATGAAGTTTAGGCTTTCTAGGTAGCCACTTCGTCTAAAGATGAAGTTTAGGCTTTCAGTTGGCCACTTCGTCCGAAGATGAAGTTTTGGCTTTTGGTTCCTTATTTGTTGAATTTATCGATAGGGGTGGTCCCCTTACGCGCGTTTAGGTGTTACTCCGAGGCGGAGTTTATTTGCGTATCCTCGTCAGGATTTTAAAATCGAGATACTTAGTATAAACGAGAGAGAGAGAGATGCAAAATGCATGCAAATTATTTAAACGAAAAATTTTTACGAAGTCAAAATAAGACAAAATTTACCAAGACAACTCGATTCCTATGACCTAAATGAACTTGGACATCACCCTCTGTTTATACAAAGTACCTCTTCAAGTGGGTAATGTGCCATGTACGGGGTATGAGCTCACCAGATAGGTGGGCGAGCTTGTACGACCCTTTTCCGAGGACTTTTTGAACTCGGTACGGTCCTTCCCAGGTGGCTTCTAATTTGCCGAGCTTCTCCGCCCTGCTGACCTCGTTATTCCGAAGTACGAAGTCGCCTACTTGGAGCTGCTGATGCTTCACCCGGCTGTTATAATACCGAGCTACTTGCTGTTTGTATCGAGCTTCTTATATGTAGGCTTGTTCTCATTTTTCTTCTAGCAAATCCAAGTTAGTTCGAAGTCCGTCTTCGTTATCTTGGGCCGCGAAGTTAAGCGTTCGGGGGCTCGGCAAACCGATCTCTACCGGGATCACCGCTTCGGTTCCATACACCAAGTTGTATGGTGTTTCACCGTGTGATGTCCGCGGGGTGGTTCGGTACGACCATAGGACTTGGGGTAAGTTCGCTGCCCAGTCTCCTTTGGCCTTATCCAGCCGGGTTTTTAACCCCTTGACTATCGTTCGGTTCGTAACCTCGGTTTGGCCATTTGCTTGAGGATGGGCTACCGAGGTGAACTTTTGTTGGATGTGGAGTTCGTCACACCATTCTCTGAATGTCCTGTCTGTGAACTGGGTTCCGTTATCTGAGACGAGGACGTGAGGTATGCCGAAGCGACAAACTATGTTCTTCCAAACGAAGTTTAAGGCATTTTTACTTGTGATTCGTGCCAATGGTTCGGCTTCGACCCACTTCGTAAAGTAGTCGATTGCTACAATGAGGAACTGTAGTTGGCCGGGAGCTTTTTCGAATGGGCCAACGATGTCAATTCCCCACTGCATGAACGGCCAAGGGCTTTGCATGCTGGCCAGTTCGGTCTGTGGCAATCTCGGAACCGTCGCATGGATTTGGCACTTCGGGCATTGTTTGACGAGGTCGGTAGCGTCTTGGAACATAGTGGGCCAGTAGTACCCCCACCTCATGACCTTTTTGGACAGGGCGCGAGCTCCGATGTGACTGCCACATGAACCTTCATGGACTTCGCGCAGTGCGTAGTTCGCTTGGTTGGGCCCCACACATCTTAGGAGAGGTTGGAGGTAGGATTTTCTATACAGTACTCCCTGCTCCAGGACGTACTTTGTGGACTTGGCCAGGAGCTTCCTAGCCTCGGCCTTATCAGTTGGGAGTTCGCCATTTAACCAGTAATTACGAAGTAGAGTCATCCAGTTCGGTCCATCTTCGTTTACTACATTGACTTCGGCGTCATCAATGCTTCGGAGTTGTACTTCTTCCACCGGAGGGATAGTTGATGATGATGCGAGTTTGCTTAGTGCGTCAGCTCGCTCATTATCTCCTCTTGGGATTCGTACCAACTCAAAATACGAGAAGCTTTGTTGTAGGATCTTGGCCTTATGGAGGTATTTCTTCATTCGTTCTCCTTTGGCTTTGTATTTGCCTAGTATATGGTTCACTATGACTTGGGAGTCGCTGTGAATTTGAATGGCCCTTACTTGGAGAGCTTGGGCTAGACGAAGTCCAGCGATTAGAGCTTCGTACTCCACTTCATTATTTATGGTCGGGAAATTGAACCGGAGTGCGTGGGTGATCTCCTTTCCTTCAGGGCTGATGAGTAAGACTTCGGCTCCGCTTCCTTTGTGACCTGATGCCCCATCGACGTAGACCTTCCAACAGTCTTGTGGTGGTGGCTTCGGCTCCTCAGCCTTTAATTTATCCTTAGTGGGTTCAACGGATTGTTGTGGTTCCGTGAACTTGGCTTCCACTAAGAAATCAGCCAAAGATTGCCCTTTAATGGCTTGGCGAGGTACAAAGGAAATCGTGTGCTCGCCGAGTTCTACAGCCCATTTAGCGATTCGTCCGGATGCTTCTGGTTTTGTAAGCACTTGCCGAAGTGGGAGGTCGGTCAACACTTGTATCGGATGTGCGTGGAAGTACGGTCGGAGTCTCCTTGCCGCATTCACCAATGCAAGTGCGACCTTTTCCAGAGGTTGATACCTCGTCTCCGGTCCTTTTAGGGCTCGGCTTATGAAATAGACGGGTAGCTGATGACATTTTTCTTCTCGTACCAGGACTGCACTGATTGCCTCGTCCGAAGCGGCGAGGTATAGGGAGAGGTCCTCGCCCTCTTTTGGTACAGATAATGTGGGGAGATTTGCGAGGTACGTCTTTAAGCCATAAAAAGCTCCCCTGTGCTCGTCGTTCCATTCAAAGTTCGGCGCCTTCTTTAGTATTTTGAAGAATGGGAGTTGTTTTTCGACGGCCTTGGATAGGAAACGACTTAGGGCGGCTAGGTAGCCCGTCAGTCTGTGCACGTCATGAATTGACTTCGGCGCTTGCATCTCTTGGATAGCTCGGACTTTTGATGGGTTAGCTTTTAACCCTTCGCGTGAAACCCAACACCCTAGAAATTTTCCAGACCGGACCATGAAAGTACACTTTTCTGGGTTTAATTTTAGGTTCACTTTACGAAGTAGGCTAAAAACAACTTTAAGGTCGTTTACACAAGTGGCGATTTCCTTGCTTTTTACGACTATATCGTCTACATACACTTCAACAATACTGCCAATGTGGTCTTCAAAAATCTTGTCGACCATCCTTTGGTATGTAGCTCCTAGCATTTTTCAGCCCAAAGGGCATCTTTTTGTATGCGTAGACGCCGAAGTCTGTGACAAAAGCGGTCTTCGGAGCGTCTTCTTCATTCATGAGGACTTGGTGGTACCCCTTGTACAGGTCTAAGAAACTGAACGCCTTGTGGCCAACATGAGCTTCGACCTTCTTATCAATGTTGGGGAGGGGGTAGCAGTCTTTCGGGCAGTGTTTATTGAGGTCAGTGTAATCAATACACATCCGCCACCCGCCTCCTTGCTTCTTCACCATCACGGGGTTGGCCAACCAGGTTGGATATTTTACTTCGAATAAAATATCGGCCTTCTGCAGTTGGCGAACCTCGTCATGGATCACTTGATTCCTTTCAGCTGCGAAGGCTCGCTGCTTCTGCCGAACTGGTTTTACCTCAGGATCGATGTTGAGGTGATGAGTGATGACGCTTGGAGCCACCCCGGTCATGTCTAGCGGCGACCAAGCGAAGACATCTCTATACTCCCGAAGTAGCCAGATAAGTTGACTTCGGAGCTCGTTTTCGCCGACTGAACCCTACTTTGACGACCTTGGCAGGGTCATCTTCATATAATGCGACGTCTTCTACCGGCTCTACGGATGGATGCGACGTCGGCTCTACCTCTTCGGGTTTCTGTAGTTGCTATGCTTGGGGGTGTTGATTCCTAATACCTCGGAGTGCGACCTGCATGCACTCCTTAGCCTGTTGCTGGTTTCCCCGAAGCGTGATCACTCCGTTTCTAGACGGAATTTTAATCGTCAGGTGGTAGGCTGAGCAGATCACCTTCGTTGCTATTAGCCAATCCCTTCCTAAGATGATGTTATAGGGGGAGCTGGCTTTTACGACGAAGAAGTGGATTATCTTCGTAGTGGACAACGGGCTCTTTCCAACTGTCACGGGCAGTGAAATGATGTCTTCCGTCGTCGTCTCTTGTTGCGTGAAGTTCTTTCGCGGCATGGGTGCTGGCCTTAGACGTGTTTCTTCAATATCGAGCTTATCGAAGCAGTCTTTAAAGAGAACACTCACAGAGGCCCCGCTATCAATAAATATGCGGTGGACCAATTTGTTGGCCACTACGGCCTCGATTATGGTGGCATCTTGATGAGGTACCGCATGGGGAACTGGGTCGTTGCTAGAAAAGGTGACGACCTCGTCCCCTTTGAACCTTTTTTGGGTGGGTTCTTCCCGCTGTTGACTTCGGCCTCGGCTTTCAACGATGACCTCATCGTACCTTTGGGCAGTCCGGTGATGGCCGTGATGACTGCATCATATTGAGGCTGATCTTCATCCTCATCCTCGTTGTCGTGCTTTGGCCTTTTGTCATTTTGGGGGGTACAGTTGTTGCCTCCCCTATTTTTCTTTCTCTTGCCCTTCCCTTGAGGTCGGGCCTCTTTCTGGTTGCGACTTTAGTACAGTTTAAGGGTACCGTCGCGTACCATGTGTTCTATGTCCGAGGCGAGGTCCCTGCAGTCCTCGGTTTCATGACTGTAGTCATTATGGAGCTTGTAGTATTTCTCCTTGGGTCGGCGTTTCGACCCACCTCGGGATAAGGGCGGTGGCTTCTCGAATAAGTTTGAGTGAAGCTCGTATATTTCAGCCCTGGACTTTGTCAGTGGTGTATACTGACTTCGGTCTTGGTGGGGCCGAGGTCCTAAGCGGGACTCGAGAGGTCCTCGCTGTAACCTTTCGAGGGCACTTTGGCGACCTTGCCCAAGGTCGGTGCGCTCCTCTTTTTTTCTCTTATCGTTGTTTTCGGGCCGGTCTGCTGCCCGTTTTTTCCGATCGGCCTCATCCGCCTCCGCGAATGCATCGGCAATCTTCCATAGCTGCCTAGAGTTCGTTGGGCATGCCTTTACAAGCTCTCTAAAGAGAGTCCCGGACTGAATGGCATTTTGGAATGCCGAGATGAGCACGTCGTCGGAGAGATGATCGACTTTAAGGCTTTCGTTATAAAAACGGCTAGAAAATCACTGATCGTTTCTCCCCGCCCCTGTCTTAAGGTTAGGAGCTGGGCTGGGCTGATTTTTGCCTCGGCTTTTTGAAAAAAATGGCGTTCGAAAGCGTCAAGTAGGTCGGCATACGACCCTATGCTGCAATTAGGGAGGACTATCAAACCAGCTCCTAGCGTTGTCCACTAGCAGCTTGGGGAAGACTTTACACATGTAAATATCTTCGGCCAATCCCTGGTTCATCATGTTGTATTGGAACCGGGATAGGAAGTTGCTGGGGTCTTGTGACCCGTTGTAAGGCGGGATAGGAGGCACTCTATACGTCGATGGGAGGGGAGTATAGAGTATCTTATTAGTGAAGGGAGTTGAGATTCGACCGTACACGGTGAATCTTCCCTGGTAGGACATTTCCTTCGTCACGCCGAGGTGGAATGGCGTTCTGACGAGGTGACATTGATCCTCGCTGAGGTGAAGCGCGGTTGTTCCCACGACGATTGTCCTGTCACCTTCGGGGAAGTTCAGCCTCCCAGTCTCCAACGATCTGGAGACTTGGGGATCGCCTTTGTGACGGTTCGACTCCGTCTTCTCTGTTTTGACTTTGTTGTCGATGTTGATCGACGAACTTACGAAAATCCTGCTCATGGAGGTCCAGGTACGCCTTTAGTGCGTCTCCAAGCTCGGGTTGGAGCTCGGCGTTGCCGCGTCGGCTGCCACCTTGGTTGGGCCCATCGCTACTAGCTGAATCTCCAGACAGAACATCTTCCAGGTGGCCTTCAGGAGTTCGGCGAATGGGCTGTTGGTCACGTCGGATTTGGGAAGCAGTTTTTTGAGCTTGACTAACGTCACCCTCTTCCTCATTGACTGGAGTGTAAGGCGGATTGGTGAAGGGGTCAGCTTGCTTCTGTTTTGCTTTGGCGGCGGCGGCGGCAGTGGTGGCGGATCGGGTTGGTCTCACCATCGTATCTTTACTCAAAATGTGCTGATCGGTTTCACAAAATTTCAGTTTCCCACAGACGGCGCCAGTGATCGATCGTGGATTTTGGAGTGTTTTTGTGATGGTGAGATTTATAGAAAGCTAAGAACACAAGAATTTACGTGGTTCGATCTATGGATAGATCTACGTCCATGGAGGGAAAAGAGAATGTTTATATTGAAGTCTCTCTTGCTAGTAAAATACAGTGGCCTCCTCCCTATCTTACAAAATAGCTCCCTTTATAGAGAATTGAGGTCACGGGTGATTCATGGATGTTGCTCTCGCATGTCCGTCCGTACTCTGATCATCGCGGGTGGTTGAGAAATCGTGGGGCAGTTGGCTGATTTTGTTGACTCGTTATTGGGCTTCAATCTGGGTGGGCCGAGCTGATCTTGGGCCTCTGGGCCACATCCTATCATCCGTCAAATCCTCCCTTCCTTTATCCAAGTGATAATCCTGACACAATGTTGGTTGTTGAGCTACTCAATGGTAGAAATTAACTATGTCAACTGGAGTCGATATATGACAATGACGCTTTTAGGGAAGAATAAAGTTTGTTTCTATTAGATAAAAAAATAAATGAATTAATAAGAAAAAAAATTGTTGGCTAATGGCGTCCCGCCATGTGGATAGGAACCGCCTCCTCTGGACGGTCCTGTTTAATTTGAGGTAAATATTGCAGCGGGATTGCGGTCTTTCATAAAGAGACCGTCAGTTGAGGTCGCCGCTGCGTTTAATCTAAATACAAAGGGATGTGTAAGGATCATAGATAAAAATAAAAATATACATTCTTTGTTGATCGATCTTATTTTCGTAAGGTAATTAATGCACGTAGACAAGAAATTAATGAACACGAAAGCAAACGGAACACAAAGGGATTTACGTGATTCGATCTATTGGAATAGATCTACGTCCACGGGCGGAAAGAGTATGGATCTTTATTGCTTGTATGAGTAGTGATTACAAGATTGTTCCCCCCCCTTCTTATTCATGTTCTAAGCCCTTATTTATAGATGCTCATATGGAACTTGATTCTAATACAAAGTCTATTCCTATAATGACTCTTTGGCTTGATCTCCTCCTTTATGGATAAACACCGAGCTTCTATATCTCTCTTAGAGCTTGAGTTGTAGTCGATGTAGGAGTCTTGGTTGCATTGGTGAAGAAGTCTCTTATCTTCAATTGGGCCGAGTTGCCTGGGCCGAGCTGCATGGGCCGAGCTTAACTGTCGGGGCCCAATTATATTGAGCTTGATGCTTGGGCCTAGGAGCTAGGCCGTATCCTATCACACCCCCCCCCCCCCAAAAGATGTAGAAGCGAGGGTGTGATTTAGGGGAAATAGTTGAGGTAGGAGTAGTGGAGAATAAAAAAGAAATGCCTTGCCCTGTCGAAAAATAAATTCGACAAAGTCGAGTTCGGCTCGTCCCGTCAAAAGATGAGGTAAAAAAGAATTGTCTTGCCCCGTCGAAAAATAAATTCGATGAAGTCGAGTTCGGCTCGTCTCGTCAAAAGACGAGGTAAAAAAGAATTGCCTTGCCCTGTAGAAAAATAAATTCGACGAAGTCGAGTTCGGCTCATCCCGTCAAAAGATGAGGTAAAAAGAAATGCCTTGCGGCTCGTCCTCATTTTTAAACGAAGGTAGGTCGTCCTCGTTTTTAAACGAAGGTAGGTCATCATCGTTTTTAAACGAATATAGTTCGTCCTCATTTTTAAACGAAGGTAGTTCGTCCTCATTTTTAAACGAAGGTAGGTCGTCCTCATTTTTAAGTAGGTCGTCCTTGTTTTTAAACGAAGGTAGTTCGACCTCGTCATAAGATGAGGTTTAGGCTTTAGATAGCTCGACCTCATCATAAGATGAGGTTTGGCTTTAAATAGCTCACTTCGTCACAAGATGAAGTTTGTCTTGAATTAGCTCACTTCGTCACAAGACGAAGTTTTAGCTTTAAGTAGCTCACTTCGTCATAAGACGAAGTTTTGGCTTTAAGTAGCTCACTTCGTCATAAGACGAAGTTTGGCTTTAAGTAGCTCACTTCGTCATAAGATGAAGTTTTGGCTTTAAGTAGCTCACTTCGTCACAAGATGAAGTTTTGACATTAAGTAGCTCACTTCGTCATAAGACGAAGTTTAACTTTAAGTAGCTCACTTTGTCACAAGACGAAGTTTTGGCTTTAAGTAGCTCACTTCGTCATAAGACGAAGTTTGGCTTGAATTAGCTCACTTCGTCATAAGACGAAGTTTTGGCTTTAAGTAGCTCACTTCGTCATAAGATGAAGTTTGGCTTGAATTAGCTCACTTCGTCACAAGACGAAGTTTTGGCTTTAAGTAGCTCAATTCGTCACAAAACGAAGTTTGGCTTTAAGTAGCTCACTTCGTCACAAGACGGAGTTTGGCTTTAAGTAGCTCACTTCGTCATAAGACGAAGTTTGGCTTGAATTAGCTCACTTCGTCACAAGATGAAGTTTTGGTTTTAAGTAGCTCACTTCATCATAAGACGAAGTTTGGCTTTAAGTAGCTCACTTCGTCACAAGACGAAGTTTTGGCATAAATTAGCTCACTTCGTCACAAGATGAAGTTTTGGCTTTAAGTAGCTCAATTCGTCATAAGACGAAGTTTTGGCTTTAATTAGCTCACTTCGTCATAAGACAACGTTTGGCTTTAAGTAGCTCACTTCGTCATAAGATGAAGTTTGGTTTTAAGTAGCTCACTTCGTCATAAGTCAAAGTTTGGCTTTAGATAGCTCGACCTCATCATAAGACGAGGTTTAGGCTTTAGCATCCGGCCAAATCGACGTGGCTCTTAACCTTGTGGTCGTGGGTTTTCCGGCCAAAATCCAGCCACATTGGTCGCCGGAGTCTTCAATTGGTTGAGGGGAAAGGTAGCCCTTATCTTGGTAAACAGATTCATGGTTGGAGATGAGGCTGAAATCGATCTATGGCTTCGATTTTTCAATATGCAAAACCGGATTTAGTTTTAAGACTTAGATCCGTTGTTGCCGTTTTAGTCGTTTTCCGGTCAGATCTGAATAATAATTGTGAAATTGACTCATGGGCTTCGTTCTCGTCGCTGAGACGAAGAGATGTATGGGTGGATCGCTCATTTTGGTTGAGAAACGATGGAGAAATCCGCCGGAAAAGATGAATAAATCGCGATTTCGCGAGTCGTGCAGCAACATGAACTTCCAGACGTGATTCTTGCCGCACCGGTGATCGGCTTTCGACAGGCAACCTACTGTTGGAATCCTCTCGACGAGTAGAATATGTTTCCAGGTGGTTTCGTCCGATTTGGTGGTGATTTCAGTCTGGAATTGGCGAATAACAGAAGCTGCTCCGAACAAATCGCGATTTCACGAGTCGTGCAGCAGCACGAACTTCCAGACGCGATTCCCGCCGCACCGGTGATCGGTTGATGTGACCCTCGGGGGTTTGATCTTTCACAGGTTCCTTCCCAGGTCGTTTATTCGCTGCAAGATTCTGTCACGACCGCACTTTGCTAGTTGATAGCTAAGCTCGGTGATTCGTGACTATGGTGGAAATTAATGAATAATTTACAAAAAATGGGAAATTCAGGAATTTGATACAAACGCATTATAGAACAAACACAGATAGATGGACACAATAGACGGAGCGAGTGCAAAACCACATGTCAAAATTCTGACTTGGATTACAACCATATCGAAGGATTAGAATTATCAGAGTGTACACAACGGAAATGTGTTTAAGAATACATGTATGGGGACATGTATTACCAAGAGAAATCTTCAACTAATACTACTTTCTAACTTTGACAAAAGCATCGCCGCTCACTCTCCCTTCATCCTGCTCAACCTGCACATTGGAAATAATGTACAGGGCGTGAGTACAGAGTACTCAGTGGACACATGCCCAAAATATTCTTTTATTGTCAAGCCATTCATCGTGAAGCATAGGGTTTTATTGAAAGGCCTATGTTCACGAAAAACTGAGTTATCTTAAAAGCGTCTGCAGACTAAGTTCTGTAGTATTCTACCATATCGGAGTTTGTTGTGTCTGAGGAGGTGGCCACCTCACTCGGTCACGTGATCGGTCACTATCTGGAATGACACGATCGATGTGTACACTAGTCCAAGAATAATAGCTGATCATTCAAGGACCCGAATTCGATTTATGAATTGGCTTCTGCGCCGATTTAACAGATAGACATCATACAAAAACTGAAAACATTTATGGCATGACAATACTTTAAAAGAGCTACTGATCTAATAAAACATGTTTTGTTTTATAGAAAGCCCACCTCGTTTTTCTCTACTGCAACAAGACTTCATCTCTGCTTCTGCTAATGTCCCTCCTTTGCGTACCCTTCGATTAAAAATCGAGGTAAGTTTCGTATTCTGACGAATAAAATCTTATCTAAGACTTTAGTTTTTGATTCTGATCGGAGGTTATTATAAATCCAGTAACATGGTTACTGTTATCTAAGCTCGAATTATGAATCCCGTTATGTGAACGGTTCATATAAGTTTATTATAATAAATCAATCTTTGATTTATTGAGAAAATGGACTAATTAATTCTAACTGTGTAATTGATTATCTTAATCAATTTACAGGTATGAATCCTTGGTTAATTAACTTATCTAAAGTTAATTTATTGAATTCGTAAAATGATTCATTAAGAATTATCGGAATCTAATTACGAGTAAGGGTATAATTTTAATTCTCGATTTAAATAAAGGAATTGGGCTGAAGATATATTAACTGGGTCATGGCCCAAGTACCCCAAGACCAGGCCCAGCTTTATTCGGCCCAGATCGTAGCCCAAGTCCAGCCCGCGAGTTAACAAAACCCGGCCCGAGGCCCGACCCTGGAGCCCGACCCAGTTGAACAAAACTAGCCCTCTTCTCTCTCTCGTTCATTTCATAGAACGAAGCTCTTTCTCTCTCTCGCTTTCGCGATTTCCGGCCGCTTGCTCTTTCTCAATTTTTCCGGTCATCTTCTCTGGCATTCATCGCCGTCGTCACGCCACCATGCCTGAGCCGACGTCATCGGCTATTGCTCGTCGTTTCTCTTTCTATTCTTGGTTAATTTCCCAATCGAATCCCTAGATCGAATTCTGGGAAATTCCGCCTCTTTCCTATTTTCCGGCGGTACATTCGTTCTCCGTTGAGCTTCTGCTGCCGCGGTGAGATGGCATCGCCACAGCAGGTCGTCTGGCGATCTCAGTTCGGCTCCAGTCATCTTGACACGATTCCAGCGGCCCTGCCGTGCCGGCGCAACTCCTGCGGATTCCAGCGAGATCTATTTCGAGATGTGCTAACATTAAAATCCCTAATCCCTCAGATTAGGGGACATTTTCCTCTCGATGCCACCTGCTCGTTGATTTAGGCTTAGTCGATGTCTATTTTAATTAGAAGGATTTGATGTTTTTTTTTTTTTTTGTTAATGATATTATCTACCTCGTTCTCAGTTTTGCAGGTTGGAGATGCGGTGTTGATGGCACCGCTGCTGCTGTTGCTCGCTGCCGTGGAAGCTTCGACAATTTCCGCTGCTCTTGGCGTACTAGGGTGCCACCACCGCTGCAGTACGCCGTTCAGTCGCTCCGCCGTTGAGGCCTTGAGCCTCGACGGAGGTTCGTTTCTTAACCTATATCTCTGTTAGGCTACGTTCTATCCCTTTCTCTTCCTTAGTTGAAAATTCTCAGTTCTTTAGAGGTTACTAGCGTGTGTGTTGCTGTTAAATTCTGATTTGAGTGGATGTTTTCACAGCATGCTACTTGATCTTGTTTTGAATTTTGGTTGTTATTACAAAGCTTGGGAAGTTAATGTTTCCTAGTAGATATAACAGTGAGCATGTTATATGAGTTTTGAGTTCGGAACTCCATCTAAAGCTCATATTTCGATTTTTTTTTTCTCTATGGTTTGGACAAGCGTGCTTGAAACCAAACTAGGGTGCATGGGTGTTGGTGTTCATATTTTGAGATGTTATCTAATCATGCTTGTGTGCTTCTATTGTTTGGATTCGAATCATGCTATGTGCGTTCTAGTCGAGAAATTGAAACTGGTTGTTGTGTTAAGGCCATTACCTTGAAGATGAAGCTGTAGTTGCTAGCTCTCCTTCTTCACTCTCCCTAGCTGCTCTGGCTTTTCCTTACACTCCCTTGAGTTCTCTCTCTATCTCTATGTGATGTTTTGAAATTTTGGGTGGAGTGTGAATGTTGAAATGGCTGAGTTTGGAGAAGGGGGCGATGATATAGCTAGAGGATATTCAGCCCCTTGCTCAGGTTGGTAAGTTGACTTGAGGGTATGGTGTTGTAGTGTTCAAGGGTATCCATTTTGGTGCTATTTTTGGTTCTTGTTTGGGGATTTGCTGCAGATTTTCTTTTGTTTCCTAATTGCAGCCTTGGTTTCTCTTCACTTTTGTTTCTATTTGGCTGATTTGAATTTTCTCTTTGCAGGTATCACAATGGAGGGGGCTGCTATTCTTGGCAGCTGCAAGAGCGACCTCCAAGGGCTGATTCCTTGCCCAAATTAGCCATAAGGTATTGTCCTATTTTCAGATTTTTATCCCTAAGTTTTTTTTTTGTTGCTATTAGCTGACTTTCTTTTCTTTTCTTTTGCAGGATAAGCAATCGGGGAGGTGCTATAGTCGCAGCTGATTTTTGGTTCCTCCAAGGAGGAGATACTTTCCTCTTTAGGCTAATGTTGTTTTAAGTAATGCTAATATTTGCTGCTGGGATTAGGCGCCCCTTAAGAAGGCTGACTTACTTCCTATTTTTAGATCAAGATTCTTGTTCTATTAGCTGCTGTCTAGGAGATACTTATGTACCTATTCTGAACTTTGTGGAGTTCGATCCATGTCTCATTATATCATATGTGACTTCCTTTGATTGATGAGAATTAGGAATTAAGCTATTTTCTTACTTTATATATATATATATATATATATATATATATCTATATATATATTTATATATATATATATATATATATATATATTCTTGTCTTAGTGCACTGATTATGGGCTTGGCCCAACTCGTAATTATTCGGACCTTGGTCCAATCTAATAAATCAATTGGGCCTTGGCCCAATTAAATAAAAGTCGATGACCATCTCTTACTCAAGCTATTCGACCATCATTTGGCTGACGTGATCGAAGACAATAACGATTCGTTTATTCGAATACTGATTATTTATTGAAAACTAAATAATGTAGAATCAAGTTGCTACTTGGTTCTATCATTACTTCTCAATCGATTACTCGAAGAATTTAATTTATAGAAGTCGAGTCGCTACTCGATTCTATTATTGCTCCCTAAGCAATTGTTCTAGAATCTTGAATACTGAAAGTTGATAATATCTCTCAACTATCAAGATTAACTAACTAATTTAGTTAAGTCAAATTTACGGGGCGTTACATCCTCCCCGCCTTAAAAAAAATTTCGTCCCGAAATTTACGTACCTTAGTTAAATAATTCTGATACTTCTCTTTCACCTTATCCTCAAGCTCCCACGTGGCTTTTGCCTGACCGTGGTGCTTCCACAAAACCTTCACCGAAGTGATGGATTTATTTCGGAGCTGCTGTACCTTTCGGTCTAAGATTGCTTATGGTCTGTTCTCATAACTCAAATCTGGATTAAGTTCTACTTTGTCTTGATGGATTACGTGCTTGGGTCGTGCACATATTTTTGAAGTTATGAAATATGGAAAACATTGTGTACATTTCTAAGGTTTGGCGGCAATGCCAGCCTATAGGCTACTAGTTCGATTCTTTCTAAAATTTCGTAAGGCTCGATAAAACGAAGTCTCAGCTTTCCTTTGACTCCAAATCTCACTATCCCCTTGGAAGGAGATACTTTCAGAAACACTTTGTCTCCTACTTCAAATTGAATCTCGGTTCGACGATTGTCGGCATGAGATTTATGTCTATCCTGAGCTTCCTTAATTCTATCTTAAATTTGGCGCACGATCTCGATCATGTCACTAATCGCATCAAGGCCTAACATCTTTCTTTCACCGACTTCATCCTAATAAAGCGGTGATCTATACTTCCTTCCATACGGCGCTTCGTATGGTGCCATATCTATGGTCGCCTGATAGCTATTGTTGTAGGCAACTCGATCAATGGTAACACTAGCTCCCAATGACCACCTCGATCATGTACTATTGTTCTTATCATACCCTCTAGGGTCTGTATGGTCCTCTCTGACTGCCCATCGGTCTGAGGGTGAAAGGCAGTACTGAATTCAATCTTGTTCCAAGTTCTCTCTGTAAGCTCATCCAAAATCTAGAGGTGAATTTTGAATCTCGGTCTGACGTGATCGAGATTGGTACTCCATGGAGACGTACTATCTCGCGAACATACAACTGAGCTAACTTCTCTGATCCATACGTTATTGGGATCGGGAGAAAGTGTGCGCTTTTTGTAAGTCAATCTATAATCACCCAGATGGTTGTATTTCCTCTTCTCGATTTTGGCAATCCTGTAACAAAATCAATGGCGATGTGCTCCCATTTCCATTGGGAAATTTCTAGGGGTTGCAATTTATCATACGGTCATTGGTGTAGAGCTTTCACCTGTTGACAGACTAGGCATCTTATAACAAACGAAGCTATATCTTTCATCATGCCGTCCCACTAGAATTTCTTCTTAAGGTCTTGGTACATCTTCTTGTCACTAGGGTGGACGGTATATGACGTATCGTGAGCTTTACTTAAAATCTCATCCATAGCTCCTTACTGGGTGGAATTCAAAGTCTTCCTTCGGCAATAATTGCATTATCTGCCTCCTTAAGCACCTAGTATTTGACATCTCAAGTTGGGTGTCACGGTTAGAGTGGCGATGATCCCTTAATTAGGAGATGGATTGTAGAGAAAACTGTTAGTTCTCTTGAGTCTAAGATTAATGGTTTCGGTTTCTAATTCATCTAGATGGCCTGGTTCGATAGATTAACTAATGGGCTTGCCCACAATCTGTATACTTATTAACGATAAACGTTATTTGTTTGCTTAACCGGATAGTACATTCGTATACTTGATCATTTGTGCAGTTCTTATCTAATTAAGAACCATAGTAATCAAATTGCTATTTGATTCTTTCTAGAAAGTACCACCAGAAAATCATCTTCTTGAAGAAATCTTACATTGGTTACACTTCTACTCAACTTGCCAAAACTACTAAACACCTACTTGATCATGGGACCCTATTACTAAATCATATCTGGATACTCACGTAAGAAGCAATTTGCTAATTGCTTCCACCCAAATAAAGATTTAGGGAATCCTCTCTTTTAGATTCTATTCCAAACGGAATAAGAATGTAACTAACATTCTTTCTGGCGAAGTTTTCATATCAGTGTAACTTAATTACTGGAAGGGTGGTCTCAAATATAACACAACTTCTAAGTTCAGTTCTCAAAACTTTGGGAGGAGTGTTTCTTAGTTGGTCAAGAGAAATGATGATTTCAACTGAGTTGTGCGATGAAAGCACCTGCCAATATGTTGGCTTTGCCCGGGTGATAGTTGATTCCATGTTCACAATATTTCATGGTCATAGTCTCTCTGCGCGAAGAAGTATTTAGGCTTTTGTGATTTGTGAAACCTCACACCGAACTCCGTAGAGATGGTGTCTCCAGATCTTCAGGGCATGCACAACTACTGCTAACTCCAAACCATGGGTTGGGTAATTAAGCTCGTGTGGTCTAAGTTGTCGTGAGGCATAAGCTATCACCTTCCCTTCTTGTATTAGAACACATCCTAACCCGTTCTTGGAGGCATCTGTGTAAACGACATACTCCTTGTCTAGATCTGGAACTGCCAGAATTGGGGTGCTTGTCAATTTTATTTTATTATTATTTTTTTTAACTGTTAAAAGTTTGACTCACAATTACAGAGTCAATGTATTACTGGATTCTTTCTCAAGAATCACGTTATTGATCTTGATACCTTGGAGGATCCTTCTAGGATTTTCTGATAATAACTAGCCAATCCTAAGAAGCTTCGGATTTCGTTTTGGCGTTGATAGCGATTGCCATTTCTGAACTGCTTCTACACCTGCACGTTTTTCACTTTAATCCCTTCGACTGACATAATGTCTCCCAAAATGTCAATTCCTTAATTCAAACTCGTACCTGCCAAATTTGGCGTAGAGTTCCTGACACTACTCTCAAGTGTTCATCATGCTCATTTTTGTTCTTTGAGTATATCAGAACGTCATTTATGAAAATTAGGACGCATTTGATTAAGTAAGGGTGGAAAACATGGTTCATAAGGTCCATGAATATTGTTGGTTCATTGGTCAGTTCGAACGGCACAACTACGAACTCGCAGTGGCAATTTCTAGTTCAAAGAGCCATCTTAGGTATATTTTCTGGTCAGATCTTCAGTTGATGGTAACCTGACCTTAAATCTATTTTTGAAAACACGCTTGCTCTATTGAGCTAATCAAACAGGTTATCGATCTTAGGCGATAGACAATTATTCTTGAGGGTTAACTTGTTTAGATCTTGATAATCTATGCATGTTCTCATGGAGCCGTTCTGCTTTTTTGCAAATATTACAGGCATTTCCCATGGTGATACGCTAGGCCCGATAAAGCTCAAGTCCGGAAAATCTTGGAGTTGCATTCGGTATGGTATCTTGAATATAGGGCTTATATAGGCTCTAAATCAGTGGTACGTCGTGGTAGGACGTTCAGAAACAACTCAGATAATTCTCATATGATTTCCATGGCTCCCATCTTCCACCTTAGCTTTCGACTCTTGGTTCAGGTGAACAAGGTAGATTGGGTAACCTCTCCTTATCACGGTTATTGCTTTTATTGCAGAGATGACCAGTTTTCACCAACCTCTAGTGTTTTCGTGGGAAGTCGTAGGCTCTTTACCTGGCATTCTACAGGGAATTATGTCTTTTCTTTCAGAGGATGGTGGCATAGTTTTCAACTAGCCAGCCTATTCTTAGGATTCTATGCATCTTCTTCATAGGTATGTTGCAGAGATGGTTCTTTAGAAATTACTGTGAACATATGTTCAATTTTAGATTCCCCACCTATGAGGTGATTATCATATTTGTCTCTATTTGTTCCGCATGTTGTTGCTATAATAGAAAATGAAGTATTGTTTTTCAAATAGGATTATTGCAGGTATATCGAGGGGTTGGCTCATACCTACCAAGTTTTCTTGGCCCTTAGCGAATTTCTCCTGCCTCATCACATGTGCATTCGCCTTCTGTCATTGCTTATACCCAAAGCATCCTTGGCTCTGAGGTGGGAGTCGGGGTGGTGGTGGGGAAAACTATCGTGGTGTTTTGGGTTATTCTCCACTGAGAAGAACAATTGAACTGGGATACTCTAGGTGGCGGTCGTAGGATCTCTGATACGCCTTTATTTTCTACTTCTCCTCATTTTCCTTGTGATCTTCTCTCTTACTGTCATACTGTGATTATGTTTCACTTTCCCTTCTGTGGGAACTTAACTTGGGCATAATATTTTCCTCCACTTATACTTTTCTTGACGCCTTGATCTGCTTAAGGTTCTCGACGATCTCGTAAATTAGTATACTATTCCTGTCCTTGATCAATGCCCTCTAGGGCTCATTATTTTTACCACCGAGAAATTCTCGGTCTCTTTTCTTAATATAGGGTGGCTACCCTCATCTCGTATCACATCGTACTTTATTTCTAATTCTCGATAGTTATCATACTTGTCATATCGTAATGTTTCTTCTTCTTTGGTGGTTTAGGTGTTGGCATATGTCCTCATTTCTTAAGAATGCATTACTATTCTCACTTTACTTCTCTTATAGAGAATAAAATGAATTCTACTTTGGCTTGAATGGACATTCTTACAGGTCCTTATCCCTTGAAACAATGGATCTTAACTAGACTAAATCTTCTAATTTATCATATGTTATCGCATTTGTTGATTCTAATTTGCCGATCATCATCGGTTTTCTCACCAAGACTAGAAGCTTTCCTCGTATGGCAGCCTGATACCACTACTTATGAGGAATTAAACTTCCTAGGTGTTGTTTAGTTCATCTGCTTACTCGATCTAGTTAAATCCTCATTCTAATGCTACTGATTTAAGAACTTTTCTATTTCATGAGTATGCCACATTCAATTCCTTGAATTTGACAGATTCTTTCTGTTAGTTGGCCTTGCACCACAAACTTATGAGCTCCATTGATTTACGTGCTGCATATATCAATAAGATTGCTCCCCATCGTGATATGGGTCATAATACTTGTATTCGGCTCTTTCACTTCTTCATTGGGTCTTTAAGATCCTCTTGAAGGTTCCATAAGGTTCCTTACAACTCCATATCAACTTAAATCTCTTGTTGATATTTCTTATTTATCTATGTACCCTTGGTCTATCTTCTTTTAGACACTAGGTCTTAACCCGTCTATTTTGGGTCTTAATTTCTTATTCATTTGATCTGTCCACAAACTTTTGGCATTCCCAAGCAGCATTATGCTTCTTGTCATACCATGAATTTCCAAATGGACTGATTTCTTCATTATCTTTGGTTTCAAAAGAAAGGTAATACGTTTGGAGTGAAATAATTTGACACTAGAAGAAATTTCAATAGGGAGAACGTGTCAATTCTGGCATGACGTTCAATAAAATGGTTTCATCAATAAATTATTAGACCAGCATGGAAAGAATAGTCAGAGGGTATAAATGAAATGACAAAGGGTCAAAAGAGAGAGACCCTATTACCGATACCAATCTGAGCTCTGGTCTGAGAATGATTCTACCGAGAATGAGATTATATGGAGTGGCCAGTTCCACATAAGCACATCCTTAGCATGAATCGTCTGCCGTACTTTGGTGACTTCATCAAAGGATGATGAAAAGGAATTCTCAAGGTTTCATGGACTTTCGTCTTAGCTCAAAAACTTTTCTAACTTGATATTTTTCTAAATAAAAGACTTTCCTGGCTTCAAGGGAGGTGAAAAAGGAGACATGCCACATCATAGGGCATTAATAAGCAAGGTTTTCTCTTAAATTACTACCTTCATAAATTTGTTAATTCTCCGCGATCACGAATTCTTGATGGAGAAGGTTGTTATTCCCTTATTTCTTTGAGGGACTAAACCGGCAATAGGTCATGTCATCGTTGCTACGACGCATAAGTGTGGGTAGTAATACTACCTTGTATGTAGTCATCACTGGAAGTTCTCATCTTCTAATTTATTTCCTTTTCAAGCACGTTTCGACAATCAACCACTATGGTTGGAAAGTTTAACGGAGTAGGATGCTAAATCATCCCGGATATGACTTATCCGTCTTAAAGGAAGAATTCTTCTTCAGATATCTATTTCTCATAAAAGTTGCAACTTAGGCTGCAACATTCTAATGATTTAGTTATTTACTCCAAGTGGCACTACGCCTTGACTCTCATTGCTACAATGTAGTCTGATTGTGAATATAACACAACTTACTTTCTTTCCTATTTTATTCTCATAACTGCTAGCGTTTGAGCTTAACTCGTCTTTCTTTAGATTATTCTTTTCTTTCCAAGTGTGCAGTGACACACTCGACATTGAAGTGGACTTATTTATTTTGCCACAATGTATTTTACTTGATTACACCACTGAGGTATGCTAAAGTTGAAGGCGTTAGCAGCCTAATCTAAACGAGGGTTGACATACGTCTATTGAGATTGCCTCGATCTTCATGCTGCTCCTCGTATTTTTCTTCTGGCATCTGGCCTTGTTCTTCTTCTTCTCTGCTTTAATGCAAGAAAGGAACTTCGTTCCAATCTTAATTTAAACTTACTTCCTCGAAGTAAGTGTCTAAAGCAACTATGTTCTCTAGAGAAGTTCACTTTTCTTTCTAAGTGATGTAAGAACTGGTTTCTGATAAGTTCTTGCAATAAAAGAAATTTCCAATTTTAATCAATTGAAGATAACATTTTCTCTTTTCCTTGTTGAGCGTGATGAGTTGGAGTGCCGAGCTTTTGTCAAAGGACTCTATTTAGTCTAGCGATTCAAGTCTAGACTATACTTTGAAGAAGACTCTTGGATTTCAAAGCAACCTAGTGCTCTGATACCACTCTGTCACGACCGCACTTTGCTAGTTGATAGCTAAGCTCGGTGATTCGTGACTATGGTGGAAATTAATGAATAATTTACAAAAGATGGGAAATTCAGGAATTTGATACAAACGTATTATAGAACAAACACAGATAGATGGACACAATAGACGGAGCGAGTGCAAAACCACATGTCAAAATTCTGACTTGGATTACAACCATATCGAAGGATTAGAATTATCAGAGTGTACACAACGGAAATGTGTTTAAGAATACATGTATGGGGACATGTATTACCAAGAGAAATCTTCAACTAATACTACTTTCTAACTTTGACAAAAGCATCGCCGCTCACTCTCCCTTCATCCTGCTCAACCTGCATATTGGAAATAATGTACAGGGCGTGAGTACAGAGTACTCAGTGGACACATGCCCAAAATATTCTTTTATTGTCAAGCCATTCATCGTGAAGCATAGGGTTTTATTGAAAGGCCTATGTTCACGAAAAACTGAGTTATCTTAAAAGCGTCTGCAGACTAAGTTCTGTAGTATTCTACCATATCTGAGTTTGTTGTGTCCGAGGAGGTGGCCACCTCACTCGGTCACGTGATCGGTCACTATCTGGAATGACACGATCGATGTGTACACTAGTCCAAGAATAATAGCTGATCATTCAAGGACCCGAATTCGATTTATGAATTGGCTTCTGCGCCGATTTAACAGATAGACATCATACAAAAACTGAAAACATTTATGGCATGACAATACTTTAAAAGAGCTACTGATCTAATAAAACATGTTTTGTTTTATAGAAAGCCCACCTCGTTTTTCTCTACTGCAACAAGACTTCATCTCTGCTTCTGCTAATGTCCCTCCTTTGCGTACCCTTCGATTAAAAATCGAGGTAAGTTTCGTATTCTGACGAATAAAATCTTATCTAAGACTTTAGTTTTTGATTCTGATCGGAGGTTATTATAAATCCAGTAACATGGTTACTGTTATCTAAGCTCGAATTATGAATCCCGTTATGTGAACGGTTCATATAAGTTTATTATAATAAATCAATCTTTGATTTATTGAGAAAATGGACTAATTAATTCTAACTGTGTAATTGATTATCTTAATCAATTTACAGGTATGAATCCTTGGTTAATTAACTTATCTAAAGTTAATTTATTGAATTCGTAAAATGATTCATTAAGAATTATCGGAATCTAATTACGAGTAAGGGTATAATTTTAATTCTCGATTTAAATAAAGGAATTGGGCTGAAGATATATTAACTAGGTCATGGCCCAAGTACCCCAAGACCAGGCCCAGCTTTATTCGGCCCAGATCGTAGCCCAAGTCCAGCCCGCGAGTTAACAAAACCCGGCCCGAGGCCCGACCCTGGAGCCCGACCCAGTTGAACAAAACTAGCCCTCTTCTCTCTCTCGTTCATTTCATAGAACGAAGCTCTTTCTCTCTCTCGCTTTCGCGATTTCCGGCCGCTTGCTCTTTCTCAATTTTTCCGGTCATCTTCTCTGGCATTCATCGCCGTCGTCACGCCACCATGCCTGAGCCGACGTCATCGGCTATTGCTCGTCGTTTCTCTTTCTATTCTTGGTTAATTTCCCAATCGAATCCCTAGATCGAATTCTGGGAAATTCCGCCTCTTTCCTATTTTCCGGCGGTACATTCGTTCTCCGTTGAGCTTCTGCTGCCGCGGTGAGATGGCATCGCCACAGCAGGTCGTCTGGCGATCTCAGTTCGGCTCCAGTCATCTTGACACGATTCCAGCGGCCCTGCCGTGCCGGCGCAACTCCTGCGGATTCCAGCGAGATCTATTTCGAGATGTGCTAACATTAAAATCCCTAATCCCTCAGATTAGGGGACATTTTCCTCTCGATGCCACCTGCTCGTTGATTTAGGCTTAGTCGATGTCTATTTTAATTAGAAGGATTTGATGTTTTTTTTTTTTTTTTGTTAATGATATTATCTACCTCGTTCTCAGTTTTGCAGGTTGGAGATGCGGTGTTGATGGCACCGCTGCTGCTGTTGCTCGCTGCCGTGGAAGCTTCGACAATTTCCGCTGCTCTTGGCGTACTAGGGTGCCACCACCGCTGCAGTACGCCGTTCAGTCGCTCCGCCGTTGAGGCCTTGAGCCTCGACGGAGGTTCGTTTCTTAACCTATATCTCTGTTAGGCTACGTTCTATCCCTTTCTCTTCCTTAGTTGAAAATTCTCAGTTCTTTAGAGGTTACTAGCGTGTGTGTTGCTGTTAAATTCTGATTTGAGTGGATGTTTTCACAGCATGCTACTTGATCTTGTTTTGAATTTTGGTTGTTATTACAAAGCTTGGGAAGTTAATGTTTCCTAGTAGATATAACAGTGAGCATGTTATATGAGTTTTGAGTTCGGAACTCCATCTAAAGCTCATATTTCGATTTTTTTTTCTCTATGGTTTGGACAAGCGTGCTTGAAACCAAACTAGGGTGCATGGGTGTTGGTGTTCATATTTTGAGATGTTATCTAATCATGCTTGTGTGCTTCTATTGTTTGGATTCGAATCATGCTATGTGCGTTCTAGTCGAGAAATTGAAACTGGTTGTTGTGTTAAGGCCATTACCTTGAAGATGAAGCTGTAGTTGCTAGCTCTCCTTCTTCACTCTCCCTAGCTGCTCTGGCTTTTCCTTACACTCCCTTGAGTTCTCTCTCTATCTCTATGTGATGTTTTGAAATTTTGGGTGGAGTGTGAATGTTGAAATGGCTGAGTTTGGAGAAGGGGGCGATGATATAGCTAGAGGATATTCAGCCCCTTGCTCAGGTTGGTAAGTTGACTTGAGGGTATGGTGTTGTAGTGTTCAAGGGTATCCATTTTGGTGCTATTTTTGGTTCTTGTTTGGGGATTTGCTGCAGATTTTCTTTTGTTTCCTAATTGCAGCCTTGGTTTCTCTTCACTTTTGTTTCTATTTGGCTGATTTGAATTTTCTCTTTGCAGGTATCACAATGGAGGGGGCTGCTATTCTTGGCAGCTGCAAGAGCGACCTCCAAGGGCTGATTCCTTGCC
The DNA here is from genome assembly GCA_001642375.2 of Mentha longifolia. NCBI lineage: Eukaryota > Viridiplantae > Streptophyta > Magnoliopsida > Lamiales > Lamiaceae > Mentha > Mentha longifolia. Next base: position 24,845,345 of record CM038119.1, read on the forward strand.
CAAATTAGCCATAAGGTATTGTCCTATTTTCAGATTTTTATCCCTAAGTTTTTTTTTGTTGCTATTAGCTGACTTTCTTTTCTTTTCTTTTGCAGGATAAGCAATCGGGGAGGTGCTATAGTCGCAGCTGATTTTTGGTTCCTCCAAGGAGGAGATACTTTCCTCTTTAGGCTAATGTTGTTTTAAGTAATGCTAATATTTGCTGCTGGGATTAGGCGCCCCTTAAGAAGGCTGACTTACTTCCTATTTTTAGATCAAGATTCTTGTTCTATTAGCTGCTGTCTAGGAGATACTTATGTACCTATTCTGAACGTTGTGGAGTTCGATCCATGTCTCATTATATCATATGTGACTTCCTTTGATTGATGAGAATTAGGAATTAAGCTATTGTCTTGCTTTATATATATATATATATATATATATATATATATATATATATATATATATATATATTCTTGTCTTAGTGCACTGATTATGGGCTTGGCCCAACTCGTAATTATTTGGACCTTGGTCCAATCTAATAAATCAATTGGGCCTTGGCCCAATTAAATAAAAGTCGACGACCATCTCTTACTCAAGCTATTCGACCATCATTTGGCTGACGTGATCGAAGACAATAATGATTCGTTTATTCGAATACTGATTATTTATTGAAAACTAAATAATGTAGAATCAAGTTGCTACTTGGTTCTATCATTACTTCTCAATCGATTACTCGAAGAATTTAATTTATAGAAGTCGAGTCGCTACTCGATTCTATTATTGCTCCCTAAGCAATTGTTCTAGAATCTTGAATACTGAAAGTTGATAATATCTCTCAACTATCAAGATTAACTAACTAATTTAGTTAAGTTAAATTTACGGGGCGTTACATCCTCCCCCCCTTAAAAAAAATTTCGTCCCGAAATTTACGTACCTTAGTTAAATAATTCTAGGTACTTCTCTTTCACCTTATCCTCAAGCTCCCACGTGGCTTTTGCCTGACCGTGGTGCTTCCACAAAACCTTCACCGAAGTGATGGATTTATTTCGGAGCTGCTGTACCTTTCGGTCTAAGATTGCTTATGGTCTGTTCTCATAACTCAAATCTGGATTAAGTTCTACTTTGTCTTGATGGATTACGTGCTTAGGTCGTGCACATATTTTCGAAGTTATGAAATATGGAAAACATTGTGTACATTTCTAAGGCTTGGCGGCAACGCTAGCCTATAGGCTACTAGTTCCATTCTTTCTAAAATTTCGTAAGGCTCGATAAAACGAAGTCTCAGCTTTCCTTTGACTCCAAATCTCACTATCCCCTTGGAAGGAGATACTTTCAGAAACACTTTGTCTCCTACTTCAAACTGAATCTTGGTTCGACGATTGTCGGCATGAGATTTATGTCTATCCTGAGCTTCCTTAATTCTATCTTAAATTTGGCGCACGATCTCGATCATGTCGCTAATCGCATCAAGGCCTAACATCTTTCTTTTACCGACTTCATCCTAATAAAGCGGTGATCTATACTTCCTTCCATACGGCGCTTCGTATGGTGCCATATCTATGGTCGCCTGATAGCTATTGTTGTAGGCAACTCAATCAATGGTAACACTAGCTCCCAATGACCACCTCGATCATGTACTATTGTTCTTATCATACCCTCTAGGGTCTGTATGGTCCTCTCTGACTGCCTATCGGTTTGAGGGTGAAAGGCAGTACTGAATTCAATCTTGTTCCAAGTTCTCTCTGTAAGCTCATCCAAAATCTAGAGGTGAATTTTGAATCTCGGTCTGACGTGATCGAGATTGGTACTCCATGGAGACGTACTATCTCGCGAACATACAACTGAGCTAACTTCTTTGATCCATACGTTATTGGGATCGGGAGAAAGTGTGCGCTCTTTGTAAGTCAATCTATAATCACCCAGATGGTTGTATTTCCTCTTCTCGATTTTGGCAATCCTGTAACAAAATCAATGGCGATGTGCTCCCATTTCCACTGGGAAATTTCTAAGGGTTGCAATTTATCATACGGTCGTTGGTGTAGAGCTTTCACCTGTTGACAGACTAGGCATCTTACAACAAACGAAGCTATATCTTTCCTCATGCCGTCCCACTAGAATTTCTTCTTAAGGTCTTGGTACATCTTCTTGCCACTAAGGTGGACGGTATATGACGTATCGTGAGCTTTACTTAAAATCTCATCCATAGCTCCTTACTGGGTGGAATTCAAAGTCTTCCTTCGGCAATAATTGCATTATCTGCCTCCTTAAGCACCTAGTATTTGACATCTCAAGTTAGGTGTCACGGTTAGAGTGGCGATGATCCCTTAGGAGATGGATTGTAGAGAAAACTGTTAGTTCTCTTGAGTCTAAGATTAATGGTTTCGGTTTCTAATTCATCTAGATGGCCTGGTTCGATAGATTAACTAATGGGCTTGCCCACAATCTGTATACTTATTAACGATAAACGTTATTTGTTTGCTTAACCGGATAGTACATTCGTATACTTGATCGTTTGTGCAGTTCTTATCTAATAAAGAACCATAGTAATCAAATTGCTATTTGATTCTTTCTAGAAAGTACCACCAGAAAATCATCTTCTTGAAGAAATCTTACATTGGTTACACTTCTACTCAACTTGCCAAAACTACTAAACACCTACTTGATCATGGGACCCTATTACTAAATCATATCTGGATACTCACGTAAGAAGCAATTTGCTAATTGCTTTCACCCAAATAAAGATTTAGGGAATCCTCTCTTTTAGATTCTATTCCAAACGGAATAAGAATGTAACTAACATTCTTTTTGGCGAAGTTTTCATATCAGTGTAACTTAATTACTGGAAGGGTGGTCTCAAATATAACATAACTTCTAAGTTCAGTTCTCGAAACTTTGGGAGGAGTGTTTCTTAGTTGGTCAAGAGAAATGATGATTTCAACTGAGTTGTGCGATGAAAGCACCTGCCAATATGTTGGCTTTGCCCGGGTGATAGTTGATTCCATGTTCACAATATTTCATGGTCATAGTCTCTCTGCGCGAAGAAGTATTTAGGCTTTTGTGATTTGTGAAACCTCACACCGAACTCCGTAGAGATGGTGTCTCCAGATCTTCAGGGCATGCACAACTACTGCTAACTCCAAACCATGGGTTGGGTAATTAAGCTCGTGTGGTCTAAGTTGTCGTGAGGCATAAGCTATCACCTTCCCTTCTTGCATTAGAACACATCCTAGCCCGTTCTTGGAGGCATCTGTGTAAACGACATACTCCTTGTCTAGATCTGGAACTGCCAGAATTGGGGTGCTTGTCAATTTATTTATTTTTTATTATTATTATTATTTTTTAACTGTTGAAAGTTTGACTCACAATTACAGAGTCAATGTATTACTGGATTCTTTCTCAAGAATCACGTTATTGATCTTGATACCTTGGAGGATCCTTCTAGGATTTTCTGATAATAACTAGCCAATCCTAAGAAGCTTCGGATTTTGTTTTGGCGTTGATAGCGATTGCCATTTCTGAACTGTTTCTACACCTGCACGTTTTTCACTTTAATCCCTTCGACTGACATAATGTCTCCCAAAATGTCAATTCCTTAATTCAAACTCGCACCTGCGAAATTTGGCGTAGAGTTCCTGACACTACTCTCAAGTGTTCATCATGCTCCTTTTTGTTCTTTGAGTATATCAGAACGTCAGTTATGAAAATTAGGACGAATTTGATTAAGTAAGGGTGGAAAACATGGTTCATAAGGTCCATGAATATTGTTGGTTCATTGGTCAGTTCGAACGGCACAACTACGAACTCGCAGTGGCAATTTCTAGTTCAAAGAGTCATCTTAGGTATATTTTCTGGTCGGATCTTCAGTTGATGGTAACCTGACCTTAAATCTATTTTTGAAAACACGTTTGCTCTATTGAGCTAATCAAACAGGTTATCGATCTTAGGCGATAGACAATTATTCTTGAGGGTTAACTTGTTTAGATCTTGATAATCTATGCATGTTCTCATGGAGCCGTTCTGCTTTTTCGCAAATATTATAGGCATTTCCCATGGTGATACGCTAGGCCCGATAAAGCTCAAGTCCGGAAAATCTTGGAGTTGCATTCGGTATGGTATCTTGAATATAGGGCTTATCTAGGCTCTAAATCAGTGGTACGTCGTGGTAGGACGTTCAGAAACAACTCAGATAATTCTCATATGATTTCCATAGCTCCCATCTTCCACCTTAGCTTTCGACTCTTGGTTCAGGTGAACAAGGTAGATTGGGTAACCTCTCCTTATCACGGTTATTGCTTTTATTGCAGAGATGACCAGTTTTCACCAACCTCTAGTGTTTTCGTGGGAAGTCGTAGGCTCTTTACCTGGCATTCTACAGGGAATTATGTCTTTTCTTTCAGAGGATGGTGGCATAGTTTTCAACTAGCCAGCCTATTCTTAGGATTCTATGCATCTTCTTCATAGGTATGTTGCAGAGATGGTTCTTTAGAAATTACTGTGAACATATGTTCAATTTTAGATTCCCCACCTATGAGGTGATTATCATATTTGTCTCTATTTGTTCCGCATGTTGTTGCTATAATAGAAAATGAAGTATTGTTTTTCAAATAGGATTATTGCAGGTATATCGAGGGGTTGGCTCATACCTACCAAGTTTTCTTGGCCCTTAGCGAATTTCTCCTGCCTCATCGCATGTGCATTCGCCTTCTGTCATTGCTTATACCCAAAGCATCCTTGGCTCTGAGGTGGGAGTCGGGGTGGTGGTGGGGAAAACTATCGTGGTGTTTTGGGTTATTCTCCACTGAGAAGAACAATTGAACTGGGATACTCTAGGTGGCGGTCGTAGGATCTCTGATACACCTTTATTTTCTACTTCTCCTCATTTTCCTTGTGATCTTCTCTCTTACTGTCATACTGTGATTATGTTTCACTTTCCCTTCTGTGGGAACTTAACTTGGGCATAATATTTTCCTCCACTTATACTTTTCTTGACGCCTTGATCTGCTTAAGGTTCTCGACGATCTCGTAAATTAGTATACTATTCCTGTCCTTGATCAATGCCCTCTAGGGCTCATTATTTTACCACCGAGAAATTCTCGGTCTCTTTTCTTAATATAGGGTGGCTACCCTCATCTCGTATTACATCGTACTTTATTTCTAATTCTCGATAGTATCATACTTGTCATATCATAATGTTTCTTCTTCTTTGGTGGTTTAGGTGTTGGCATATGTCCTCATTTCTTAAGAACGCATTACTATTCTCACTTTACTTCTCTTATAGAGAATAAAATGAATTCTACTTTGGCTTGAATGGACATTCTTACAGGTCCTTCTCCCTTGAAACAATGGATCTTAACTAGACTAAATCTTCTAATTTATCATATGTTATCGCATTTGTTGATTCTAATTTGCCGATCATCATCGGTTTTCTCACCAAGACTAGAAGCTTTCCTCGTATGGCAGCCTGATACCACTACTTATGAGGAATTAAACTTCCTAGGTGTTGTTTAGTTCATCTGCTTACTCGATCTAGTTAAATCCTCATTCTAATGCTACTGATTTAAGAACTTTTCTATTTCATGAGTATGCCACATTCAATTCCTTGAATTTGACAGATTCTTTCTGTTAGTTGGTCCTTGCACCACAAACTTATGAGCTCTATTGATTTACGTGCTGCATATATCAATAAGACTGTTCCCCATCGTGATATGGGTCATAATACTTGTATTCGGCTCTTTCACTTCTTCATTGGGTCTTTAAGATCCTCTTGAAGGTTCCATAAGGTTCCTTACAACTCCATATCAACTTAAATCTCTTGTTGATATTTCTTATTTATCTATGTACCCTTGGTCTATCTTCTTTTAGACACTAGGTCTTAACCCGTCTATTTTGGGTCTTAATTTCTTATTCATTTAATCTGTCCACAAACTTTTGGCATTCCCAAGCAGCATTATGCTTCTTGTCATACCATGAATTTCCAAATGGACTGATTTCTTCATTATCTTTGGTTTCAAAAGAAAGGTAATACGTTTGGAGTGAAATAATTTGACACTAGAAGAAATTTCAATAGGGAGAACGTGTCAATTCTGGCATGACATTCAATAAAATGGTTTCATCAATAAATTATTAGACCAGCATGGAAAGAATAGTCAGAGGGTATAAATGAAATGACAAAGGGTCAAAAGAGAGAGACCCTATTACCGATACCAATCTGAGCTCTGGTCTGAGAATGATTCTACCGAGAATGAGATTATATGGAGTGGCCAGTTCCACATAAGCACATCCTTAGCATGAATCGTCTGCCGTACTTTGGTGACTTCATCAAAGGATGATGAAAAGGAATTCTCAAGGTTTCATGGACTTTCGTCTTAGCTCAAAAACTTTTCTAACTTGATATTTTTCTAAATAAAAGACTTTCCTGGCTTCAAGGGAGGTGAAAAAGGAGACATGCCACATCATAGGGCATTAATAAGCAAGGTTTTCTCTTAAATTACTACCTTCATAAATTTGTTAATTCTCCGCGATCACGAGTTCTTGATGGAGAAGGTTGTTATTCCCTTATTTTCTTTGAGGGACTAAACCGGCAATAGGTCATGTCATCGTTGCTACGACGCATAAGTGTGGGTAGTAATACTACCTTGTATGTAGTCATCACTGGAAGTTCTCATCTTCTAATTTATTTCCTTTTTCAAGCACGTTTCGACAATCAACCACTATGGTTGGAAAGTTTAACGGAGTAGGATGCTAAATCATCCCGGATATGACTTATCCGTCTTAAAGGAAGAATTCTTCTTCAGATATCTATTTCTCATAAAAGTTGCAACTTAGGCTGCAACATTCTAATGATTTAGTTATTTACTCCAAGTGGCACTACGCCTTGACTCTCATTGCTACAATGTAGTCTGATTGTGAATATAACACAACTTACTTTCTTTCCTATTTTATTCTCATAACTGCTAGCGTTTGAGCTTAACTCGTCTTTCTTTAGATTATTCTTTTCTTTCCAAGTGTGCAGTGACACACTCGACATTGAAGTGGACTTATTTATTTTGCCACAATGTATTTTACTTGATTACACCACTGAGGTATGCTAAAGTTGAAGGCGTTAGCAGCCTAATCTAAACGAGGGTTGACATACGTCTATTGAGATTGCCTCAATCTTCATGCTGCTCCTCGTATTTTTCTTCTGGCATCTGGCCTTGTTCTTCTTCTTCTCTGCTTTAATGCAAGAAAGGAACTTCGTTCCAATCTTAATTTAAACTTACTTCCTCGAAGTAAGTGTCTAAAGCAACTATGTTCTCTAGAGAAGTTCACTTTTCTTTCTAAGTGATGTAAGAACTGGTTTCTGATAAGTTCTTGCAATAAAAGAAATTTCCAATTTTAATCAATTGAAGATAACATTTTCTCTTTTCCTTGTTGAGCGTGATGAGTTGGAGTGCCGAGCTTTTGTCAAAGGACTCTATTTAGTCTAGCGATTCAAGTCTAGACTATACTTTGAAGAAGACTCTTGGATTTCAAAGCAACCTAGTGCTCTGATACCACTCTGTCACGACCGCACTTTGCTAGTTGATAGCTAAGCTCGGTGATTCGTGACTATGGTGGAAATTAATGAATAATTTACAAAAGATGGGAAATTCAGGAATTTGATACAAACGTATTATAGAACAAACACAGATAGATGGACACAATAGACGGAGCGAGTGCAAAACCACATGTCAAAATTCTGACTTGGATTACAACCATATCGAAGGATTAGAATTATCAGAGTGTACACAACGGAAATGTGTTTAAGAATACATGTATGGGGACATGTATTACCAAGAGAAATCTTCAACTAATACTACTTTCTAACTTTGACAAAAGCATCGCCGCTCACTCTCCCTTCATCCTGCTCAACCTGCATATTGGAAATAATGTACAGGGCGTGAGTACAGAGTACTCAGTGGACACATGCCCAAAATATTCTTTTATTGTCAAGCCATTCATCGTGAAGCATAGGGTTTTATTGAAAGGCCTATGTTCACGAAAAACTGAGTTATCTTAAAAGCGTCTGCAGACTAAGTTCTGTAGTATTCTACCATATCTGAGTTTGTTGTGTCCGAGGAGGTGGCCACCTCACTCGGTCACGTGATCGGTCACTATCTGGAATGACACGATCGATGTGTACACTAGTCCAAGAATAATAGCTGATCATTCAAGGACCCGAATTCGATTTATGAATTGGCTTCTGCGCCGATTTAACAGATAGACATCATACAAAAACTGAAAACATTTATGGCATGACAATACTTTAAAAGAGCTACTGATCTAATAAAACATGTTTTGTTTTATAGAAAGCCCACCTCGTTTTTCTCTACTGCAACAAGACTTCATCTCTGCTTCTGCTAATGTCCCTCCTTTGCGTACCCTTCGATTAAAAATCGAGGTAAGTTTCGTATTCTGACGAATAAAATCTTATCTAAGACTTTAGTTTTTGATTCTGATCGGAGGTTATTATAAATCCAGTAACATGGTTACTGTTATCTAAGCTCGAATTATGAATCCCGTTATGTGAACGGTTCATATAAGTTTATTATAATAAATCAATCTTTGATTTATTGAGAAAATGGACTAATTAATTCTAACTGTGTAATTGATTATCTTAATCAATTTACAGGTATGAATCCTTGGTTAATTAACTTATCTAAAGTTAATTTATTGAATTCGTAAAATGATTCATTAAGAATTATCGGAATCTAATTACGAGTAAGGGTATAATTTTAATTCTCGATTTAAATAAAGGAATTGGGCTGAAGATATATTAACTGGGTCATGGCCCAAGTACCCCAAGACCAGGCCCAGCTTTATTCGGCCCAGATCGTAGCCCAAGTCCAGCCCGCGAGTTAACAAAACCCGGCCCGAGGCCCGACCCTGGAGCCCGACCCAGTTGAACAAAACTAGCCCTCTTCTCTCTCTCGTTCATTTCATAGAACGAAGCTCTTTCTCTCTCTCGCTTTCGCGATTTCCGGCCGCTTGCTCTTTCTCAATTTTTCCGGTCATCTTCTCTGGCATTCATCGCCGTCGTCACGCCACCATGCCTGAGCCGACGTCATCGGCTATTGCTCGTCGTTTCTCTTTCTATTCTTGGTTAATTTCCCAATCGAATCCCTAGATCGAATTCTGGGAAATTCCGCCTCTTTCCTATTTTCCGGCGGTACATTCGTTCTCCGTTGAGCTTCTGCTGCCGCGGTGAGATGGCATCGCCACAGCAGGTCGTCTGGCGATCTCAGTTCGGCTCCAGTCATCTTGACACGATTCCAGCGGCCCTGCCGTGCCGGCGCAACTCCTGCGGATTCCAGCGAGATCTATTTCGAGATGTGCTAACATTAAAATCCCTAATCCCTCAGATTAGGGGACATTTTCCTCTCGATGCCACCTGCTCGTTGATTTAGGCTTAGTCGATGTCTATTTTAATTAGAAGGATTTGATGTTTTTTTTTTTTTTTTGTTAATGATATTATCTACCTCGTTCTCAGTTTTGCAGGTTGGAGATGCGGTGTTGATGGCACCGCTGCTGCTGTTGCTCGCTGCCGTGGAAGCTTCGACAATTTCCGCTGCTCTTGGCGTACTAGGGTGCCACCACCGCTGCAGTACGCCGTTCAGTCGCTCCGCCGTTGAGGCCTTGAGCCTCGACGGAGGTTCGTTTCTTAACCTATATCTCTGTTAGGCTACGTTCTATCCCTTTCTCTTCCTTAGTTGAAAATTCTCAGTTCTTTAGAGGTTACTAGCGTGTGTGTTGCTGTTAAATTCTGATTTGAGTGGATGTTTTCACAGCATGCTACTTGATCTTGTTTTGAATTTTGGTTGTTATTACAAAGCTTGGGAAGTTAATGTTTCCTAGTAGATATAACAGTGAGCATGTTATATGAGTTTTGAGTTCGGAACTCCATCTAAAGCTCATATTTCGATTTTTTTTTTCTCTATGGTTTGGACAAGCGTGCTTGAAACCAAACTAGGGTGCATGGGTGTTGGTGTTCATATTTTGAGATGTTATCTAATCATGCTTGTGTGCTTCTATTGTTTGGATTCGAATCATGCTATGTGCGTTCTAGTCGAGAAATTGAAACTGGTTGTTGTGTTAAGGCCATTACCTTGAAGATGAAGCTGTAGTTGCTAGCTCTCCTTCTTCACTCTCCCTAGCTGCTCTGGCTTTTCCTTACACTCCCTTGAGTTCTCTCTCTATCTCTATGTGATGTTTTGAAATTTTGGGTGGAGTGTGAATGTTGAAATGGCTGAGTTTGGAGAAGGGGGCGATGATATAGCTAGAGGATATTCAGCCCCTTGCTCAGGTTGGTAAGTTGACTTGAGGGTATGGTGTTGTAGTGTTCAAGGGTATCCATTTTGGTGCTATTTTTGGTTCTTGTTTGGGGATTTGCTGCAGATTTTCTTTTGTTTCCTAATTGCAGCCTTGGTTTCTCTTCACTTTTGTTTCTATTTGGTTGATTTGAATTTTCTCTTTGCAGGTATCACAATGGAGGGGGCTGCTATTCTTGGCAGCTGCAAGAGCGACCTCCAAGGGCTGATTCCTTGCCCAAATTAGCCATAAGGTATTGTCCTATTTTCAGATTTTTATCCCTAAGTTTTTTTTTTGTTGCTATTAGCTGACTTTCTTTTCTTTTCTTTTGCAGGATAAGCAATCGGGGAGGTGCTATAGTCGCAGCTGATTTTTGGTTCCTCCAAGGAGGAGATACTTTCCTCTTTAGGCTAATGTTGTTTTAAGTAATGCTAATATTTGCTGCTGGGATTAGGCGCCCCTTAAGAAGGCTGACTTACTTCCTATTTTTAGATCAAGATTCTTGTTCTATTAGCTGCTGTCTAGGAGATACTTATGTACCTATTCTGAACTTTGTGGAGTTCGATCCATGTCTCATTATATCATATGTGACTTCCTTTGATTGATGAGAATTAGGAATTAAGCTATTTTCTTGCTTTATATATATATATATATATTCTTGTCTTAGTGCACTGATTATGGGCTTGGTCCAACTCGTAATTATTCGGACCTTGATCCAATCTAATAAATCAATTGGGCCTTGGCCCAATTAAATAAAAGTCGACGACCATCTCTTACTCAAGCTATTCGACCATCATTTGGCTGACGTGATCGAAGACAATAACGATTCGTTTATTCGAATATTGATTATTTATTGAAAACTAAATAATGTAGAATCAAGTTGCTACTTGGTTCTATCATTACTTCTCAATCGATTACTCGAAGAATTTAATTTATAGAAGTCGAGTCGCTACTCGATTCTATTATTGCTCCCTAAGCAATTGTTCTAGAATCTTGAATACTGAAAGTTGATAATATCTCTCAACTATCAAGATTAACTAACTAATTTAGTTAAGTCAAATTTACGGGGCGTTACAGATTCTGATCTTGCACTTGGCTTGTTTCAGCCTCGTTGATATGTGGATTTGCTACCGGATCTTGTCTGGTTTGCTAAATCTCTTTTTCCTTGGCAGCGGCGGCAGCAGCAACGGCGGCTGATCGTGTAGGTCTCCCCGTCATCGTGATGCGTTGCCTTGAAAACTTTGATCGAAATTCACAGATTTATGGTTCCCACAGACGACGCCAGTGATCGATCTTGTTTTCGTAAGGTAATTAATGCACGTAGACAGTGAATTAATGAACACGAAAGCAAACGGAACACAAAGGGATTTACGTGGTTCGGTCTATTGGAATAGATCTACGTCCACGGGCGGAAAGAGTCTGGATCTTTATTGCTTGTATGAGTGGTGATTACAAGATTGTTCCCCCCTTCTCATTCTATTCTAAGCCCATATTTATAGATGCTCATATGGAGCTTGATTCTAATACAAAGTATATTCCTATAAGGACTCTTTGGCTTGATCTCCTCCTTTATGGATAAACACCGAACTTCTATATATCTCTTAGAGCTTGAGTTGTAGTCGATGTAGGAGTCTTGGTTGACTTGGTGAAGAAGTCTCTTATCTTCAATTGGGCCGAGCTGTCTGGGCCGAGCTTAACTGTCGGGGCCCAATTATATTGAGTTTGATGCTTGGGCCTATGAGCTAGGCCATATCCTATCATTTGTGGACGGACAAAATAATTACACAAGCTTATATTCTTCGAGAGTGTACACTTGCGAAATTATAGTGCTCGTGAATAAGGAAATAGCTAGACAGGTTACACGAGTTCATCAAATCGAGATTAGTTATACACTCGTACAATGTGTCATGGCTATAATATGCAACTAACCTGAACATTTGTTGGCCATTGATGAGGCTCGATGGAACTTATTCAAAATCCATAATCGAGTGGTGGAAGAGAAGTGAGACTTCGAGGGCTTTATTTGAGTTGAGACGGATTATATATATATTCGAAGAAGTGGTTGACCATCTATTTTGCTTTTATTTTGTAATAAGAAAATTAGAAGAAGGTAAGTGTGATTATATTTTACTGTATCTTCTTTCTTTTTATTTTATTATTATAAAAAAAAGTAGCTAGTCCATTTTTTCTATATATAATATGCTAACATTAAAACCCTAGACGACGGAAAAGATGCATGGCCTTCGCCTAGGTTTTTCTTCCTCTACCACTCTTTGTCCGCCCACATTCGGCCGTTCAAAACACCATCTACATCTAGTGCAAAGAGCGAGTCCAAATGTTATCAACTGCAGCAGCAGCAAGTTTTTCTCTACCGACGCGTGGAAAAAAGTCGATCTGAAATTAAGAAAAGCAGTCAAAGAGGAGATTAAATCTTGCTTTGTACAGGTATATATATATATATATATATATATATAGTTTGGTTCATATAGATTTAAGTCCTAGTGTGAGAAGTGCGAATTATGCTTAAAGCTATACAGAATCATGCTTATGGTGCATTTTATGCTTATAAGCATAAAATAAGCCATAAGCATAATTTTGTACCATAAACATGATTCTGTATAGCTGTAACTATGATTTTGTATAACTTTAAGCATAATTCGCACTTCTCACACTAGAATTTATTTGCATGTGAACTCTTCCCTATATATATATATGATTTTGAAATTGATTTCCTTGAGCAGCATATATAATATTATTACTGTATTTATTTTATTTATTGGCAGAAACCCCAAGTTCCAAAGGATTTCCCCTTCGAAGTCTCCGATCTTCCGAAGGGATGCCTCAGGTTGTTGAAGTTGAATGGGCCGGATGAGGTGCATGTGTTCGCATTCCTCCCAGAAGATCTCGATATCGTCGATACAGACGAAGAACATCCCGATTACGGCGAACCGCTGACGTTTATCATACTGCAGGCGTATATCGTGAAAGAAGACGGAGAAAGGTTGATAATCTACTGGGTTGCAGATCCTGATCCTGATCTTTGCTTCGCTTACGCGATCAGTGTTAACGGAGTTGAACTCGAGAAGGAGGAGGTGAAACGTTTCGATTGGAGGGGGGCTCTTCATGCTATAGGGATCGATGATCGTATTCTGACTGAGTTCGCGATTGACTACTTGAAATTTAGAACCGATCGCAAGCGTTGGCTTACGTTGAAGAAATTCGAGGGTTCATGGATTTCAAATTCAAGGATAAGGTGTACGCTACCCCATGGGGGGATACACTGGACCCGCAATCATCTGACTGGGTACCAAGTCTTCATTTTCAGGGTGAATGGGTACCATGTCTTCCTTGAAGGCATGAATGAATATCATTCGCTTTTTTTTCAATTAATTTGGTATTATTCCCTTTTTATAGTATTGAAAAGAATTAGCTCAAAACTACTACTACTACTATGTCTAGTCTAGTGTTATTCGTGTTGCCACTATTATTTATCTATATAAAAAATTTACATTACAGCAGCATGATCTTGATGTACTCTCTCTCTGTCTCATCCAACATATTAATTTGCTAACTTGTATTTCTCGTTTTATTTAATTCTTAGATTGGTTAATTCTTTGTTACTTAAATTTGTACTTTGTTTGGTCTATTCTTTAAGGGGAAACAGAACAAACAATGAAAAGAAGAGCCAATTCAAAAACCACAACCAACTAAAACTTAATTACTATTACTTTTTAGCACTGGTATTTACCAGGGTAATGATTTTGAGGTGGGAATCTAGTCTCTAGATTGAGATGACATATACTTGTATGCAATTTAGTTCATACTATACCTTCTGATAGTGAACTCTGAACGTCCTTGAATTCATTGTATATTTCCATAAAAAAAGGATTGGCCATTGCCTCACCAGTAGCAGCAACAACAAGCTTATCAAGGGAAAATAAGATCCACCGCATCCCTTTTGCTTTTAGGAAAATTAATTTTGCCCTAACACCGCAAAGGATATTAGGTTAACGTACTTGATGCATATATTTTGTGTAGTTTAGATACACACTAACTCAAAATCTGAGTAAAGAAAAGATGTCAGAACCATCCTTCCAAGTTCCAATTGATAGTTTCAATTGTAATTTGTAGTCTTCATTTACTCATGAGAATTAAATAGGTCCATACACTTAGAAAAAAATATTGTATAGTAACTTATAAAAAGAAAAAGGAAGAAATTAACTCACCAAACTTAATGATTAAAAGTGTGCATGATTCAGTTTACTTACCATTTCAGCTTCACAAATCAGAGTTTTAATTTTATGATAGCTCATCATGGAAGAAATGAAAGAGAAAAAGAAGTCTCTAGATTACAAGATTAATTCTCCAAATTAGTCCTTTTTCATCCGCTAAAACACTATCAAGACTAACTGTACTTCTTTCTTTTCTTTTCTTCATCTTCATCTTCTTCTTCTGATTTTCTATCTTTCAACTTGGTGTGCGTGTATGTGTTTTTGTTTGTTTGCATGGATGAGCTAGCATTCCATAGGACTTAATTCTTAGAGATACAGAGACTATTATTGTTGAATGGATAATTTGTATCCAAAGTGACGTTCAATCTACTTACTCTTGGAAGAATCAAGTAAATGAATCTGGATGGTCAAAGCACTTTATGAGATTCATAAATTAGCTTTAGATGCATGAATGTAATTCATCTCTAGTCAAAGTGTCACTTTGTTATCTGCTGTAGCAATCTTATATATAGCTGCTGTATTCTATCATTTGAAGTATGAGAGAAAACAAGAAATCTATCTATCTAAGTTTCATCATATCCTCCAAATTATCTAAATCTTGTTTTTTTTTATCATCAAAACCCAACAACTATAAACAAAGGTGTACGTACTCTAGGAGCAGTGACATTGCATTGCTCATCAAATTTTTAGCACATAATTAAACAGCAGCTTCAGAAGCTTACAACAAACAGTAGAGAACTTCACTACAAACCAAACCACTTCGAAAATTTCCATCCAAAGCCTAGCAAATCAGAATGATTTGTCCTTCAAGAATATTATTATTATCATTATTATTATTATTATTATTTTGTGCCTTCCTCTTTTTTTGATTAATAAAGTTTTTTTTCCCTGATCAAAAAAATAAATAAATTATTATTATTATTATTATTATTATTATTATTAATTATTAATCCTCAACAAGTGTCAAGTACTCGTGTATTTAAGGAAGGAAAAGGAAAAGGAAAAGGCAAAAGGAAAAAAAGATAGGAGAAGATTTCTTGCCCGTTAAGTTGAACTACATAAGTTGGAGTCGGAGACCCTAATTAAACCAAACCCTAAGGCCACGTTTCTTCCAAATTGAAGAATTTGCTGAGAGATCGAGGTTAGTATATATCAAACAAGCAAAGTTGTATACTTTATTATTTTCTAAATTTCTGCTTGATTTAAATCGCATGCAAAATTCTTTCCTCGTTCCAGATTCTTTCAAGCCTATTCGCGAATTGAAAATTAATTTCTTATAGGCAAAAATCAGAGGAAAAAAAAAACAAAATAACACAACTATCTATAATCTCTCCACTTACATCCCATGCTCTATAATTGATAAGCTGCAATCGGTATGAACCGATGATGCAAAACATCCCAAGACTTTATGAAATAATCTCATAGTTGCTGCGCTGGGATCTTCTCGATATATATGCATAGAATATATAAAAATTGGATCTTTAATTATTGCGATAATCTCGTTGTGTCCCAATTCGGATATTATTTATCTGTTTTTCTTTAATTGATATATATATATATATATATATATATATATATATATATATATAGAGAAATGATATGCTACTCACCTCCCGGTGGGCACTTTCGTGGGCACCTCGTCGTTTTATCACGTTTGCATTGCTTTTTTTTAATTTTTATTTTTATTCTATATTCTAGTATCTTAGAAATTAATTTACAAATCATAAAATCTAAAAAATATATAAAAATCGAAGCTTGATTTATTTTATTACTCATTTTTTGAAGTTAAAAATAAAAAAAAATAAATTGAACATTGATTTTTTAGATTTTATGATTTGTAAATTAATTTCTAAGATACTAGAATATAGAATAAAAATAAAAATTAAAAAAAAGCAATGCAAACGTGATAAAACGACGAGGTGCCCACAAAGGTGCCCACCGGGAGGTGAGTAGCATATCATTTCTCTCTCTATATATATATATATATATATATATATATATATATATATATATATATTCTCTTTTGCAGATTATTTTTGAATCCAATTTTGCTTAATTTTTAGTTAGTGAAAAACAGTAGCATATCATTCATTTTAGTGGAGGATATATATTATCTTATCGATTTGTTACCTATTTTACCATTACATTTGCCAATAAATTGAAATTGCTTCTTCACTTCAATCGTTAATGGCAAATTGAGCCTCCATGAGTTAGTTGTAATCGCCGAAGATGGTGTTAATATGTATGGGGATTCTATGTATTTGTTGTCTTCATTAGATGAAGTGCCGTTTAGAGATTAGCCCCACATTTTATGTTGCATGCTTTATGTTCTAGACGTCATGACGTTTCTATATGTGAGTCTAAAATAATAAAAGCGTGTCATCTTGTGCGGGACGGAGGGAGTACTTCACATGTCAATCCATTGGACATAGGACATGGAAATAAAGTCAAAAACAATAACCTTTTAGATTCAATCTTTCTTTTGTGAGGGTGGGTGTGTAAGATGTCTAGAGGTTTTAATCTTATCTACCAAAGAAAACGATTGAATTTTAATCTTATCTACATACTAATCATGGTTTTATCCTATCATGTCATATCTCATCTTACATACCAAAAAGGTACAAGATGATGCTTCGGTTGGCGCCTGTTTCTCTTTCTCCTAATCCTAATAAAGTAGTCATTATTCCTCCCTCTTGGACAAGGATTCCCACTTTCGCCGCTCCACGCCACCAACTTGTTACAAGAAAGACCCCAAATTCTATTTCCCTCTGTTGCTCTAATGTCGACGCCAACAACTCAATCCTTGCTAAACCCTTGAAATCCGAAACCAACTCCTCCCCCACTGTAAATATTACTATTACTTATTTGTTTTCTTAATTGGTGTTTGTTTTCATTTTTCAAATACTACTAACTAGCAAGTAGAGTATTAATTAATTTGGCCTGGTCCAGCCCCCAAAACGTCTGGACGATTTCCCTTTCCTATGTGTGAAAGGCAACGAGATGATAAGGGAGTTCAACAGAGAGAAAATCCATGTCTCGATCTTCATACCAAAGATTATTAAAGAAGATACGTCGGAATCCGAATTTTTTTCTACCGGAAACCATGAACATCGACGTGAAAGTTAGCAAAGGGAATGGAACATCAGTTACCTTTTGGGTTGAGATGTGCCCTCATGTTATGAAAGTTCATTTTGTTGTAGTTAAATCCCTGGGGATGCGGGAGCTGTAAGTTCCTCATTTCACACGTACCATTAATTAATTTTCTTTTCAAATTAAAAAACTCAATCAGTACTTTTACAGGGATATGGTGTACAGGCATATGGAGCAGATGTAACGTCCCGTATTTTCTATCTACTCTAGAAATGATTAAAAGGCTAATTATTCTCTTGTAGTAATTCAAAATCACTTTGTAAAATAGAGTTATCAAGAAGAGATTCTACAATAATCGAGTAGCTACTTGATATCGTGATATGGCGAGTAATGAATTATTATTTTGGTTATAAGTTAACTAATTTAATCGAGTAAGGTTTCGATTAATAATTCACAAGTTACGCTAGTAAATTAACGAGCCAAGCTACTTACAATTGGGCCGAGCCCAATCGTTAGTTTAATTGTTGGGATAAGCCCATTATACACTCAAGATGTCAAATGTTTGGCCAAGCCCAAATTAAATAAAAGAAAGCTACATCAATTATATATATATATTTATAAGCTTATAAATACCAAATAAATACCAAAATCAACCAATATATGATTATGGGACTAAGCCCAATTTTGTAAGAAGGTTGCTGCCGATTACAACCTTATAACCAATAACCTACTCAAAGAACATAATCTAAAGTTATAAGCCTTAGGCTGCGTTTGGTAATCATCTCAAGATGAAGAATGATGATTCATCTCAAGATGACTCATATGAATAGTGTCAAGATGAATCATTCATCTCACCATTTGGTAGCAAAAAATTCAGACCCGGATGATATCATATTGTGTTTGGTACAAATTGCAAAACTCTAGATTAAAATTTAAATTGACTATTTTACCCTTATTAAATACCCCTACCGATTTCACTTTTTATCGTTCAGATTAAATAGTACCCTTTATTATTTATTATTATTATTATTATTATTATTATTATTATTATATTGTTGAGTTATTATTTTTATTATTCTTGTTATTATTACTATTATTGTTATTATTTATTATTATTATTATATTTATTATTATTATTATTATTATATTGTTGAGTTATTATTTTTATTATTCTTGATATTATTATAATTATTACTATTATTGTTCTTATTTATTATTATTATTATTATATTATATTCTTATTATTATTATTATTAGATATTGTTATTATTATAATTATTACTATTATTCTTATTAAATTATTATTATTATTATTACTATATTATACGTGTACTATAACTATTACTATTATTATTTTACATTATTATTTTATGACATTATTAATATTATTATTTTATACTCTTCTTCTTTAGTACTACTATTATTGATATTCTTCTTATATTATGATTATTTTATTCATTCCTATTATTATTTTATACATTATTAGTATTATGATTATTATTACTATTATTATAATTATTACTATTATATTACTATTATTATTATTATTTTATACATTATTATTATTATTATTGATTTATATTATTAGTATTATTACCTATATTGTTTATATTTTATTTATTTATTATATTATTATTATTATTTTATTACATTATTATTATTATTACTTTATTATATTATTATTATATTATTATTATTATTATTATTATTTAAAATCGTATAAATATATAAGGGTAAAATGGTAAGAGAGAGAAAGTATTGTGTTACTGTTTTAATGAGTTCACCTCATCCGACCAAAAACGTGAGATGACTAAACAAGGCGGAACAGTGAAATATCAACGGGCCTTGTATTCATCTCGGACCCTCCAGTTTATTTTAGTTGATTACCAAACAGTGAGATGAACCAAGATGATCTCTCTCATCTTGGTTCATCTTAGTTCATCTTCTTTACCAAACACACCCTTACTTTACAAGTCAAGAGTTATGGGCAAAAAGAAGAGCTACAACACCTATGCATATCTAGACTAGACCTTATGCTCATCTCCTGCAACAACTCTCTATCCTCTGTTGCATCAGCTACAGCAGCAGTAGCCCCCTTTAACGTCAGCTACAAGCAGCAGGCAGCCCTTCTTTAAGCCCCCCAAAACCTGCTGCAGTAAGAAGTACGGAGCAGCCACTTTAAGCCCAAAAAGAACCTGCGCTAAGAATTAAAAGCAACCCATAATAAAGTAAGATTTTATGCAGAGACTGAAACCAACCTCAAGCATATATATCCCTCTTAAACCAACAACACTACACCATTTTTACATTTCACCATAACCTTCAAATGCAGAGAGAATAAAAGAGAGCGAGAGTAAATGAGAGAAGCCTGCAACGAGGAGAATGAGAGTAATAGCAGAGCTCCATACCATTTCTCCAAGCAACCAACTACACGACCATATATACCCCTCCAACATCAGTACGCACTACCACAGTTCCTACACTTCACCCAAAATCTTAAAATAAAACACAGAGAGAAAGCGAAAGAAAGTGAGGATAGATGGGAAGCTGCAGCAGCTAGAAAGAGGAGAAGGAGCAGAGTCCATCTCTTTTCCCCACAGCCACCTTAACATTCACACTAGCTTCTCAAGGTAACAACACAAACAACCAAACCATTTAAGTCTTAGAAGCATGTTGTTTTTCTTATTCAAGTTTGAACCACAAGCATGCTTAGAAATCTGAGAGACAACATCAAGAAAAATAAACTCCTAAGCAATATGATACAATAGTAAAGAGCATAATCAATTCCAAACCTAAGCTAAGGACAAAAATAGAGAACAGTTAACTCATGAGCACACCATGTTCCAAATTTGTAAGCTAAAGTTCTACTACGCAAGAAACTTCCTACAATCGTTTAAATTTCAAAAATAAAAATAAAAAAAAAACCTTAACTCTAAGCATAGAGATCATTTCGTACACAAGATTAAAATCCTAGATTCTACAATCAAGAAAACATAATTTCGGTTCTTCCATCCGAAGCAAGTTTTAAAAGTATATATATATATATATATATATATATAAACGCGATTGAAAAGTAGAGCGAGAGCAGGGATGCGAATCAAACCTCATCGAGGCTCGAAGCCTTGACGGCAAAATTCTAACGACAAAAGGCTAGAACGAGGAAGCCGCAGTAGCAGCAGCACCTTCAACGCAGCATCGTTGAACCTGCAAAACGAGAATGAAAATCAATAACTAAAACACTAGTAATTCACCCATAAATCAAACAATTATAATATAGATAGAGAGAGTCGGAGGGAGTCGGAGCTACCTTTTCAAGGAGGGACATAGCTCGGCTCTGCTCCGACGATGACAGAGGTGCCATCGTGAGCGACGAAGCTAGAGGCGGAGCACGAAGGAGGGCGCGGAGGAGAGTCGTTCTCAAATATCAGTGACGGCGGTGAGCAGCTGCCACCAAACTGGAGACGACAAAGATGCTGCAGCAATGACGGGAACACGGCGGCGAACGAACTACCGGAGAGAGAGCATTGGGGCGGAAAGTTTCAGAGAGAACAAGGACGAATTAGAGAGAATGGAAGAAAGAGCAGCCGGTATTAATTCCGGCTAGAACGGCGCCGGTGATGGTGACCGAAAGAACGAGAATCGAGGATGAGAAATCGCAGAGATAATTTGAGAGAGAGTGTCGATCAGCTGAAATGGGGGAAGAAGGAAAGGGGCAGGGTTTTTCCCCATCGGGTCGAGTCGGGTTCGCGGGCTGGGTTGGGCCAACTAGAATAGGCGGGCCTGGGCTGAAGATGGGTCTGGACCGGGCCGAAAATCAAGTGGACCGAGATTATTATTTCAAGTGTGCTGGACAAATCCTCCCTTGGGCCATTAATCAATTAAGCAAATTAATTTTATATCAACACAAATTAATTATGTAGTTCAAGAACTACTAATTAAATTATACTACACCACGAATAATAATAATTTTAGAGCTTACCAATCTTAGAGCGAGTTATTTTACGGGATCAAAAGGTTTAACTTAAGGAATTAAGTTAATTAAACAAGTTTCAGTAATCAAAGATTTATTGATTAAAGCTAATCAATTAAACGATTAAGATTAATTAATTGAAAAGTTTCTCAATTAATTTAAGTTCAAGTTAACAGTAAACCAATTAATGATTAAATAAGAAATTCTCGCTTAATCCGTTCACATAACGGAGTAGACAAATCGAGCCTAGATAGCAGTAACAATGTTACTGGAGTTAAGATCGAATAAGCATGAGATTAGAATTTATTTCGATAAGCGAGAATCTTATTTCAATCTCCAATCGAAGGTCAAACGAAGGAGCAGTAACCAAGGTGACGTAGAGTTCTTTAGCAGAAGAAGAGCAGTCAGGTGGACTTTCTTTTAAAACAAAGCATGTTTTATTAGTTGATATAGCTCTTTTAAAGTATTGTCATGCCATAAAATGTTTTGTTTTTGTATGATACCTATCTGTTATTGGCTATGCCAATTTTATAAGAATCGAATTCGGGTCCTTGTATGGCTTGCTACTATACCTGGACTAGTGTACACAAGTGGTCGACTCGCTTAGTGTGGCGATCGATCAGGTGACGAGTGAGGTGGCCACCTCCTCGGGCACCACAGATCAGATATGGTAGATTATAACGGAAATTTGACTGCAGTCACTTTTGAGAACTAAGAGATTTTAGTTAACATAGACTTTTAAGAAAAACCCTATGTTTCACTCAGTATATGGAAGACAATAAAATTAGTTTTGGGCAAAGTGTTCACTGAGTACAATTTGTACTTAGCCATGTACATTGTTTTTAATGTGCAGGTTGAGCAGGTTGAAGCGGAGTGACCGGCGAAGCTTTTGTCAATGTAGTGAAGATTTAGTTGTTGATAACTCTTGATAATACATGTCTTCATACATGTATTTATAGCCATATTCCGCTGTGTACACTCTGATATTATTAAGTCCTTTCGATTAGATGTAATCGGAGTCAGGATTGTGACAAACATTGTTCTTCTTTATCAGTTATAAATATCAGTTTATCCAGAAATAAGACTGCATTGAGAGTCGATTCAAGAGATGTTCTTCATTTATCCATTATTTCATATTCATATTTATAGTCGCGAATTTACCAAGCTTAGCTAATTATTTAGCAAAGTGCGGTCGTGACAGCAGAAGTCCGATTGTGGGTGTTCGGACGACTGATTAGACACTTAGGTGATGCTTGGTATGATGGAATGGAATGAGGTGAAATGGAATGGAGGTAGAAATGATATAGAAATTATATGATCATTTCTACCTCCATTCCATTCCACCTCATTCCATTCCATCATACCAAACACCCCTTAGTTTGTTATTCCTGACTTTTAGCTATTTCTGTTAGTCGAACGAACTGGTCATTCATGTATATATATGTCTTTAATTAGTTCCTGATTTTTAATTTTCCGTTGTTTTCTTCATGTTTAGAACTCGTTTTCTTCATGTTCATAACTCTATGACTACAACTTAATTATAGTACCGGATCCCTTTCTCTCTTTAGTTGTTCTCTACTTTCTTTTCCAACATTTGTGGTATGAGAGTCACATTCCATGTCCCGGAGTTCAATGAACAAATTTTAGTCTTCCAAGAGAGACGGCTACGCCATCAAGCTCGATTCAATTTTTTTGCAAAATGGATTTGAAAGGAGTGGCAATGAGCCTACTTGGTATGCAAAGTTTGAGCTTAATTTTCCAGTATTTTCTGAATTTTGTTGCTGAAGCTGGATATATATTGTAATATCTCGAATTTTTCTAGCAAATATATATAGTAGTCTATTACTATTAGGAATTAATTTCCACTCGGGGAAATGTACTTTGTATTTCACAATAGAAGATAATTTATTCTTCTTATAAATATTTATAAATATGCGTTTTCTAATGAATATATATTCTTAAAGACTTTAATTAGTTAATATTATTTTATGATTTAAATTATAACAATATATAGATACATATAAAATAATGCATATATACGTATATATATTATATATCTAAATATATATACACATAGATAGATATGCATATATATATAGCAATACAAGTATTATATACGTAGATAATTTTGAATCATTTACTTTTTAATGTGAAGAGCTGCATGGCTCTTGTCTATAAAATCTTATACGTGGCACCCTATTAGTACACATAGTCTTAGTGAGTTTTATATATAGACTTATATGTCAAAACCTAAATTGATGACAAATCGAAGCTATTGCCTATAGCCTATGACTAAGCAAGTAAGATATCTTCTATAAATACTAGTCAATTTCCAATTTATTTTTCATATCGCAAATCAAGTATTCAAATTCCTAGTCCCGTTTCTCTAAGTATAGTAGAAGAAATATACCCTATCAATTTAGAGTTGGTCTCGAGGTTGCTCCAAGTTACAGGTGGGTAAAATGTTTTGGCATTGTTTTTAATGTTGTTTAAATTTATGTTATAAAATGCAATTATCCATAAAAATATTTTGTGTGTATGTTCCAAGAAATGACTCTATGGATCGATCGAGATTCATTGTTAGTATAAGATATACTAGCTTTGAATTGTGCGCACCCCGGTTACATACGATGCCTTTATCACGTCGTATGCTAACTAATGGCGAATTCCTTGAGTTTTGACTCGTGTTTTCTGCAAGTACTGGGATTATTTAGGGTTACGGCCTTGAACCCGGTCTAGATGAACCAAAGGTGATTTGTAGCCTTGGTTGAGTCCAAGAATGAACATCACACACCCCAAAATAATATTTGTATTTTCAAGAGTTGTTTTTTTGCAAGCCTCTTGATATACTATGTATGGATAAATTGCCAGTTTTCAAAATGCTTGCCAAAGGGGCATGACCACTGAGTACATCAAGTACTCAGCCCAAAACTTTTTCAAATGTTTTCAGGTCTGGAAGCAGGTGATGTGCAGCAAGGCTGAGGCAGAGGGTTGTTGCAAGACTTTATTAAGCTTCCGCTATGTTATTTTGCTCATAACTCTGATAACAAGACTACTAGTTTGGTAATAATAAATAAGTCGAGGGCGTCATCTTCCAACCCTCTAGTTATATAATATGATTTCTTTGTTTCCTAAACTTATTTCTCTCTTCCCATTTTACTTATTGTTGGATGGAGAGTGTCGTGTATTAGTTCTTTTGGAAGCTCGAATTCCCACTCAATTATGGTTTTCCCATTTTTCGAAGTGGATGTCGACTCCTCTAGTTTACTGAAAGCTGGTTTACCCCATCTTTTACTTTATGCAAGGTGGAGAGTGTCATGCAATGGTTCCACTTGGACACTCGATTTCCTACTCACTCTTGGTAATTCCAATGTGTCGTAGTAGATGGTCGACTCCACTTGGCAACTTGACGCTGGTTTACCCCACCATTTTCTTTATAGTCTCATTTTATGTTTTAAGATACTCGTAAAATGGTCATAAATTAATACTATCTCCTTTCTTCCCCGCTTCTTTAATCCAACCCCCATCACACCCTGGTTCACAGGAATCGGGGCGTGACAAGGTGGTATCAGAGCGGAAGACTCTGAGACCTTAGTCTATGTCTACTCTAGAATATTAATTCTAGTTATGTTAGTTAAACAACAATCACCCCTCAGCTTGCCATCATCTGCTCCAGCTAAGGTACATTTAATTATGCATATTATATGAAACCAGTTGCATGAAACTGCATGTTTATTATTTGTCAAGCATTTTCTAAGGAATGATTGTGTTTTACGAAACACCAGATATGATAAAACTCCCTGAGTTTCCATGACTTGATTTTTCAAGTATTATGAAAGTATGTGGAACTTTGTTCCTAGAAAAATGAGAAAGCATGCTTAGTCATGTATATGATTCAAATGTTATTTGAATATTGTGTTATTTTATCAGTAGCACCAGTATAACTCTGAAGGTACAATTCTTCAGTTAAAGTTGAGAATCTATGATATGGTCATTAGGGAAATAAGAACCCTACTTGGCTTAGTGAACAATAACCCTTAAAGAAGACAATGGTTTAAGTCGATTTACTTAAACCTAGAAGTGGTGATTTTAAGTTAAGCATTTATTTAGAAGTTTATTATGATTTAATTTTAGATATTCAAATAGAATATCCTTGCAGTATGAGGCCACCACTTAGATCAAATGTTACGAGGGGGAAAGAGAAAGAGAGGAAACATTGAGGAAACTCATGTAGATTCCCTTGCACCTATGAGTTCACCAGTGATAGCATCAGTGCCGATAAGGCCAGTAGAAGTGTCAATGGTAATAAACATATTGTCCGACAAGAATGAACTCGAGGAGATAAATCTCGATCAAGAATGAGAACAATTGTTGAGACGCTATTATATGTAGATTTGATGTTATCTATGTAGTTGGCAAGGATGATTCTTGTATAAGACCTATGATCTCTAGAGTAATTATTAGAAACCAGAATCTCAAGATTGAGGATTTATCTTTTAAAAGCAAATCGAATTATTATAGACATAATAGGTTTTGATATCATCTTAGGAATGAATTGGTTAGAAAGAAATGATGCAACGATAAACCGTAGGGAAAGAAAACTTGTTTTCTAAATAAAGAATGGTAATGTGATTGGCATCCGAGGAAAGGAACTAGGAAATAAAATACCAATACTCTCGGCCATGAAAGCTGCTAGGATTGTAAGAAATAAAATTATCACAGACCAATGAGGAAATTGGGAGGTACTTTTGCCTCTAGTAGAATTTGCTTAAAATAATAGCTTTCAAGCTACAGTTGGAATGGCACCTTACGAGGCTCTTTATGGTAGCAAGTGTAGGTCGCCACTTTATTGGGATAAAGTGGGCCCGCGCAAATCGTTAGGCCCAGAACTAGTACAACGGATGATTAAGAAAGTTGATCTCATCAGGCAAAGAATAAAAAAACCTAGAGATAGACAAAAATTCTATGCTGGCACACGCCGTTAGATTTGATTTAGAATTTAGTATTGGGATTATGTTCTTCTTAAAGTTTCTCCTACCAAGAGAGTGTTACGTTTTGAGAAACAGGGTAAACTTCGCCCAAGGTATATAGGACCCTTTGAGATTCCTGATAAAATATGCCTTGTAGCCTATAAGTTGGCTTTATTGCCCAGTATTAGAGATGTGCATAATGTCTTCCATGTGTCATAAATTAGAAAGTACGGTCTGTAATTAATTATAATGAAGTAGTTTTAGCCTAAGACCAAAGTTATAAAAAAAAAAAAAAAACCATTCCAGATTCATGACCGAAAGGTTCAAGTTTTGAGAAAAAAAAAACAAATACCTTTAGTAAAAGTCATATGGAATCATCATGGGCAAGAAGAAGCAACATGGGAACTAGAAGATAAGATAAAGAAATTAGTTTCTTTGAGCTATAATTTCCATGACGTAAATTTCGAGGACGAAATTTTTATAAGGAGGGAGGGATGTAATATCCCGAATTTTTCTAGCAAATATATATAGTAGTCTATTACTATTAGGAATTAATTTCCACTCGGGGAAATATACTTTGTATTTCACAGTAGAAGATAATTTATTCTTCTTATAAATATTTATAAATATGCGTTTTCTAATGAATATATATTCTTAAAGACTTTAATTAGTTAATATTATTTTATGATTTAAATTATAACAATATATAGATACATATAAAATAATGCATATATACGTATATATATTATATATCTAAATATATATACACATAGATAGATATGCATATATATATATAGCAATACAAGTATTATAAACGTAGATAACTTTGAATCATTTACTTTTTAATGTGAAGAGCTGCATGGCTCTTGTCTATAAAATCTTATACGTGGCACCCTATTAGTACACATAGTCTTGGTGAGTTTTATATATAGACTTATATGTCAAAACCTAAATTGATGACAAATCGAATCTATTGCCTATAGCCTATGACTAAGCAAGTAAGATATCTTCTATAAATACTAGTCAATTTCCAATTTATTTTTCATATCGAAAATCAAGTATTCAAATTCCTAGTCCCGTTTCTCTAAGTATAGTAGAAGAAATATACCCTATCAATTTAGAGTTGGTCTCGAGGTTGCTCCAAGTTACAGGTGGGTAAAATATTTTGGCATTGTTTTTAATGCTGTTTAAATTTATGTTATAAAATGCAATTATCCATAAAAATATTTTGTGTGTATGTTCCAGGAAATGACTCTATGGATTGATCGAGATTCATTGTTAGTATCAGATATACTAGCTTTGAATTGTGCGCACCCCGGTTACATACGATGCCTTGATCACGTCGTATGCTAACTAATGGCGAATTCCTTGAGTTTTGACTCGGGTTTTCTGCAAGTACTGGGATTATTTAGGGTTACGGCCTTGAACCCGGTCTAGATGAACCAAAGGTGATTTGTAGCCTTGGTTGAATCCAAGAATGAACATCACACACCCCAAAATAATATTTGTATTTTCAAGAGTTGTTTTCTGCAAGCCTCTTGATATACTATGTATGGATAAATTGCCAGTTTTCAAAATGCTTGCCAAAGGGGCATGACCACTGAGTACATCAAGTACTCAGCCCAAAACTTTTTCAAATGTTTTCAGGTCTGGAAGCAGGTGATGCGCAGCAAGGCTGAGGCAGAGGGTTGTTGCAAGACTTTATTAAGCTTCCGCTATGTTATTTTGCTCATAACTCTGATAACAAGACTACTAGTTTGGTAATAATAAATAAGTCGAGGGCGTCATCTTCCAACCCTCTAGTTATATAATATGATTTCTTTGTTTCCTAAACTTATTTCTCTCTTCCCATTTTACTTATTGTTGGATGGAGAGTGTCGTGTATTAGTTCCTTTTGGAAGCTCGAATTCCCACTCAATTATGGTTTTCCCATTTTTCGAAGTGGATGTCGACTCCTCTAGTTTACTGAAAGCTGGTTTACCCCATCTTTTACTTTATGCAAGGTGGAGAGTGTCATGCAATGGTTCCACTTGGACACTCGATTTCCTACTCACTCTTGGTAATTCCAATGTGTCGTAGTAGATGGTCGACTCCACTTGGCAACTTGACGCTGGTTTACCCCACCATTTTCTTTATAGTCTCATTTTACGTTTTAAGATACTCGTAAAATGGTCATAAATTAATACTATCCCCTTTCTTCCCCGCTTCTTTAATCCAACCCCCATCACACCCTGGTTCACAGGAATCGGGGCGTGACATATATTGATGTAATGTGTAAATGTAATGACATGCGCAATTTGAGCTTGTTATGAATTTTCTTTATTCGGGCTTTATTCTGGACAGTTGTTCCTATTTGATCTGTTTGCTATTTGTGTTGATGGTGAAAGGTTGGGAGTTGGTTATGAAGCGTCACAGACTCACAGCTGGAGATTGAGATAAATTATTCCATTGGTTAAAAAGTAGTTACTGTCATGTAAACCTTATTAGTTTGTGTATGCTAAGATTTTGTTTCTCTCTACTCATAGTTGTGATGGAGGAAGAAGATGATGAAGCATGCATGCTGATAACTTTTTTTACTCCATCCGTCCCTAATATTCGTATAAAATTTCCTCCAAATTCTTGTTAAGTCCAAAAATGGATAATATTCTCTTACACTATATTTACGAAAGGATCAACTTGGGCCCACCATTTCATCCATTCTTCCAACATCTCTATTCAACAATTTTATCCTTTCCCAACAACTTTATTATCTACTACCAATTAACTTTTACTAACACATTTGAAATTTAAGGGAGGGATTATTATTTATTTCATTTTTCTAGTAGAATCTATTTTGTTTTTCCCAGTAGGATTTGTTTTCTTTTCCTAGTGGAACTCTCGGGCTTGTAAGGGTTATATAAATCCTTTGCTGCATACTTGAAAGATATACGAATATTTTTTAAGCATCAAATACCCCGACTTCTACTAAGTAGAATAAGACAAAGTTTAAACATTTTATAGCAATAGCTTAACAGTTATGAATTACTCCCTCCGTTCCAGACCACTTGGCCTGTTTCTTTTCGGCACGGGATTTAAGAAGTGTTGGTTTAGAAAAAGGAGGATGGGTGTTAAGGCACTTATTGTTTCTATTTTTGGAAAACAGACCTATTCGTGTGGGACGGCCCAAATAGGAAAACAGACCAAGTGGTCTGGGACGGAGAGAGTATAAACATTAGAAATATTTATTCATAATTTATATCGCATGTTAAGAAAATCGAACTTTGTATTATATTTCAGAATAATATCTTATAAGATAAATAAGTAAATTACATAGAAGTTAATTAATCTCTAATAGTTGTGGGTAATGTGCCCTTGTTAAAAATGCGTAAGGCCAAGCCCATTTCATAACCTATATCACACAAAAGTGTTAATAAATATTTGGAGCCCAAACCTAAGGCCCAATATTTGTACAAAAGAAAAACACACACAAACAAATTAAAGACTGCAACATGCAGATGTAAGCGAAAAAAATCTGACGTAGCAGCAGCAGCAGCTTCGAGCCTTCTTAATAGATAGATTATTATATGCATATGTTAATAAGAGGAGGAAAGTCTTCTGGTTTCAAAAATCTAAAAGAACCATTTTTTCTTAGATTGTGTTCTTTATAAAGAGAAAATTATCATGGGAAATTGAGAGAATCACCTTTTAAATTTCTCATATTTTCCTACATTTTTCCACCTCCTTATCTATGATGAAGAATTTTACTCGTTCTTCAATAAAAATATTATCCCACCAACATGGAGTGAAAATATCCTTCCATTAAGTGAAAAGGAAGGGAAAAAAGGAGTAGAAGGTGGGAAAATGTGGGAAAATGTGGGAAATTTAAAGGGTGATTGTTCTCCTTTCCCATGATAATTTTTCATCATAGATAACACACCTTTATAAGTACTAATATTCAACTCACTCAAAGATAATAGAAAACACAACTCTGGGAATTATATATGAAAAATGTCAAAACTTAACTAATCAAATGTAGGGTGTGTTCTCTTTGAGTGATAGGAAAAATGAGGGAAATGAAAAGGATGGAAAATATAATCCCAAATGTGGCCCCCTACTTGGTTTATCACATGTTTTCTAAGGTGAAAAATGTGTGGAAAATGTGGGAAAATATTTTCACTCCAAGTGGGAATAAAAATATTATCCTAATTTGGTGTGAAAAGGAAGGAAAATGGCTGCCCGGGGAAAATTTTCCCTCCTGCCCAGAAAAAATTGTCATTCATACAGAACATGGAAAAATATAGAAAAAAAGGAGGAATATTTTCCTTTTCCCTAGTTTTCCTCCACAGAGAACGCCCCGTAATATAAAAATAACATACTGACCTATAAACCCCAGTTAACCTTACGCTTGGACTCCATGATTTTTTTCCCCAAAACGATAAAACTTAGTTGAATTTGAAGACTTGATGAAGCGACCTGCATGCATTGCGGCTCTTGAATTTTCTATCAAAGGATATGGTATATCTTCAACCAATACTACTTTTCGTTGCTCTGAAAAAGAAAAAAGAACATTTCGTTGCAATTCTTTTTCTCATTTTCTTATCCTTTACCCGAAAGATTATTCATCTCTATATCTCAACAAGATGTATAATAATTAAATATTTAAGATATTTTTTCATAATATGAGTGGTAAGTACTCCCTAATTCCCATCGTATATGTGCATCGTTTCTTTTGGCACATAAATTAAAGATAAAATATAAAATGTGAAAAAAGTGGTAGGGTCCACATTTCTTTAATGTTAATAATTTTGCCAAATAAAGGAAGCAATACGTTTTAAATGATACAACCAGAAAAGGAAAACAAGACATTTTGAATGCGACTGAGATAGTATATACTCTCTCCGCCTCCCATATTAGTGCGGTTTGACTTTGTGCATGCATTTTAATGTGTTAAAAAATAGATGTTAAGATAATATTTGAGTCACACTTGATATATTATATTATTCACATCAATTAAGACTCAAATTTTATCTTTAGCATATATTTTTTGACACATTGAAATGAGAGTGTAAAAAAGTCAAACACACTAATATGGAATATGGATGGTGTAATACGCACGTGAATAAATGAAAAATATAATTTCAAATCAGTAGATGATCTCTTCTATTCTAAACCACGTACGTCGATAACTTATTTGGGTGCATTTCAACAATGGAGAAAAGTCCATGATAAAACCTCTATATAAGAAAAGGGGCATCGGCAACTATTAGCAACATACCAAGATATTAAGAAATGGAGCATCCTCGTGTTATTGCACTACTCCTTTTATTATTTCTACCAAATATTTTAATCCACGTCAGCGCTTCTTCTTCTTCATCCAATCGTAACTACGATGATTTTCTCGAATGCCTAACCGATCAATTCCAAAGCTCAAACTCAGCCACTGATATAATCTACACCCCTCAAAATGCCACGTATGCATCTCTTTTACTAGCCCAGAATCTCCGCCCGGCCGCCGCCGCGCCGGAGAGGCCGGAACTCATCATCACGCCGCGCCACGAGTCCGATATTCAGGCAGCGATTCTCTGCTCCAAAAAGCTCAGCCTTCCGATCAGAGTCAAATGCGGCGGCCATGATTTCGAAGGCCTCTCTTACACTTCTGAGACACCCTTCGTCGTCGTCGACATGCGGAACTTCCGATCAGTCACCATCGACCGCGCCGGCGAAACCGCCTGGGTCCAGACCGGCGCCACCCTCGGCCAGCTCTACCACACGCTCGCCCTGAGAAGCCGGACTCTCGCTTTCCCGGCCGGCGTCTGCCCCACCGTCGGAGTCGGCGGCCACGTCAGCGGTGGAGGGTTCGGCATGATGTCACGCAAGCACTCCCTCGCCGCCGATCACATCGTCGACGCCAGAATAATCAACTGCCGACGGCAAAATCCTCGACCGGAGAACCATGGGAGCGGACCTGTTCTGGGCCATCCGAGGCGGCGGAGGTGGGAACTTCGGGATTGTTCTGGAATTCAAGGTGACGTTAGTCACCGTCCCCGAAACCGTCACCGTCTTCAACGTCACACGAACGTTGGAACAAAACGCGACGGAGTTAGTCCACCGTTGGCAGTTCGTCGCCGACAAAATCGACGACAACCTCCTCGTCAGGATCTTCCTACACCCCGACATATCCCCGACGACCGGAAACAAAACCATCGCCGCCTCCTTCACCTCCTTATTCCTCGGCCGGTCTAAAGATCTTCTGCAAATAATGGAGCAAGAATTCCCCGAGCTCGGACTAACCGAAGAAGACTGCCACGAAATGAGCTGGATCGAATCCGAGCTCTTCTTCTCCGGTTTCCCGGATCAGCCCATCGATGTTCTGCTCAACAGAGACATCAATCCAGCTCTCTCCATTTACTACAAAGGGAAATCGGATTACGTCAGCACCCCCTTCTCCATGGAAGGACTGAGAGGAATATGGAATTTTCTGGTTGAAGACGAGGGTTCGGAATCGGAGCTGCAGTTCAGCCCCTACGGAGGGGCGTTCAACCGTTACTCGGAGTCGGAAACTCCGTTCCCGCATAGGAGGGGCATTGTTTTCATGATCGAGTACGGAGTAGCGTGGCCCACCTTGAATGAAACGGAAAAGCACCTCGACTGGCTTAACAGATTGTACGATTACATGGGGAATTACGTCACCAAGAATCCGAGGGCTGCTTACGTCAACTATAGGGATCTTGAAATTGGGAGGAATAACGTTGAGGGCAACGCCACCACTTACCAGCAGGCTAGCGTTTGGGGGAACAGATATTTCAAGAATAATTTTGCAAGATTAGTGAGGGTGAAGACCAAAGTTGATCCTTCCAACTTCTTCAGGAACGAGCAGAGTATTCCACCTTTGTCGTCTTAATTAATTAATTACTACACATTAAATATACATACAATAATACGGAGTAATTTGGAATAGGTGAATAAGAATAATCATGTGTGTTACGGCTGCATGTTCGTTGTATTGTAGTATAATCAATATGATTGTTTGTAATGATTGGAGCATATATTTAATCACGTTATAGTGAATTATTATCTATTTATGTCATTATCATCAATATTTTTTTTACTCACAAAAACTACATTTAGCAACTATGTTGCTATCAGCTTCAATTTCAGATCGCCTTCTTCTTCTCCATTATCTCCATTACAAGAAGAAGAATTGCCGGCCGGTGTCAGCATGTATTCGTAACTAACATATATAGATTTCTTTTAGTGTGTTTTATGGAAAAGAGAATGAAGGGATAAAAATATTGTGATTTTTTTTTTTTTCTTATGAGGTCCCACTCATTTCATCCTGTGTAGTCTAAGGTGGAAGAAATGAATAGAAAAAAAATTATATATCATGATTTTCTAATTCATTTTGGGGCTTTGTAATAATTAGTTTTAAAATTGTTTTTTGGTGTATAATATCTTGTATAGTACTAAGGCACTCGCAATATCTTATGAAAAAACGCACCCTTAAAAGTTAAAACACAAACTCTAAATTATTGAGATTTTATCAACCAAATTTACCAACAAATAAAAGTGTCATTAATTAAATACAAAAGAAAAAAAGGAAATGTTAATTAAACTCTAATCCCCCATAACCCTTCCACACAATGCCTCCACTCCTCAATATAATCATAGCGCTGATCACCATTGACAAAACTACGTATACAAGTTGTTAAAATATTACTCCATATGCTTCTCTAGCTTCCAATAAGTTATAATCTTAATTCAACTTAATTGATAAGGCGATTTTTCTCCAATCAATGATTGATGGTTCAAATTATTATCGATGATATCTAGTGCATGTATTAGTGTATGTTGTACTTATGAAAATATGAAATATATATATATATATATATATATATATATATATATATATATTACATACCATCCAATCAACCTTACATTATTGTAAAATTAAAATAAGTAGTACCCTAGTCAACAAATAGATTTCATAGTTAAACGTCTTTCAACATCAAATAAAGCAGAGATCAAACGCATGCATACATAAAATTAAGCAAAAAATCCAACAAAATTGAGGACTCCAAACTATGCAAAAGGCATTGAACAACAAAAAAAAAGCAACCGATCGGATCTAGGAACGGCGAATAACGAATATTAGCACCACATATAAGAAGTAAAAAAACCTAAAAACAGATCAAGCGCGCTGTGAGGACGAGGCTGTGGAACTTCTCCAATGAATAGGCAAGTGAAAAGTTCTAGTATTATTTGGTGGAAATAGTAGAAATTAACCAGAAGTTAGATGAGATTACGATCGAGTTTACGGTTAAGACCTGGCCATCATCTTCTTAAACTCCTCGAAATTCACGCATCCGTCGTCGTCGATGTTGCTGATCATTTTCCAGCAATCCTTGAGCGATGACTTTTCGCCGAGGTTGCGGAGCATCGCGTGCAACTCGTCCACAGAGATTTGTCGAACAGATCGAGAGAAACGAGATGGGAACGAGGAGCAGCGAAATAACAGAAATTCAGATCCTCGCCATCTGCCACACCACAACTAATCTAACGAAGACACGGCTACCGCGGATTAGTCAGCGGCGAAGCTCTTCTCCGCGGATCAGACGGCAGCGTTGGAGGCTGAGGGGCGGTAGATAGAGGAGAAGGCGGTAGAGATGGTGAGTGAGATGCTGCGAATTGGGGAAAAACAAGATTTGCTCGCCGTCATCCGTCTCGAGCACGATCCAGCGGCAAAAATAAGCATGAAATCAATTTCATTGTATTAATCAGGCCCGTTAGGTTAGGCATGCCAATTTGGAATTTACTTTTAAGGGCATTCCCCTTCACACGTAATGATTGTTGGGAACCCCTTGTACTTTGATTTTGATGATGTTCTTCGAAACCACATTTAGACATTTTTACTCTTTTTGAGTACAGATTGATTGAATCAACCTACCCTGTTTTGCACAGGTCGAGAGATTAGCTTTTTTTTAGAACATATTGATCTCTCATGTAAA
This sequence comes from Mentha longifolia, assembly GCA_001642375.2. NCBI lineage: Eukaryota > Viridiplantae > Streptophyta > Magnoliopsida > Lamiales > Lamiaceae > Mentha > Mentha longifolia. The sequence goes on from CM038119.1 coordinate 24,880,902, forward strand.
GGCTCAGATCGAGGTTGTCGATTTGTCCTATAAGTGATCAATCTGATCATCAGATCCCTAGTCAATCTACCAGTAGAACTCATTGGTCTATCTTGAAGATTCAAAGAGACTGAATGTTCTCAGTCTGAAGGTCAACCTGATCTACCTGAGGGGTAAATCCAAAGTAAGGAATTTTCAGGTCAAGATCGATCTAGTATGAAGGTAGGAGGGTTATCTCCAAACCATGATAAAATTGACTGCGTTGCTCTCTTTCTACTCTTTACTTATAGTCAATCTTGATTATCTCCTTACTAACGATCATTACATTACATACCTATTAATCAATCCGTTAAGATAACTTTAACCTAAGAAAAGATTTTCTAAAAGTACCAACAGATCCATCAACTTCCGCATCGCAAGATCGATCTTCACCAGCTTGACAATCGATCTGTCTAGCTTGAGGAGACCGACCTTCTGATCAGTCTAATAAGTCAACCTGAGAAGTTTATCTGATGGTAATTTGTTTTAGAGTCAAAACTGTTGGCAAGGTGTATTCTCTCCCCCCCTTCCATACACCAAATTACTCATTTTGGGACCAACAATAATTTTAATAATATGCTCCCTTCTTCCACTATCTTTAAACCTTAAAAATATTAAGTGTTAAAGTGTTAAAATGTAAAGTGTTAAAAGCGTTTTTATTGTGGAGCCTACTACAAAAAATGTAAAGTGTTTAAAGATGGTAGATGTTCCGATATAACCCCTACGGAGGGGCGTTCAACGGTTACTCGGAGTCGGAAACTCCGTCCCTGCACAGGAGTAGCGTGGCCCACCTTGAATGACATGGAAAAGCACCTCAACTGGCTTAGGAGGTTGTACGATTAATTACATGGGGAATTACGTCACCAAGAATCCGGGGCTGCTTACGTCAACTATAGGGATCTTGATATTGGGAGGAACAACGTTGAGGGCAACGCCACCACTTACCAGCAGGCTAGCGTTTGGGGGAACATATATTTCCAGAATAATTTCCCAAGATATTTCCAGAATAATTTCCCAAGATTTGTGAGGTTGAAGACTAAAGTTGATCCTTCCAACTTTTTCAGGAACGAACAGAGTATTCCGCCGTTGTCGTCTTAATTAATTATTTACTATATATATAGATGCGTACGCTAATAATTTGGAATAGGTGAATAAGAATAATGATGTGTATTAGGGTTTGAACTTTTAATTTCTTTTGGTTGATTTTCTGATGCCGTACCTTGCCATGTTCGTCGTTGTACTGTATAATCAATATGATTGTTTTGTAATGAATGGAACATCTATTTAATTACTACTAGCCTCCATCTCAATTACTTATGTACATACACTGTAGATCCCAAAATCAATACAAAATTATTAAAGTGTGAAGTGAAGGGGTGAAGTGAAGGGTTGAAGTGATATAAAGTGTGAATAAAGTGTGAAGTGATAGCGAGAAGTGATATAAAGTTAGTTCCATTTTAGGAAACGTACATAATTCGTGAGACGGACTAAAACGGAATACGTACATAAGTATGTGAGACGGAGGTAGTATATTACAGTGTAATTATTCTATTTATGTCATTATCATCTATATTTTTTTAACTCCGCAATTTAAAACTACATTAGCAACAATTTTGCTATCAACTTAAATTTTAGATATTCTTTTCAAGAAGAAGAATTGCCTGCCTGTGTTAGCTGCTATGAAAATTGAGACATTGGAATAGTAAATATTAACTTTAGATATTCTATTCAAGAAGAAGAATTGTCTGCCTATGTTAGTTTCTATGAAAATACACTTTGGAATAGTAAAAATAAATAATAGCTACTTGAATAAAAAAGATTAAAAAAAAAAAAAAAAGCACCTCTAACCATAGTACCCTTGTTTTTTTTTTTGCACAAATCAGTCAAATTATGAGTTCATGAATTCAAACTAGTGAATTCGTGAATTTCCATACAAAAAATAGGACAATTAACGAATTCAATTCGTGAATTCACATAGAAAAATAGGACAATTCACGAATTAAATTTTGCCAGTCCTCAATATAATCCTAGCGAGTGATCACCATTGACAAAACTATGTATACAAGTATATACTCCATCTGTCTCATTCAACTAGATGCATATTCCTTTTCGGGACGTCCCATCGTACTTGACACGTCTACTAAAATGGAAAGAATTAAGAATTTTAAACCCAAAGTTAGAAGAAATTAGGGCCCACTAATTGGGCCCAAAATTAATTTTTTCTTTATTTGTTATCCATTACATTAATTGTTGTTTTATTCTTATGTAATTTTATAAATTAATTGAAAAAAAAATTGAATATAAGAAGCAAAATAAAAATATTGATTAAAAAAATTAAAGAAAAAATATTTTATTAGAATATTCTTGCGTAATTATATACACTTACGACCCTTAATAATTTGAGGCACACTCCTGTGCGGCCAGTGACACGGTACGGCCCAACCGCAAAGTCCGCAATCTAACAGACCTACAACTGAAAACAATATAAGTAATGGATTATGCCAAATAATATATTGCTTTTATGACCTGATCACATTATACAGCCGGCCTCATGTAAGTTTTTGTGTAATAATTTTTCCTTAATTCCCATATAAAACAAGCGCATATAGTTGAGTGCGACAGACGGAGGGAATACTTATTTCTCTAGATAATTTTTTTAGAATTATTACTAGTACGCATTCCCGTGCGATACACGGCGCTAATATTTCATTTGTCATCATATTAAAACTTATGAGTTTCGATTATACAATAACAAAAGTCATATATAAAAAATCATTATTTAGCTAAAAAAGTAAATTATAATTTCTTAGCTATAGAAACAACACAAAGTTATATGTTCCTTATACTACTCTTCAACATCAACCGCACGTCACATAATACTATTTTCGATCCATAATTATTTATGTGATTTGTCATGGTATTTGTACTCATGCAACTCATTATCATATATGTTTACTTCATCCAAAAAAATATACACATTTTACGAAAAATGAGTGTGTAATATTTGTATATATATTTATTCATATTTCTTAGCAAGTAAAAAAGTACTTCTATATTATTTGCGCTGCTAAAAAATAAAAAATAAAAATATGTAGATGCAAGAAAGAGAATAATAAGTTGAATCACAAAAATTAGACATTCCGAATTTCAGTAATTGGACCATTCATGGTTGGTTTGTGGCACAGAGTGTGGAGAAATAATAGAGAATTGCTTTCAAAGAGTACAACGAAAAAAAATTAGACATAACAACTTGAATGCAGATCGTATTTCTCACATCAATAACAACTCTGGCACATTGCACAACTTCTTTATATTGGATTCAAATTAAGCGATTGATATTCTTCAATATAGTATGTCATTCAGACCCGAAAAATACATAATTGCTACTTGATCAAGGCAACAATTAGTACTAAAATCGTGATATATTCACAATATAATCAAGAAATGGCACCCTTGTCTCCGACTTGTAGTGATATAATTGTGACAGAAAGAAATCTTCTTATCATAATATAAACAACATTCAATTTATAGAAAAAGTACACACAACAAATAGAAAATTATTGCAAAAAAATATATAAAATAAAAATAGCAAACATATAAAAAAGTACAAAAATGTTATCACTCGATTCCTTGCCGTAATTTCTCAGTTTCTACCAAACCAGTTCCACTTGAACTGCGCACACATCATTAACCAATCTACGCAACTACATCAAAACGTTTCTATCTCCTCCTTTGTAACTAAAATCAAAATTGTTAAAAGGAGAGAAGTGGTGGCAGTTTGTGGGGAGAGATGAAAAGGAAATTTTCGGGCAGAGAAGCATAGACAATTCAAAATATGTGGCTTGAAAATTTTATATTTGAAAGAGACAACCTAATAAAGACGATTCTTGCAATGGCTTCCGGTGCGTTTTGGAAATGAGAAGATGAGTGGAGATTTTTTTTTTTCAAAAATGAAAAAGGTAAACACGATGAGCCAAATCATGACATCCAAATTTTAAGAACCATGAATAAAACTACGTATAATCTACACGTAAAATTAGTACAATTACCTCAGTTCTCTCCTCAACTTCTTCTCATTCTTGTCCGCAAACTGATGCAAGAACTGATGATTCAGTTGTTTTGGAGATCTCCTCCATGTGTACAACTTCCTCTTCTTCTTTCCCTTGATTGAACTCTTTTCTATTGTCGTATTCCTTCTTGTCTTTCTTGAGTATTTCCTTGTAAGTGAAAGGATGGTTCTCATCTTGCGAACAGTCAACATCAGAGACGAATTCGCAGATTTATAAGGGAGTGCATTGAAGAATCCCGTGCATAAAGGGTCTCTTCGAGCGGCTTTTATTCTGCTCTCCCATGAATGTAGCCTCTTTACTAATAGGTGAATCACTTCTGTGGGCATGATTTTTGATAACCTCTGTTTCATCCAAAGCATAGATTTGAGATTTTATGTTTGATTTCTCGATGCATCAGCAAACTGCACCAATTTTGTATTCTCTTTTGGATTGGATGAAACTGATTAATTTGCACTTCCGATACAGGATTTTGATAATGTCGGCGGTTTTAAAACTACTCTTGAACCTTTTCAAATGGAAACTGGTAGAGAGAACGTGTTTCATATAAAAGGATGACGGCTTCTTCTGATTCATGTAACTGCTACTTTTTGCCGGGAAAAATTAACCGCAAATTTTGTTTTGTTTTCATATATTAATAGATTAATTGGTGATATCTAGTGTAATATTAGTGTATGTTGTACTAATGATGATATTATATGTATCCATTAAAAAAATATGATATATATATTTATACACGCGTACATACCATCTAATGCACGAATTTGTATTACAATAAAGAACAAACAAAATCAACATAACATATATATAACAAATTCTCTGAGTATAAGCAACAATTTCTTTGAGTATATCATGCATATAAATTATAATCGCCAACGAATAAGCGAGTTGCTTTGATTTTTTTTTTTTGGCTATCCTTCTGCCGCGCATTTACTTATTGATTATAATGACCACTGATTAAAATCGGTTGTTCTTATAATCAAATTTTGTTATAATAATCAGCAAAAAAATTAATTAATACTATAAACGTAATTTCATTGTAGTAATCAGAATTAGGCCCGTCAGGTTAGGCATGCCAATTTGGAATTTTCTTTTAGGGGCACTCACCCTCTCATGCAATTATTTAATTTATATAAAATATATTAATATAATATTAATATGTAGAGAGGTGAGTGTACTTATGACGTGTTAATTAGGATTAGATAAGGTGGAATGACCAAAAAAGAGTTGACCAATACTAGGACGTTCCTTTCTTTAGGTTTGAAATTAAAGAGTATATTATTATTAATACTTTTTCTTATTTAATGTATTATTTGACTATATATTCGTTGAATTACTTATAATACTTTCAAATAAGATATATATATATATATATATATATATATATATATATATATAATTTATATATCACATTTAAATATTTTCAATTATTAGAAGAGTAAGCCATGAAAACCAACAATTCAAACCTAGATATCAAAACATTTGCGTTAATAACTAACCTAACCATTTTTTTTATTATTATTTTTTTTTCTATTTTCGTGTGAGGTGGTCTTTCTAACCATTCTTGAAATCGACATGTGAGATTGTATATTCATTTCCAAACATCAATCAAAACAAATCTCAAGTAAATTGATGTACCAGTATTATATGTATTAAAAAATATAATAATAAAAAAAAAACTTGGAGGCTTTAATTTGACTCAATTTGAAGACGAATTCCCGATTTCTGTATAAACAAAAAAAAAAAAAAAAAAAAAACTAAATTCTTTACCTATCAATTTCGATTCCTCTATATCATATTATATATGCTTTGATAGTTTAGAGGTCTGCATTTCATAATTTCGTCATTAGAGTTATCTCATTTCTCATGCATTCCAATACCAAAAAGTATACGGTAGATACTTGAGAGTTTATCTGATAAGACTGAGAGTTCATGAATTTGAATTAATTTTTGATGTATACTTGAGGATTAATTGTTAAATATATATCTCCAAATACTTGGTAGAAAAATGTGTATAATTAAACACGGAAGAATTTGGGTTATTTTACAAATTAAACCTAACTTTGAAAGTTGCGAATAAATATCCAACACTTTCGATTATTGCAAATTCGACCTCCCTCTGTTTTTTTTAAGTGTCATGGTCAACAAGAGACTACATTTCAAATACTCGTTTTAATTTGCAAAAGAGACTAAAGATTGGGTATTAATTTGCAATTGACCCAATTAATTTTCAATATCTGCTTGAGAGGTTAACAATATTTATTTCTAAAAAATGATAAATTATTATTTTAGATTTATATCTGAAGGCATTTTAACGGTGCTGATAGCTTAGGTACGTGTTTATACTATATCATACTCCGTACTTTTTATGGATAAGTTTTGACGAGAAATGAGTTTCTAGAATATTAATGAAATTGAAGGAAATGTAAATGTATATATTTTCAGTGGCATGTGAGAAAGCAAGAAAAACAATAGGGGGTTTATTCTTTTATTCTTTTTTATTTATATTATGTGAATTTAGTTACTTATATATTTGTCAAAGACGTGATATGCATGGCAAAACATTTTGAAGACTTATTATACTCATTTGATGCTAATTATTACAAATATTTTAATATTCATGCACGGAAATTTAGCTGTTTAATTGACAGACATTTTGATTATAACTGCTTTATGAATTTTACTTGATGGACTTTAGAATAAATCATGCGATATAATAGAAGGATGATATATATCTTTTTATCTAATAGTTTGAATGATATATATTTTGCGTGTATGGCCAAATTTCCGTTAATTGCACAATTTACAGAAACTGAGATTTCATTTAAAAAAACGATTACTTCTCTACGTACACCTTTTGAAAAAATGTCTAAATTTGAAATTTAATTGAATTACATTGCATTTGGAAGGAAGCAACCTGATTAGACTTTTGGGGTAATGTAAATATGTGGATTTTAGACTTTTTACTCGCGTTGGGACTTTCATAGATTTTGCCAAAATTTGATGGATAATAATATATGACTTGGGATTCTCTATCCCCAAAATAGTGTTCCAAAATTTATTTTTTATTAGTTTTATGTATTTTTTTAATATTTTTTTTATAATGATTTAGTTTAATTTAATGATTATTTTCAAGGATTCACTCATCCCCATTAGGGTTTATAATTATTTTTTAGCATTTAATTTCACTTTTATTAGTATATCAGAGTTGAAAAATTCAAAACTAAAGTATATAATTTAAAAAAAAATCATTTTTTTCTTATAAATGTCTATTATGTTTCACTATATTATAGTATTTTTTATTTTTATAAAAAACTAATATAAAATTAATAGAAATTGAATTTTGGGATATCATTGGAATACTATTTTGGGGATAAAGGGATACCATCCCATAATATATAGGACTCCCCTCCACGCCGGAGACAAGAAAAAGATATATTACTCTGCTTTTTAATTGGTTTTACTTTTCAAAGCAGAACTTGTATCGATATCTCATTGTGTTCAATCATGGTATATAAGAAAAATTAAATTGACGATATCCAGAAAGTCTGGTGTCTCGCAAATGAGGTGTTGCTAAAGGCTATATATTTTTATCTGTTCCAAGAATTTTGTCTTGCTTTCATGATATTATTTAGTCTTAAAAACTCAGTTACAATTGCATTACAAAAAGTGTAAAGCTACAACATCTCACAATGCATAATAATAAACACTTGTAACATAATATATCATGAAACCTATACCTACAATTTCTCTTTGACAATATGAAAGAAAATAATTTTCTCTTTCATAACATTAATTTCAAAATCAGTTAAAAAAGTCAACTGGCTCAATAGATTGAGACAAAAGTAGTACTAAATTACATCCATACCGGACTATTTGTGTATACACATCTACAAAGTGGGTGGAGTATTTTATTGGTTTTTGGATCTCATTAGGGTACCTACCATATACGACCGTATCACATCATTAATTCATTTAGAAATTCTTCAATTCTAATATTTTATTGCAACAAGCAAGGTTGAAGGTTGAACTAGATAATATATAAGCTGCCTTTGATCCGTGCCGTGCCTAATTAATTGGCTAATCAATCTGAAATTTCAACTCTTCAATTTAAAATGATATAATTTGCCATGTGGAAAATCTGGTTGACAGATCAATTTGGAATATAATTTACAGCAACTCTTAATTTATTTAAAAATTCCACGTCGTTTACGTGGACAATCTTTGAATTGTAAAGGTTGGAGATTGAATAGTCCTCTCTTCTTAATTCTTATCATGAATAAATTATAACAAACATTTACTTGCAGCTTACATTTTCACACACCATGCAAATTCCCGGTAGCGTCTATAAATAGAAAGGGCAACAAACAAAACCTAAATCAAGAAATGGCGTCTCCTCTTAATCTCACATTCCTCTTCCTACTTTTCACAAACCTCTTACTCTTGGTAGCTTCTTCATCTCACGATCATGGCTACGACGATTTCCTCGAATGCCTGACCGATCAATTCCAAAGCTCAAACTCAGCTACTGATATAATCTACACCTCTCAAAATGCCACGTACGCATCTCTTTTACTAGCTCAAAATCTCCGGCCAGCTTCCGCCTTGCCGGGAAGACCTGATCTCATCGTCACTCCATTACACGTGTCGGAAATCCAGGCGGCAGTCTACTGCTCCCGGAAACTCGGCCTTCCGATCAGAGTCAAGAGCGGCGGCCACGACTACGAGGGCCTCTCCTACACCTCCGGAGGAACGCCTTTTGTGATCGTCGACTTGAGAAACTTCCGATCAGTAACCGTCGACGACAAGGAGAAGACTGCATGGGTCCAGGTCGGTGCTACGCTCGGCCAGCTCTACTACACGATCTCCCGCAAAAGCAAGACTCTCGCTTTCACGGCCGGAGTTTGCCCGACGGTGGGCGTCGGCGGCCACTTTAGCGGCGGAGGGTACGGCATGATGTCCCGCAAGCACTCCATCGCTGCCGACCACATCGTCGACGCGAAACTGATGAACGCCGACGGCAAGATCCTCGACCGGAGAACCATGGGAGAAGATCTGTTCTGGGCCATCCGAGGCGGCGGCGGTACGAGCTTCGGGATTGTTCTGGAATTCAAGGTGACGCTAGTCACCGTCCCTGAAACAGTCACCGTCTTCAACGTGACACGAACGTTGGAAGAAAACGCGACGGAGCTAGTCTACAAATGGCAATCCATCGCCCACAAGGTCGACGAGAACCTTCTACTCCGGCTATTCCTGAACCCCGACAACTCGCCGACGACCGGAAACAGAACCGTGTCAGCCTCTTTCACATCCTTGTACCTGGGCCCAGTTCAAGATCTTCTACCTATAATGCAACAAGAGTTCCCCGAACTGGGATTAACGGAGCAAGATTGCTTCGAAATGAGTTGGGTAGAATCCCTACTCTTCTTCGCAAACATCGAGAATCAGACCATCGACGTTTTGCTGACTCGGACGCCGCAAGGCGGGTTCGGGTCGTCGTACTTCAAAGGAAAATCGGACTACGTGAGCTCTCCGATTCCGGTGAACGGTCTGAGGGAGATATGGGACTTCCTTCTAGAAGAAGAAGGTTCTTCGCTGCAGTTCAGCCCGTACGGAGGAGTGATGAACGGTTACTCGGAATCCGAAACGCCGTTCCCACATCGGAGGGGGAACATATTCATGATCCACTACGGCGTAGGGTGGTCGACCCCAGATCAGTCACAAGCGAGTATGGATTGGATCCGACGCCTCTACAGCTACATGGCTCGCCACGTCACCAAAAACCCTAGGGCTGCTTATTTCAATTATAGGGATCTTGATATTGGGACGAATAATGAAGGTAACACGAGTTATAATCAGGCCAGTGTTTGGGGGCTCAGATATTTTAAGGGCAATTTCAGGAGATTGGTTCGTGTGAAGACTAAAGTTGACCCATCCAACTTTTTCAGAAACGAGCAAAGTATTCCGATCTTGGTATAAAAGTTCTAGTGATGTTGAATAAAAGTTTTATACTACATTTGATTTAATTATAGGTTTGTATTAAGGAAATAAAGCATGCATTTCTATTTGCTATGTTCTTGTACCATATGTAACCTTGTGCCTTAATTATATAATACAGGAACAGATGATTCCCTATTTCAATCTCGGTAATTTAATTACTTATGTTATTATTTTTATAATGTTTAGTATAATTATAAGTATTTTTTCTTAAGTACAAGTATAACTAAAAATTGAGATTTAAGAAGGGATAAAATTTATGCAATTGATTACTTCCAACATCATCATTTTTCCTAAATTTCTGTACAAAATTATAATCTAAAAACTGGAAAAGGGTCAGCGGCTGGCGGCAAGAGATCACCGGTGGAGGCAAAATTTCCGTTGGGGCCCTGGGCCTAGACAAAGGTTCCAATTTTTTTCTTCTTCATATGAGCCCAAATTTATATTGGGCCACTTTTATGGGAATAAAAGGAGTGGATGATTTTAAACATAGCCCATTTTCTTTCACTATAGCCTCTCATTTAAAATTTAAAATAGTAATAAAAATAATAACAAATGTGCTACAATACCCTCACAGCCCCCAACTTATGAAATCTATAAATGAACATATCTAAACGGAATCATGAGCAGACTAAACCCCAAAACTCAAATTCGTAATTCAGGTGTTCATGGAATATGGCACGGGTCTACGAAAAGATTTGATGAAACTACCTAGGACAATTATAAATAAACTCAAGAAGAATAATGGTGATTTGTAAAGATAGAAAAATAACGTGTCATACTTGGGTCAGCCCGGCTGATGGTGAGTAAGTTCAAAAAGATTGACACTTTTAAAAATTGACACTTTTATTCGTTAAATAATTATGTTAAAGATTGACACTTTTATTCGTATAGATTAACACTTTTCTGCATAAAGATTGACACTTTGAGCCGGTCGTACTATGAGTCCGGCTCACCCAAGTTTTTTGCCAAAAATAATATACTTAATCATAATAAAAATGTATAACTAAAAATTGAAATTGTTAAAAAATATCTACCCTAATCTCGGATAAATCGATTCTAATTTAACCAATAAAAATTATACTCTATCCGTCTTACTTTATTAGTCTCATTTGTTTTGACACAATAATCAAAGACATGTGAGATAAAGAGTTTTAAGGAGCATTCTCCACCATTAATTCTCTTCTTTTTATAAAAATGAGACTAATAAATGAGACAGACGAAAAAGGAAAATGAGACAAATGAAGTGGGACGGAGGGAGTATATAAATCCTAATTAAATTAATAAATTTTAATTTATAATTTGAAAATAATTAAAAATAGGATCTAAAAATAATTGATATTAGGCTGAGTCAAAGATAATGAAGTTGAGACATGTTTCAGTTTCATTTATTTTTCACCACATGTTCATTCATGAAGCGAAATCATTTGAAATTTCAATCTTTTTTTATTTTGCAAAAAGGGTAAATATTAACCTTGTTTTCCTTTTTTTGAAGGTAAATCAATGGAATATAAATAAGCATAGTGTCTTACCTTATTGATGTTTTTATCCTGTTGCTTTCGCCATTCTTTCCTTGTGAAATTCTTAAGTGAGACACTGTCTATCCAAACCTCAGTTTCATTGTTAGTGCACTGTGAACATGAAAAAAAAAAAGTACAAATTAATATGTACGTATTAATTAATGGAGTATGTATTATTTATATAAATAAACTCAAGAACTTCAAAAAATTGAAGAGCAAGGATTACGTTGAATTGCCCGTTTCTCTCACCAAACTCACCTTCCACCCTTTCTCCACTCTAGATCACTTGACCCTCGACTCCAACCCCGCCCTAATCGGGGAGATCCCTCCCACCATCTCCAACCTCTCATGCCTCAAAAGCTTGTGCTTATCGCAGAACAGTCTCTCCGGCGAAATACCTCGAGAAATCGGCCGCCTCCTCAATCTCCAATAGCTAGTTCTCAGCCGCAACAACTTTACCGGCCCTATACCTCGAGAAATCGGCGCCATGAAAGAGCTCACCATACTCGACCTCAGCCTAAACTCGCTTGGAGAAAAGGTGCCCGCCTCGATCGGCGAAAGGTCGATCTGAGCTGGAACAAACTCGGAGGAGCGCTGCCGCCGAAGCTGGGAATCCAGTCGTCCGGCGAAAACGTCGAACCCAGTCGTCCGGCTGGGATCCTCCGATTCAGTCTCCATCGTCGCATATTGTTCCGCCGCCGTCGAAGAGGAACGAAATAACAAAATGAGAAAGGGTGAAAGAGAAAAAAAAAACAAAAAAACAATCGAAAGAGAACAGTAGTTTAGGCTCGGGCCCTTCTACAATCACGGGCTACCGAGATAAATAATTTTGGATACCAAACAGCGTTACAAGCCAGATTGTTACTATTATCTGGGTTTATCTTGGTTTGACAGCCTTACCAAACACACCATTAGAATTCTCTGTCCCAAGTTCAGTGTCTCAATCGTTTCTCAAATCGTAATTTCTATTATTTTTAGCATTTTTTTAGTAAATTATTTTATAATGTTTTGGTTTAATTTTATGATTATTTTCAAGGGTTCACACATCCAATTGGGATTTATAATTATTTTTTAGTTTTTAATTTCACTTTTATTAGTTATATTAGGGTTGATAAATTCAAAAGTAGAGCATATAATTTTTAAAAATTTCAGTGTTTAATTATAAAAGTCTATTATATGATTCAACTATATTGTAGTATTTTTTTTTTATTTGTAGAGAAAATAATATAAAACTAATAAAAAATAAATTTTGGGACAAACTGAATTTGGGATAAAGGATCTCATCCCAATCAAAACATTAGTCACATTCCTAAAATGTAAACAATGCGGTCCACAAAATAAACTTTTGAAAAAAAATATTTTCTTTTTCCAATTTTATTATAATTACATCCAAACTATCAGTGTGTACACATCTATAGAGCGGATGTAGAAACCAAAAATGAAATTTGTGCAATATGGGGAAGGAGGGAGTACCATATACCATCTCACATTATAATCTCCTAGGGTAGTAGAGGGGCTCGCTTATGGCTTAAATAGCCACAGATTCAAATCTCACTCAAATCTTAATTTATTGGTTTGGGCCTGTCATATATATCTTCTCAAGTATGATTTATCTTCTCTCGGTATGTTTTGCAGGTTAACACACATGGGCGAGAGCTTATCCGATGCGCACAGTAATGGCTACACATTCCCATGATATATAAATTAAAAAAAAAAAAAGTTAATGTTGAACTGTTATATATACATAAAAATGAAGCTTAATTCGTGCCGTGCCTACTTGGCTGATGAATCTGAGATTTACAGCAAATCTTCATTTAAATATTCCACTTCTTTTATGAGAAAAATCTTAAATTGTAAAGGTTGGAGATTTAGTTGTCCTCTCTTCGTAATTCTTATCATGAATAACCAAGCATGAAGCATTTAATTGCAGCATTTTCACCCACCAATTACCGACAGCTAATAGAAAGGGCAACAAATGAACCAAACCTAAATCAAGAAATGGCGTCTCCTGTTAGTACTCTCACATTCCTCTTCCCAATTTTCACAAACCTCTTTTTCTTCTTTTTGCTTATTAGTATCTTCCACTTACAGTACAGTTGTTTAGGAATCGACTTCTAAGTTTTTTGTTTTGGAGAAGTACGTAGTATTTTTGGAGAAAATAAAAACGATGGAAAAGTTTTTGGGGAAGAAGAAAATAAAAGAAGAGGTCTGTATTTTTGGGAAGTAGAAGACAATGCATAGCCCAAAACAGTAATGGGCTATGGAACAATAGAAACATTTTCTAATTAAAATTCTAAGGTGGAGGCTGTAAGAGTGTATTAGTAAATTTGTACTTAGTTTTATTATTATTTTAAATGAGGGCTATAGTGAGAAAAGAGGGGCTAATTTGTAAAAGAGAGTGCGGCCAAAGTAGCCATTTTTAATAAGTGAAAAATTAAAATAGCCACTAATAAGTAAAAAGTATAATAATAGCTTTTTTGTACTTCATCTGTTTCAAGATTGATGACACGTTTCTTTTCTTTTTTTTTTGGCACACATTTCCACGCTTCTCGATGATGGGTTTTAAAATAAATTTTTGAAGTATCTTTTTTTTACGAGATACTAAGTGTATCGTAGTATCCCGTAAATAAAAAAATACTTCAAAAAATTATTTTAAAACCCATCATTGAGAAGCGTAGAAATGCGTGCCGAAAAGAAAGGAAAAGAAACGTGTCATCAATCTTGAAACTGAGGAAGTATTTAATACCATTTTTGCTCTTATATTATTGTAATTACTAATTAAGAAAAAAGAAAAGGAACGGCAGTTTCTGTAAAAAAAAACGGCAATTGAGAAAACACGATCGAGTTACACATAATTGCAAGCGAATTCTCAACCAGTATGAGGCGGGCAGCGACTGATATATTTTTCAAAAGATTTCTGGTAAGAATATTGATGGTTTTTACGGCGAGTATATTCAGGCTTTTGATAGAGCTCGTTTCCTCTATCAAGAATCTGGCGCCTTGTCGCACAAGGTCGTCGGCGTACGAGAGCTGAACGCGGGAGACAATCCCGTCGGCAGCGATGCGAAGGCTGAACGCGGATGCTTCTCCGTCGGCAGCTTGAGATAGAGATTCACGAGGGTGAACCGAGAGAGACAATTAGGGCAAATAATTATGATTCTTATTTCTTGATAATGGAATCGTGATTACAATGATATATTTATAGGACTAAATACCTAACAAATAAGGAAAAGATATGCTAAATAATAATCAAGATATGCTAAATAATAATCTAAACGATATAATCGAAAATAGAATCTCCTACGAGATATACTCGTATCAACTCCCCCACGGTTGAAATCCACCTTGTCCTCAAGGTGGTTACCACGTTGCAACGAACCACACACACCGTAGCGAAGTGAAACCAAATGAAATCTGAGATAAGATATCCCCTCCGGGACCAAACACACGCCAAACAATTCACAACATTTGACCTAACGTGGCACTCATGATAACGGAGCGGTTATAATGGCGAGTGAGTGCGTGGGGCTGCGATTCAAGCTCCAAGACCGCGTGTGCTATCTCCAAAATGGAGACATCGAAAGTCCCACCGCTACGGTCGAACACAATCATAATACCAGCACTCTTGGTGGGTTGCCGATGGACGTCCCCAAAATAATCTGGAAACATGATATTAGCTTCAGTCCACAACTTCCCAGGGTATTCTGCTGCAGCGTCCTTCATGGTAGGAATGAAAGCTCCAATTTGTCTCTGGAAGTGCTGCTACCCATTATCTGCAACAACTGCATCGCACGTCTCGTCAAAGAGATGCGACAACGGAAATTCGCACGGGTGGTTTCCAGGGAATCGGAGTCGGATGCCGAATCAGAGAGAACAAGAACTTCTTGGATGTGGATGGCGTCTATGTCGACGGCGGGAACCGAGGTAACCAACGCAGATCTCTCATTTCTTGGTTCTGGTTTGGAGTCGTATGTCTCCTTGTCAACATCCTCCACAGCGCCTTCTTCCTCAATCGAGAGACGATCGGTTGTCCAATTCGCCGCTACAGACCTATTGCATCGGTGCACTAACAACATAATCTCCTTCGGTGATTTATGCCGTGGCTGCTTGACGTCGGTGGAGTTGCGGGTGGCTAGGCGATCCCAAGACGACGGCTGCTCGGGTTGGAAGTTAGCCGTAGGCTGATCCCAACATGTAGCAGGTTTGGAACGCTGTCGATGAAGAAGAGGATCCCAACACGTAGGTTGCCGTGGGACCCGAAAAGCATGATCATTATCGCGATGGGGCCGGGTTGGAGGACGATCCTAACAAGATACAGGCTGATGATGATATAGCGGTCGATCCCATGAAGACACCGGTGGTGGTCGGCGCGGCACCTCATAGTCATCGACATCAGGCTGAAGACGAGAGAGAGGGTGGTCCCATGAAGAAACCAGTGGGGACCGGCGCGGCATGAACTGCTCATCCTCCGTGTCCACATGTAGCGCGGGGCAACCGAATAAGGGCCGACTATGGCCCACGAAAACACCGCGGCGTGGGGCGCTGTCCCTCCTCCGATAGCGGTTGAAATCCTAAGACTGCTGTGGTGGATCGTAGTCCGGCGCGGGCTGTGGTGGATACTCCGAAGTGAGGGCACGACGATCGGTGTCCGCAAGGCAGGCCTCCAACCGATCCAAACGTGCCATTAAACGATCCAGCCCTTGCGCGTAGGTATCCGATGGCGGCGGCTGCTGTACGATGGGATCCTCGTCGGCGTGAATGGGCCATGTACTAGAGCCAATCATCTCGCGGGCGACTGCCGCCGGGTTATGCCGAGGAGGGCCGTTGGGGCGGAGGTTCCCCGTTGTTGGAGGATGGAACGAAGAGAATGGGGGCTGGGTGCCGTCGTTGTCGGCCATGGCTCTCTCTGCAATTTCGTGAAAGAATTTTCTCCTTTTTTTTTCTTTTTTTTTATTCTTCTCTTTTCTTTTCGGCTTTGGCCATGAGAGTTCAGCAGTAGCGGCGGATCTTCTGCCCGAGAACACCAGTAGCGGTGGAGGTTGTGAAGCCGAGACCGGTGTCGGCGGAGAATCGATCCCAACGTCTACGATTTTGCGCTTCAGGTGTGCAAGGAGAATTCAGAATTCTGGCTGAGGATACCGAGCCAAATCACACAGCGAGGAAGAAGAAGAAGACACAACCTGCACGTTGAAGCTTGAGGCTGACTGAGTGCGGAAGTTGTTGTCAGCGTGAATGATGTGATGATGATGTGAATTCTGCGAGTTCTGCGATGATGTGAGTTCAGCGATGGAAGCTCTCAAAGAGAGCTCTCAACGAGAGCACCAGTTGTTAGAGTCATAACCCTAACGAGCGATCAACAACACCGATTGTTTAAGAGAGATGAAGGTCGACGGCAAAGAGACGGCTGAACGCGGGAGAATTCCCGTCGGCAGCCTACAGTGGAGAGTTCGAGAGGTTCGAACTTGCGAAACAAACCGGCACCTCGTCGAACAAGGTCGTCGGCGAATGAAGGCTGAACGCGGAGAACTCCTCTGTCGGCAGCGAAGGAAAGATGTTCGTGAGATACGAACTAAGAGAGCCAAAACTAGGGCAAAAGATATATTTCTTATTACTTGATTGATTGCTTCCTCTACCATTACAATGATATATTTATAGGACTAAACCATTAACAAATAAGGAAAATATATGCTAAATAATAATCAAGATATGCTAAATAATAATCTAAATGATATAATCGAAAATAGAATATCCTACGAGATATACTCGTATCAACTCCCCCACGCTTGAAATCCACTTTGTCCTCAAGGTGGGTACCACGTTGCAACGAACCACACACACCGTGGCGAAGTGAAACAAAATGAAATATGAGGTGAGATATCCCCTCCGGGATCAAATACACACCGAAGAATGTGCAGGTGAAACCCTATGCTGTCGACCACTCTCCATATGCGCTCCATGGACCCAACCAAATCGAAGTGGCCTTGACAGAGTGCCTCATATTTGCATGCGAGAAGGGCGCGCGATGGTTGGAGCTTGGAGCTGCCTCCTATTCTAACGAAGTTAGGCGGTTTCTACAACAAGTCATGTGGGCGAGAAGCGAAGGTGATAGACGCTACGATCATGCAAGGCTAGGCGGCTCGCTTGAAAGCCTCGGCCTCTGGCAACTCGGCCTTTGCATCCGGCAGCTCGGCCTTGATGGCAAGTGGTTCAGCCGCAGCATGCAGCTCGGCCTCAGCATCCGGCAGTTCATGCACCGTGGTTACTCCAGCCCCCGTTGTCTTTCTTGGTTCGGGTTGGGCGTCGACTTTTTCCTCATCGGTAGCACGGTGACCGTCCCACTGCTGATCATCAGTGTTGTCCTCCCCATAGTAAGCAAACAACTTCATTTGGCACCCATGGCCACGTTCCCATTTCTCAGAACAATAACAGCATAGACTCCGCTTGGCTCGCTCGGCTTTCTCCATGGCTGACATATGGATGGGCTGTGTCGGGGCTGTGGCAGGTTCGTGTTTGTCCATATGCGGGGGAGTGGACGTCTGCACCGAGCTAGAAGAAACGTTGGGCGACAAGCGCGGCTCTTGCCACCGTGTGCGTAGAGATTGTGCTTGGAATGCCTCGTGTGAAGCGGCTAGGTGAAATTCCATGCGAGATTCTTGGCGTCTAGGTGCAGCCCCTAATGTGTGGTGGCGCCACTCCTCGTAGCTCGACGTGCGGCGGCATGGCCGTGAAAGACACTGCATCTCCATCTGCCATCCCCACCACGTGCGTGGGTGAAAACCAGGGGCAACTTCCGTATCACTCCACCATTACGCACGATAAGCTCGGATCTCCACGTCTCCTTCGTCGTTGAAATCATACGGCAGGTCAGCAGTCTGACGGATGACGATATAGCGGTCGATCCCATGAAGAAACCGGTGATGGTCGGCGTGGCATGAACTGCTCATCCTCCGTGTTCAAGTACAATGCTAAGCGACCAAACATGGGCTGGCTGTGACCCACGAAGGGCCCGCGTCGTGGGGCGCTGTCCGTCCTCCGATAGTGGTTGAAATCGGGACAGCGGTGCTTTGGGGTCGCCGAGGGCGTGTGTAAGTGTTGCGGTGAGCAGACCCCTCAAAGGATAATGCTATCGCAGGTCCAAGGCGGCCGTGATCAAACACATTGGTGTCGGCATCGAAATCCAAATCGTAGTCCGGCGCGGGCTGGGGTGGATACTCCGAAGTGAGGGCACGACGATCGGTGTCAGTGAGGCGGGCCTCCAACCGATCCAAACGAGCCATTAAACGATTCAGCCCCTGTGCATACGTATCAAATGGTGGCGGCGGCTGTGTCTTCTCTGATTTGGCCATGACTGAGTTCAGCGATGAAAGCTCTCAAGGAGAGCTCTCCATGAAAGCACCAGTTCATAGAGCTCGTTCCTCTATCAAGAATCCGGCGCCTTGTCGCACAAGGTCGTCGGCGTACAAGAGCTGAACGCGGGAGACAATCCCGTCGGCAGCGATACGAAGGCTGAACGCGGATGCTTCTCCGTCGGCAGCTTGAGATAGAGATTCACGAGGGTGAACCGAGAGAGACAATTAGGGCAAATAATTATGATTCTTATTTCTTGATAATGGAATCGTGATTACAATGATATATTTATAGGACTAAATACCTAACAAATAAGGAAAAGATATGCTAAATAATAATCAAGATACGCTAAATAATAATTTAAACGATATAATCAAAAATAGAATCTCCTACAAGATATACTCGTATCAGCTTTCTCCATTAATAATTTCAGATATTCATGCTTTCGAACAAAAATATATCAAAAGTCGTCGTCCGGAAAAGTCTAAAATCGTTATAGATATGCTGTGTATTCTTTGTTGTGAGTGACGAGGATGACAACACACACGACAATTCACAACTATATACAAACATAAACTCACACGACCATGCACACCACAAACGCACACGACCATACACAACACGATTACACACGACAATGTGCAATTAGTATAACATGATGAATTCTCAATTTGCATGTATCAACGAGTGATAGAAAGATACACAGTTAAAGAGTTCATGAAAACTATTATATAAAGCTATTAAGATGCCTCTACTAAGCCTTATCAACACAACTTATGAGTAACGATGGCGCTTCGTGAGTCACGACCACGAATCGTGAGTCACGATCATGAAACGAATCATGAGTAACAATCAAGATTCGTTAGTCAAGACCACGAATCATGAGTCACGACCACAAATCGGTAGTCACGATATTACTCAGCGCCAAAGATGATGTGCGACATTGGTGCCGCCGACTTGTAGACGGCGATGCCCTGAAGTTACTCGGATAGATAGTATCTGCGACTACGACGGCAGACTCGGTTGGAGATGGCAGGCAACAGCAGAAACATGAAGTTCAATAGTGAAATCCAAACCTATTCGTAAAATCCAAATCTCTTGGCTAAATACACGTAATCTCTTGGCTAAATACACGGACAGTTCTGATTTGAATTCTAATTAAATATGAATTCTAATTAGTTAATAATATATCTAAAAAAAGAAAATAATTAGTTAATAATATAAGAGGGCAAAAGGGACATTAAATGTAAAAAGGGCTATTATTATATATTTTTATTATTAGTGACTATTTAAAACTTTTACTTATCCATAATAGCTATTTTAGGAGATTAACACATGTTTAAAATCAACCTAAGGGCAAAAAAAAAAAAAAAAGAAAAAAAAGTTCATCAACCAAAAGCGCATTTTCATTCCAATACATTTATTTACGCAACGTTTATTTTTCAAGAATATGATACTCTCTCTCTCCTCGTTTCGTTCCGTGAATTTTGCCTCACAAATTTCTGATCTCTCATTCTCTTTATGTCTCTATTCTCACTCTCTATTTGGATTTTTCGGAGAAGCTCAAAAGGTATATTTTCGTATAGTTGTAATATATTATTGTTTGTATGGTATTTATTTAACAATTCGAATTTCACAATGTATTCCAAATTGCCAATAAGAAGACAATAATGTTTGTTTAGTGTTTATCCTTTTCTGTTGTTTTTATTTGTTATTATTGTTATTATATACTTCTTCAAATGTTTGAGTTCATGTTTGTAACCTTTTAAATTATTTTAGACTTTCTATAATTAATTGATTACTACATGTTTGTTAGCTCTTAATAAATTTATCTTTAAGAATGTAGATTCTCTTGAGAACTTGAATAAGTCGAGCAAAAATTTAGACAATGAAAATCATGAAATGCAAAATTATAGAATTGATGATTCGAGTGAAGCTAATATTGTGCTAGATATATCTAGTAGTGAAAGAGAAATGAATTGTGATTTTCCTCCACAAACATTCCAGACATTTTTCATATACATATTATTTAGAAAGCTTAGTAATGGTAAGATTATGTATAGGAGACAATTAGTTTATTCCAAGCTTGTTGACAAAGATTAGAGATCAACTTGCACCAATAATACAAACTAATCAATCCGTTGATGATTCATGTTTATATTTATTCATTTCTCAAACAACCAAATTTAATTAGGAGAAAATAGGAACACATGTACATGAGTACTTTAACGGTGGAGACTGAAGAGATAGAACCAAAAAAACTAAAAATCAAGAAAAGGCGTCTCCTCGTGCTCTCACATTCCTCTTCTTAATTTTTACAAAAGTCTTTTTCTTCGGAGCTTCTTCATTTCACGATCATCTTGTCTACAAAGATTTTCTCGAATGCCTAACCGATCAATTCCGGCGCTCAAACTCAGCTACTGATATAATCTACACACCTCAAAATGCAACGTATGCTTCTCTTCTACTTGCTCAAAATCTCCGGCCAACTTCCACCTCGCCGGGAAGACCTGATCTCATCGTTACTCCATTCCACGTCTCGGAAATCCAGGCGGCAGTCTACTGCTCCCGGAAACTCGGCCTTCCGATCAGAGTCAAGAGCGGTGGCCACGACTACGAGGGCCTCTCCTACACCTCCGGAGGAACGCCTTTTGTGATCGTCGACATGAGAAACTTCCGATCAGTTACCGTCGACGACGAGGAGAAGACTGCATGGGTGCAGGTCGGTGCAACGCTCGGCCAACTCTACTACACGATCTCACGCAAAAGCAGGACTCTTGCTTTCACGGCCGGAGTTTGCCCGACGGTGGGCGTCGGCGGCCACTTCAGCGGCGGAGGATACGGCATGATGTCCCGCAAGCACTCCATCGCCGCCGACCACATCGTCGACGCCAAGCTGATCAACGCCGACGGCAAGATCCTCGACCGGAGAAGATCTATTCTGGGCCATCCGAGGCGGCGGCGGTATTCGGAATTGTTCTAGAATTCAAGGTAACGTTAGTCACCGTCCCTGAAACAGTCACCGTCTTTAAAGTCACACGAACATTAGAAGAAAATGCGACGGAGCTAGTCTACAAATGGCAATCCATCGCCCACAAGGTCGACGAGAACCTTCTACTCCGGCTATATCTGAACCCCGGCATCTCTCCGACGACCGGAAACCGTACAATTGCAGCTTCATTCACGACGCTGTACCTCGGACGGAGTCGCGATCTTCTACCTATAATGAAAGAACAGTTTTCAGAGCTCGGAGTAAGGGAGCAAGATTGCATCGAAATGAGGTGGGCGGCAGTGGCGACTCCAGGATTTATAATTCGGGGGTGCGAGGAAAATTATATAACATTAATAGTACCATCTTACAATAATGCCAACGAAAATTGTAAAATTACAAATATACCTAATTTAATTTTCGACGATGCTTCATTACTTAAAAGCGATTGACAACATCATCATCATAAACTCATAGGAAAACACATCTCCCTTAGTGAAATTGACCAAACAACCATTTAAAAATTGATTTTTCATGCTATTTCGCAACTTGTTTTAGACATAAGTTATTCTAGAAAATATTTTCTCGACACTTGCAGTGGCAACGGGAAGAATCAACACCAATTTGATGAGCAAAAATACTAGGATACGTTACATGTCTATATATTAACATTAATAATATTTTAAAATTTAGTCTAATTATTTAAAATAAATAAATGCACGCATATGTATATATATATATAGATATATATATATATATATATATAATACTAGTAATTTATTTTTTTTTGGGGTACAATTGTACCCCCAATGTACCATACTGGAGTCGCCAGTGGTGGGCGGAATCCCTACTCTTCTTCGCGAATATCGAGAATCGGACCATCGACGTTTTGCTGGACCCCACGCCGCAGAGCGGCTACGGAGCGCTCTACTTCAAAGGAAAATCGGACTACGTGAGCTCTCCGATTCCGGTGAAGGGTCTGAGGGAGATATGGAGCTATCTTCTAGAACAACAATTCTTTCAGTTGCAGCTCAGCCCGTACGGAGGAGTGATGAACGGTTTCTCGGAATCCGAAACACCGTTCCCTCATCGGAGGGGGGACATATTCATGATCCACTACGGCGTGGGGTGGTCGACCCCAGATCAGTCACAAGCGAGTATGGATTGGATCCGACGGCTATACAGCTACATGGGGCGCCACGTCACCAAAAATCCGAGGGCTGCTTATTTCAATTATAGGGATCTTGATATTGGGACGAATAATGAAGGGAACACTAGTTATGAACAAGCTAGTGTTTGGGGTTAAGTTATTTTAAGGGCAAGTTTAGGAGATTGGTTCGTGTTAAGACCAAAGTCGACCCTTCCAATTTCTTCAGAAATGAACAGAGTATTCCACCAGGGACGAAGCCAGGGGGGGGCAGGGGGGTCCATGGACCCCACTGGGGTTCATAAAAAATTCAGGGGTATATTAGTCATTTCATATTTTTATGTATAATTTTTCTATTAATATATAAGGACTTACAGGCGAAGTAATATTGATAGAAATATGCAGACCAGCGGGCAATGGGATTAGTTAAAAATCTCTTGCTTTTGTGTGAGGTCCAGGGTTCAATTCTCCTTGGCCTCATTTGTTTCATTTTTTTTTCCTTTTTATTTTTTTTCCTTTTTATTTATTTATTTTTTTATTAGTTACTCTTCAATGCACATTTATTTCTTTCCTTTCTTTCATTTTTTTCCTCTAAATTTATTTAGATTTATCGTTTTATTATTTACTCTTTAATGCACATATATTTCTTCCCTCTATGTTTTAATAATTACATTTCTTTCATTTTTTTTTCTCTAGATTTCTTGTTTTCTTTTCATCTACTCCTTATGGACAAACTACTATTTTTTTCCATTAAATTTTTATTAATTACATTTCTTTCAAAAAAAAATCTTCCTTTCATCTACTCCCTAATCACATTTATTTTCTTTCATCTAATTATTTTTCAATAATCACATATTTTTCTACTAACTTATTCAAAAGAGAGCATATTTTTTTCCTTTCATTCACTATTAAAAGATTTTCCTTTCTTATAATAATTTAAAGGGATTTTTTTCTATTTTTTAATAATTATAAGTCCCGGTACAAAAATAGTTATGAACAATGCTTTTTTTTCTTAAAACATTTAACTTTTACTTTTTTTTATTGCGTGTTATAGTGGCCCACCTGAGCCATATCCTGCTCTCAGTATTCCACCGTTAGCGAAATGAAGGATTTTGGTCGCTTTATGTGTTTTACTACGTGCTACATGCGACATGTATGAATAAATAAATGAATTAAATGGCTTGTTAAAAGTTCATAATCTTGAAGAAATTTCGACCCAAAAAAGATTCTTTATCTGATACATTAAATTACTAAGAAGTTTATTCTTGAAAAATGTAAGAATATAAGCGTATCAAAATGATATATATGAAATATCATGGTATATAAAAAAAGTTTGAACATATCAAAACTTCGAATAGAATTTTGCAAAGGCCTCAGTTAGCGCACTTAATTATTATATTTTTGGTGTATTCAGTTGTCCAGAAATAATAAGGGCCCATGATTAAATTTTGTTGTCCCACCTGTTCAAGGCCCAAAAGCTTGGGCCGATTACTGAAATTTGATTAATTCTTTACACAGCCCCTTTTTACGGGTAGTATTTGTATTTTTAAACCTGAGAATCACACTAAACAAAATATCATTATGGACTAATTCGGAATAGAGCGATAGTTTAGTTGATGATTCTTTAGTGGTGTGAATTATTACTATGGCTTAGATTAGTGTCACTATTAGAAAAACATTGACATATATATATATATATATATATATATATATATGACACTTAAAAAAATGTCATTTTAAGTATCTAAAAAATACAAATAGTTAACGCTATATTTCGCTGAGGCATTAATTAATATGGCATTTCGATTGTGAAAATTGTCACAATAAAATATTTAACGTCACACGTTCGTCTATTGCGCTACAATGACACACATGACACTTCAAAATATCATTATAGACAAATTGTAACAATAATTATTTTATTGTGATATTTTTAAATGTCATTACAAGCCAATTATATGTTCTAGACTGAATACAGTAATATAATTATGTGAATGCCCAACTTTGTCTGATATCTGATCTCTCGGAATCTCCCCAACACAGTTTAGGAATGAATCACAAGATAAAGTTAGAGCCCGTAAGCTCTAACCGGACCCGGAAGAATCACTTCTGACTCTGGGCCATAGGTGAGTGCAACTTAAAACCTGTCGGCCTAAAGTGCCCATCCTTGCCCTTAGGGCCTGTTTGGTAGCCATTATAACCCAGGAAAAGCCGAGATAAGAAAATTTATCTCGGCTTTTCCAGTGTTTGGTATCCGAGAAAAATAATATCATCGGCCCGCGAAAAAGCTTGGGCTCGGACTAAATTCACTGTTACACTGGCATACACTATACCGCCTCTACCCCCGGATAAGTTGTGATAAGTTTTTTATTTTCAATTTTAATTATCAATTTTTTATTTTTTATTTTAATTATCAATTTTTTATTTTCAATTTTAATTATCAATTTTTTATTTTCAATTTTAATTATCAATTTTTTATTTTTTATTTTAATTAAAAAAATATTTTTAATTTTAATTATCAATTTTTTATTTTTTTATTTTAATTATCAATTTTTTATTTTCAATTTTAATTATCAATTTTTTATTTTCAATTTTAATTATCAATTTTTTATTTTAATTTTAATTATCAGTTATTTATTTTCAATTTTAATTATCAATTTTTATTTTTTATTTTAATTATCAATTTTTTATAATTATCAATTTTTTATTTTCAATTTTAATTATTAATTTTTTATATTTCTTATCCCAAGTTATCTATGTTTGTACCAAACACACAATATATTTCTTATCCCAACTTATCATACTTTTTTTATCTCAACTTATCACACATTTTCTTATCCGCCCTTTTCTCGGTATTGCTACCAAACGAGCCCTTAGGGTAATTCTATACATAGCCCCCGTTTTGCTGTTTATAGCCACCTAAATAAAATTAAATATTATTATTATCTGAATTTCCTAATGTACCCTTGGAGTTATCGATTCTCATAAAAACATAGCCCCCAACAGGAATCTTCTTCTTCGCTTCGTCTCTGTGGATGCCTCCAATAGCTCGGCCGCCGCCGGCATGTACAAGCTCTTTATTTGCCGGCGAAAAAACTAAATCATTGAGTTCCATCTCGAACAAGCTGACGTGCCGTCTCACCGGACTCGTCTCCACCCGCCTGCCTTTCTAACAAGAGCAGATTTGCTTGAATGTGCAATTTTGGGCGAATCTATAGATTTTTTTTAAATCAATTTGTATTTGGAAATTTGGTATTTCTTCTTTTTAGGTTGTCCAGTGGGATTGGATTATTTTCTCTAATTTCCATTTTTTTGAGAAATTGGGTACCATTGCCTTCTCGTCGTCGGTGAATAAGATTGAATTGATCAAATTTCAAAGGAAGAAGATAATAGGAACATTAAAGTTTCAGTTGAATTAATATTTTATCTTCTTTCGATTGAATTTGTTCTCATTATCTTCTTTGTTGTGAAAGGCTTTGTGGTTATATAAAATTAGGATGCAAAGCAAATTTGATGTACGTATCGAACAGAATCTTACGACAAACTACGGAATCAAAAAGAGAGTTGGAGGCTATGATGAATGATGTGTGTTGGGGGTTAAGTTGTAGTAGTAGTTATTTGGGGGCTATTAGTCTTCTATTAGAATTTGGGAGCTACACGTTTTAGTTAAAGTTAAAGGCTAAGGGGCAATATTGTACAATCAGTACTAATTTTTATTTATTTATTAATATGGGGGTTATGAATAGCAATTTGGTGGCTATGAATAGAATTACCCCTGCCCTTATGAGCCCATCAAAGGCCCATTACTTGCTCCATAAAATATAGTCTTAGTGAAGCATGCTCAGTGGTACATCTCATAATTCACAGAGCTACTCCAACTTAATTTAGTGGTCCTACTTCTTAGGGTTGCTTCCTGTTTTTTGTTATTATTATTTTTTTCTTTTCTTTTTCTTTTTTCTAATAGCTAAAGCTTTTTAATTCGTTGAAATTAAGTCGTTGTATGAAATTGAATTATTTATGTAGGAATTATCGTGTTTTTCTTTTGGTAGAAACTATCAAATAGTTATGCGTGTTATTATGTTTTTGTTTCACATTATAGAATAGCTATGTTATATTGTTACATTAACATGCAAATATGTTGATAATGGCATCAGTGTGGATGTCAGGGTAAGAAAATAAACAAACGAATGAATGAAAATTTTCAAAAATGGCAAATTCAACTAGGAAGAAAAATCCCTCATTAACTTATATTGACAAACCTAAAGTCGCACGTCTAAATCCAGGAAAACTTTGTTTGAGATAAGGAGAAACATGTAAGGAACATCGAAATGTCTAATAACAATTAATGGTAACAAGAATTTTCAATACGCCTAGAAAACAATATTATGTGAACAGGAATAATATTCAAAAGAAAATAGTATGCCTCAATTTTCAGGAAAATTACATAACTTCAAACTATTCCCCCATGCATATTTCCCCTATTTATAGAGCAGGATCTGAACTCCTCTAAACACAAACACAACAATTCCGAATCATGAAATCTCTTTACACTCTTGCATTCATTCTTCTTGCAATCTTTTCCTACTCATCACCGGCTTCTGCTGATGACGACCACGAAGATTTTCTCGAATGTCTGTCTGAACAGTTCCGAAACTACTCTTCGATTTCAAGCAACGTTTACACCCCTGCAAACTCGTCTTATTCTTCGATCCTCCGATTTTCCATTCAGAATCTGAGATTCGTCTCCGATTCTACTCCGAAACCTCTTGTAATTATCACTCCACTAAACGAATCCCAAATCCCACCTGTCATATACTGCGCCAAGGATAATGACATGCAGATTAGAATCCGAAGCGGCGGCCATGACTATGAGGGACTATCTTATGTATCACCACTCCCCTTTGTGATTCTTGATTTGATCAATCTTAGTGAAATCACCGTCGATGCTGAGGAGAAAACTGCGTGGGTCGGATCCGGTTCGACCATTGGTTCTTTATACTACAGGATTGCCGAGAAAAGCCCGGTTCTAGGGTTTCCTGCCGGCGTTTGCCCGACAGTCGGCGTTGGCGGGCATTTCAGCGGAGGCGGCTACGGCACGTTGCTGAGGAAGTACGGCTTGGCCGCAGATAATGTCATCGATGCAAGAATAATCGACGTTAATGGCAGGATTCTTGATAGAAAATCGATGGGCGAGGATCTGTTCTGGGCCATCAGAGGCGGTGGAGGCGCCAGCTTCGGTGTGATTCTTGCATGGAAGGTGCAACTGGTCGACGTACCGGAAAGAGTCACGGTTTTCACCGTCGACAGAACTCTGGAACAGAACGCAACTCAGCTCATCCACAAATGGCAGTTCATCGCGCCGGGATTCGACCGGGATCTGTTCATCAGAATCCTCGTAGGAAGGGCTAACACGACGACGCTTCGTGCTTCGTTCAACTCGATCTTCCTCGGAGGAATCGAAAGGCTGCTGCCGTTGATGCAAGAGAAATTCCCCGAGCTAGGGCTAGTGAGAGAAGACTGCATCGAGATGAGCTGGATCGAATCCATTCTATACTTCGCCGGTTTCCCCATCGATGCACGTGAGGTTCTTCTCAACAGAACTCAGCCGAACGTGAGATACTTCAAAGCGAAATCGGATTACGTGGACAAACCCATCCCTGAATTCGGCCTCGAAGGAATATGGAGGCTTTTCTCCGAGCCGGAAGCAGACGAGGCGGAGATCATCTTCAGTCCGTACGGCGGAAGAATGGACGAGATTTCGGAATCCGCCATTCCTTTCCCTCATAGGAAAGGAAACTTGTACAAAATCCAGCATTTGGTTTACTGGGAAGAGAGTGAGAATCAGAATTCGGAGAGGTATATAAGTTGGATTAGGAGGCTTTATAGTTACATGGCTACTTATGTTTCCAAGCTTCCGAGGGCTGCGTACATTAACTATAGAGATCTCGATATCGGAGTCAACAACGATGACGGAGAGACGAGTTACGCACAGGCTAGTGTTTGGGGCATGAAGTATTTCAAGAACAATTTTGATCGTCTTGTTCGGGTGAAAACTGTGGTTGATCCACAGAATTTCTTCAGAAATGAACAGAGCATTCCGCCAATGCGCTCGAGGTGGACTAACGAAGGGGATTAGGGCATGATCAGCGTGAGTTTGAACTATATATGTTTTCTTTAATTTGAATTTCTTTATTATTTATTATTTTGTTATGAATAAGGTGTAGTATTATTCTACAAGTAAATTGTTTGTTTCTCTGTTTATTGTAATGAATCGATGTATAAGGTATAGTGTTAATCTGATATTCTTCCAGTATATTAATAAATTGATTGGTTCGTGAATGTAATTTTTTTTATAGATAAATGAAGTGGTCTTGGTGAAGTGGTAGTTTCATTAATTAATTAAATACTTACGGATTGATGAAATCGATGTATAGGGTATATTTGCTATTCTTCCAGTATAATAATAAATTGATTAATTGCTTCGTGAATGTATTTTTTATTTATTTTTTTAATAGATACATGAAGTGGTCTTGGTGAAGTGATATATATATAGAGAGAGTTTGATTCATATAAATCCTAGCGTGATAATGCGAAAAATGCTTAAAGTTATACAAAATCATGCTTAAAGCTATACAAAATTATGCTTATGATACATTTTGTGCATATAGCTTATTTATAATTTTTAAACACAATTACTGTACCATAAGCATAATTTTGTATAGCTTTAAGTAGTTTTTTGCATTTCTCATATATATATATATAAGGAATGGTTCGTGTGTTAATAAATCCTGGTGTGTTAAAATGTTAAAAATGCTTAAAGGTATACAAAACTATGATTAAATGTGCATAAAATTATGCTTATTATATAATTGTACTTTTAAATGTATCAATTCATGCTTAAATGAAATCATGCTTATTGCACCTTGAAACCATGCTTAAATCAATGACAGCCATAGATTTGATTAAGATCAATAGTCCAGATTCATTCTATTTAACACACCAGAATTTATTAACATATGAACCAAACTCTAAATATATATATATATATAGGGAAGGGTTCACATGCAAATAAATCTTAGTGTAAGAAGTGCGAATTATGCTTAAAGCTATACAAAATCATGCTTACAGCTATACAAAATTATGCTTATGGTACATAATTGTGCTTATGGCTTATTTTGTGTTTATAAGCACAAAATGTACCATAAGCATAATTTTGTATAGCTTTAAGCATGATTCTATATAGCTTTAAGTATAATTCGCACTTCTCACACTAGGATTTAAATATATATGAACCAAACTCTATATATATATAGTTTCAGAGTTTGATTCACATGTTAATAAATCCTGACGTGTTAAATAAAAATGAATCTGGACCATTGATCTTATTCAAATCTATGGCTGTCATTGATTTAAGCATGGTTTTAAAGTACAATAAGCATGATTTTACGTAAGCATCAATTTGTACATTAAAAGGCATGCATATTTAAACACGATTTTGTATACCTTTAAGTATTTTTCTCATTTGAACATGCAAGATTTATTTACACACGAACCATTCTCTATATATAGTTTCGTTAATTAAATATTTACGGTTCGAACAATTTTTTTTTTAAACAAAACAAAAAAGCACATAGACAAATTGTTCCAAACCCATTAGACCCAACCATAGTTCTTCTTTAAGTAACAATCCAAAGCTTCTTAGTGTTTTCAGTCTTTAGCTTCAATCTAGGAAATTTGGCTTGAAATTATTGTGACAAGACATTATATATTGATCCATAGGAATGCTCCGATGACTATAATGTCAAATGTAGTGTGCCCTCAGCTGACGTGACAATGATATATATATATTAAAATTAAACGTAAAAAAAAGTTGTTTAAAAAATTTACCAACGTAACAATGTCATATCAGCGGGTGGACACATTAAGTATGCACACGATGAACAGTTGAGCATTTCTAATAAAAAGAATGTCCCACTGCCCATCTTGGTCAAACTTAATGCGTACACGGCTGACGTGACAATAATACATATAATTAAATTTACCTTAAATATATACTTTAAAAACTAAATCCCACTAAAAAAATTATCAACATGACATTGCACATTAGAAATGTGCACTATGAGTGCCTACGAAAAACATTTGAGTGTTCCTCTTAACACGGATGATATCTTCTGTCCCAACCATCTCTCAAAATTTAATTTCTATTAGTTTTATATTGTATTTTATAAAAATAAAAATACTACAACATACTAAATCATAGTAATAGATATTTATAAGTAAAAAATTTGATTTTTTAAAATTATATACCCTAATTTTGAATTTTTCAACCCCAATGTAACTAATAAAACTAAAATTAAGTGCTAAAAAAATAATTATAAACCCTAATTGGATGGATGAACCTTGAAAATAATCAAAAAATTAAAATAAATCATTATAAAATAAATTTATTGAAAAAAAAATATAAAACTAATATAAATCACGATTTGGGACACAAAGTTGGGAACAAAGGATCTCAAGTTCTCTTAACATAATAAATTCCGATCAATTGGCTTGTTAAGAGTGGGACAGAGTACTAATTTGTGCTGCTTATAAGTTGCAATAGAGAATCTTATATGATAGAATTTCATCTCATCTAAAAGTTCAAACTTGTAGTGAGGTGTGGAATCTATTCATTTATATTATTATTCCCAATATTATATATACAATTATTTTTGTGAAAGAAAACTGCATCGTTTTGTGCCACATCGACAATTATTGAATCGTTTTGAAGATTGGTTAAAATTACTAAAAATTTGCTAAATTTGAATATTTCATGCCTGAAAATTTCCAATTAGACTTTTCAATATTAATATTCCAGTAATGAAAAATGACAATGAAGCAAAGCGGATAATTCTTTGCTATGCTAACATATGCACCTTCTCGAATTTCAACTTCCTAAAATAGGATATTTTTAGTCGAATTCAAAGATGAAAGCTTCAACTATGCGCAAGATATATCACGTTACATCGTCTATATCCATTGTGTACAAATTCTTTGAGTGCTACATACGATACTAAATTAAATTAAAAAAAAATACAGTAATTAGTTATTCATTGGTGCTGACATGCATTAATGATCAGAGACAAACTTGCATCAATGATATAATTAACTAATAATTAATATCGTTGACATGTTGAAATGTGATGATTCACATATCTATTAGTTTATCTAAGATCTGATTTATTAGAATAAAATATTAGCATATGCATACTTATCCAGCCCATTATACGACTTTGACTTTTGACTAAAGATTTTTTTTATAAAGACCGAAGACTTTTTCATATACAAGCTGATAATGATAATAACAATCAAGCGACTTCGAAAATCTTTACTCGCCCAGATCAACCCATCAGCTAGCAATGATTCTAGTGCATGCTTTTGGTTGATTGGAAAATAATGAAATGTTTTATCATATAAATGTAAGCCTCTTACTTCTTTCATCTTATATATACTTCTCTAAGAAGAAAAATAAAATTTATCTAATTAAACACGTACATATGGAAAAATATTTTTACTCCAAACTCATCATAAAAATATTATCATGAATTAATCAGGAAAAGATGAAAAAATAGATGTCATGACAAAATTTTCCCTATATTTGTGCCATAGGAGTTAAAATTGCCACTATATTTCATTAAGAAAATGTCATATTTATATACGGAGTATATTATATATACACTAATGTTACAAAGGAAATTAATGTTTCGTTGGCAGAAATTCCACGGATCCTTTTGTTTCAAATTGGATTATATCCAAATTTTGAATATTCACAAGCAATATTTCAAACCTGATGTCCGCAATCAAACTTCCGCACCACAAATGTTCTATAAATAGAATACACGATGAATACAAACTGATCATTATCTCTCAATCATGAAGACTCCAACCATTTCCACACTTTCTCTCATTCTTCTTCTTCTTCTCATCTCTCTCTCCTCACGCTCAGCTTCTGCCGATGAGCACCAAGATTTTCTTCAATGTCTATCCCAACAATTCAACAACTACTCTTCCATTTCCAGCAACATTTACAACCCTACAAACTCATCCTATTCTTCCATCCTCAGATTCTCCATCCAAAGTCTGAGATTCGCTTCTGACTCTACTCCAAAACCGGTCGCGATTGTCACACCGGAGCACGAATCGCAGATCCCACCTCTCATCTACTGCGCGAAAGCAAGTGGCCTGCAAATCAGAACTCGAAGTGGCGGCCATGACTACGAGGGACTATCTTACGTGGCACAGGTCCCCTTCGTGATCGTCGACTTGATCAATTTCAGTGAAATCACAGTCGATGCCGAGGAGAAAACTGCATGGGTCGGATCCGGTGCAACCACCGGTTCTTTATACTACCGGGTTGCCGAGAAAAGCCCGGTTCTAGGGTTTCCGGCCGGTGTGTGCACGACGATCGGGATTGGCGGGCATTTCAGCGGAGGCGGCTACGGAATGTTGATGAGGAAATTCGGCCTCGCTGCAGATCACGTCATCGATGCAAGAATAGTCGACGTTAACGGCAGAATTCTCGACAGAATATCCATGGGCGAAGATCTGTTCTGGGCCATTAGAGGCGGCGGCGGCGCCAGCTTCGGCATAATCCTTGCATGGAAGGTGCAACTCGTCGAAGTTCCAGAAAAAGTCACCGTTTTCAGCATCGGCCGAACTCTGGAGCAAAACGCTACTCAATTAGTCCACAAATGGCAATCCATCGCCCCTAAATTCGACAAAGATTTGTTCGTTAGAGTCATCCTAGTCCGAGAGAATCTAAACTCCGGCCAACAAGGAAGGAACTTGACCATTCGTGCTATCTTCAACTCACTTTTCTTGGGAGGGATCGACAGATTGCTTCCATTGATGCAAGAAAGTTTCCCCGAGCTAGGGTTAGTGAGAGAAGACTGCACCGAAATGAGCTGGATCGAGTCAACCCTAAACTTCGCCGGTTTCCCCATCAACTCAACCGAAATGCTGTTGAACCGGACTCAAGCGGCGGTGAGATACTTCAAAGCAAAATCCGATTACGTGCAGAAACCGATACCTGAATTCGGGCTCGAAGGGATATGGAGAATGATGTTCGAAGCAGAAGCCGACCAGTCTGTGCTCATCTTCAGTCCGTACGGTGGAAGAATGGACGAGATTTCTTCTTCCGCCACTCCATTTCCTCATAGGGCTGGAAACTTGTACAAGATCCAGCATTTGTTATATTGGGAAGAAAGCGAGAATCAAGATTCGGAGATCTACTTAGGTTGGATGAGGAGGCTTTATGCTTACTTGGCTCCTTATGTTTCGAGTTCGCCCAGAGCTGCATATCTCAACTACAGAGATCTTGATATTGGGGTGAATAATGTTGAAGGAGAGACGAGTTACGCACAGGCAAGTGTTTGGGGGAAGAAATATTTCAAGAATAATTTCGATCGTCTTGTTCAAGTGAAAGCTAGGGTTGATCCGCGTAATTTCTTTAGAAATGAGCAAAGCATTCCGCCACGGCGCTGAAAATATAATATGTATCAGGCCGTTATATATATGTTTTCTTTGATTAATAATGACACTTCTTTCCATATGTTTTCTTTGATTAAGGTTTTTTGTTATTGTGAATAAGATGAATTCACAACCGTTTGATGCGATTCGTGGAAGTGATGGTATGTTTTTATTCTTCTTTAAACCGTATAAAAATTCATTCAATTGATCAGTAATTAAAAGAAACTCTCCCCAACCTCAAAAGCCAAAGTTGTCTACATACAATTTTTTTTTTCTTTTTTTTCTTTTGACACCGACTGTCTTCAGTGTCATGGGTGGCGACTGGTGGAGAATATTAGAATTAGGGATGTCAAACAGGCCAACCCGAGCGGGGTCGGGTCATTCCTGTCAGGTTTCGAGTTATTCAGTTCGGGTTGAGTTTTTTTCGGGCTAGAAATTTTCAACCCTAAACCTTCGGGGCTCGGGCTAGCCCGTTGGGCCAAGAAGTTGACGATTTTTTGTATAACTATAATTTTATAAAAATAAATAATTCATATTATACCATTTAAGCCACTTTATTTCGTATTATGTTACTCCAATTTGCATAATATAATAAGTAGCTAGTTGAGATGTGAAGATATTCTTCTTTTAATGATTATATTAATCATTTTTTATTATGCGGTGAAATATAAAATAGAGAAAATATTATGATTACTAGAACTTAACATAGAAAATTATAATATTTTTTCACAAGTATTTGAATCAAGACATAAATTTTAATATTTGAAATAAAGTAATAAAATTCAACACTTAATAAATGAAAATTTTCGAGTTATCGGGCCAACCTGCCAAGCTTCCGGGCTAGCCCTATCGGGTGTCGGGCTATTCGGTTCGGGTCGTTTGGGTTGAAATTTTTTTCGAGTTAGAAATATTCGACCCTAACCCACTTTTGGCTCAGGTTACTCGGATTAACCCGCGGGCTTCGAGCTAAATTGACATCCCTAATTAGAATGCTTAGTTATATTTGTTAATTTTTTGATTTGTTATTCGAGTATTTAGGAAACATGCCCAAATAGTGAATCCATTTCGACACCAAAATACAACTTATATATCCAAATAAACATTTAAATTCTTTATCTTACAAAGTGACCCAATTGCCTCTACACGTGGACGGCTTAGATTAGCGTTCGTAAGGGAGGGAAACTTTTTCCTTGCACAATGCCGCAATGTTTGACTTCTTTTTCATTCTGTGGCTGAAACTTGCGCCACTGGTTCTAAAGATGGGCAACGTATCAACTAGTGCTCATAAATATTTCAAAAATATTTAAGCTCATTGCTGGCCACATATAAGAAATAAAAAAATTAGAAAAAGTAATAAAACAAATAAATTAAGTGAGAGAGAAGGCAATGGTGCAAACACAATCATAATCTCTCAATTATGAAGATTCCAAGCAATATTTTCACTCCTACTTTGCTTATTCTTACAATCATTTCAACAGCACAGGGAGCATCTGCTGATAATTTTCTTAAATGTCTGTGCAAACAATTCAACAACCAATCTTCCATTTCCAACGATTTCTACACCCCAATTAACTCCTCTTACTCTACAATCTTACAAAATTCTATCCAAAATCTGAGATTCGCCGCAAATTCTACTCCAAAACCGCTTGCAATCATCACCCCAGATCACGAATCTCAGATCCCACCAGTCATCTACTGCGCCAAAGAGAATGGAACGCAGATTCGGACACGAAGTGGCGGCCATGACTACGAAGGACTATCCTATGTAGCAAAACTCCCCTTCGTGATCATTGATTTGATCAATCTGAGTAAAATTACGGTTGATGTCGAGGAGAAAACTGCGTGGGTAGAAGCTGGTGCTACGATCGGTTCTTTATACGCTACTATCGCCGAGAACAGCCCGGTCCTCGGGTTTCCCGCCGGCGCCTGCCCGACAGTCGGCGTCGGCGGCCACTTCAGCGGCGGAGGAAATGGCTTCCTGGCGAGAAAATATGGTTTGTCCGCAGATAATGTTATCGATGCAAGAATAGTCGATGTGAATGGCAGAATTCTTGACAGAAAATCCATGGGCGAGGATCTGTTCTGGGCTATTAGAGGCGGCGGCGCCGCCAGCTTTGGCGTGGTGGTTGCGTGGAAAGTACAGCTTGTCGATGTTCCAGAAAGAGTGACGTATTTCAAAATCGTCAAAACATTGGAGCAAAACTTGACTCTGCTCCTTCACCGCTGGCAATCCATAGCCCCTCAATTGAGCAAAGATTTGTCCATTAAGGTTATAATAAGCAGAGGAAATTCCACCATTATTAGTGCTTCTTTTTACTCGTTTTTCCTTGGTGGGACCCACAGATTGCTGCGGTTGATGCAAGAAGGTTTCCCTGAGCTGGGGTTGGTGAGAGAAGAATGCACGGAAATGAGCTGGATACAGTCGGTGGTGTCCGATGCAGGTTATCCCGTCGAATCCTCGCCACGTGTTGTGCTCAACAACCCCAATCTGTACAGAGGATACTTCAAGGGAAAGTCGGATTATGTGCGGACGCCCGTACCCGAATCTGGGTACGAAGGCGTATGGAGAGTGTTGTTGGAAGCAGGAGGCGAGGGAGCACAGATCCAGATGCTTCCGTACGGTGGAAGAATGGCGGAGATTTGTAAATCCGCCATTCCGTTTCCTCACAGAGTTGGTGTGTTGTACGAGATGTTGCAGATGGTGTTCTGGGAAGAAGAGGAGAATAAAGATTCGGACAAGTACATAAGCTGGATCCGGAGGCTCGAAGATTACTTGACTCCTTATGTTTCGAGGGCTCCGAGGGAAGCTTATCTCAATGCTCGAGATCTCGACCTGGGGATCAATAATCCTGAAGGAGAGACGAGTTACGCGCAAGCCAGCATTTGGGGGAGAGATATTTCAAGAACAATTTCTATCGTCTTGTTCGGGTTAAAACCTTGGTCGATCCGAACAATTTTTTCAAGAACGAACAGAGCATTCCGCCGTTGCAGTCGAGGTCGGCTTAATAAGTTATGCTCTACTTCTTTGGAACGCCGTTGATATGCTGAGTTAGTAATTTGAAACACGGTTGGTAAACTGAAATTGAGATAACTGGAAATGAAGTTTTCTGTTTTATTTTTTATTTTTACTAATTAGATAATTAAGATTAATTTTAAGTTTCTCCTTTCATAGCCTTCAAATTGGCATTTGCCACTATGCTACAATAATTAACTTCTTTCTCATTGTAGTTGACAACAAGAAAATCGTGATGAGACATGAATGTATATACACAAACGTTTTGAAGACATTTGACTTTGTAGAATGTTTTGAAGGTGTAGTTCGGATATAATTTTGTATTTTCAGATAAATGAAAAGTTGAAATTTGTGCTTTTGGATATACATTACAGTGTACATTAGTGTTATTTAAGTTTAAACGGTGTTATCTAGCTACTATGTATAAAAAATAACATTGAAAAAGTCTATTAGTAACGGTCACAAACCGAAATGTATAATATACCAAGATAACGGTACATAATAACTATTTATAACAGTTTAAAAAACGTTATAAAAAATTATAAAAAGATTACGCTAAATAACTGTAATGAATGGGGATAAAACCGTTATCTATATTGACTATATATTATGCATATGTAACAATAGATAACGGTTATAAACTGTAATGTAAACGCACTCAAAGATTACGGTTTAATAGTGTTATGTATTTATTTCCTACCATTATCTATTATTCACATAGATAACGGCATAGAAGCGTTATCTATGAGCAATATTCTAAAAGTCGTTAGTCGCTAGTCGGGCGGTGGAGGGGGGACTAGCGCCTAGGCGGCTAGGCGGGAGCCTAGTCGGGGCCTAGGCGGATTAAAAACACAGTACTTATTTTTATTATATTTATATTATGTCATCAGTTAGAAATTATATTGCATATATTATTCATAATTTTATTACCAAATTCATAATAAAAACATAGAATATGATAATTAATATTTTAATTCAATAAATTTCATAGTGTATAAAAAAATTTCTAACTTTCAACATAATATCAGTATGTATTGAATTCAATATTTATAATCTAATTTAGCTCTAAATTCGTCCAGCCATCCAAATCACGTATGGAAACAGCCTAGTTAACGTAAATATCGATTAAAACATACCTAGAGACTAATTAAACTTTAATATGACCAATAGTTAGGATGTCGCTAAGTGCCTAGTCGGATTTAACATTAGTCGGGTCGGTGAGGTACCGCCTAGCGCCTAGGCGGGGACTTTTAGAACACTGTCTTTGAGCATGCCTATAGATTACACAACCTAATTTAACACTTCACTTTTACTCATAGATAACGCAAATATAGTG
This sequence comes from Mentha longifolia, assembly GCA_001642375.2. Taxonomy (NCBI): domain Eukaryota; kingdom Viridiplantae; phylum Streptophyta; class Magnoliopsida; order Lamiales; family Lamiaceae; genus Mentha; species Mentha longifolia. The sequence continues at coordinate 24,919,844 of CM038119.1, forward strand.
TTATCTATGAGCGAATTTCTGGTAGTGAACTATACTTAATATTTTTTTTAAATAAATTTTTCCAACAGTAACATTTCAACTACCGTTGATATAATATTTCAAGATGGTGGGATTTGTGTGATATTATTGATACGTTACATATGTCACAATATTAAGCTCACTAGCGCACGTATTGGTAAAGATCTTAAATTTTTTAATAAAATCAACATGAACCTCAAAAAAACTTAAACCCGAGATATCTGGTTCAAACATTAACCACCGACACTGGGCCAACATGCCATATATAATTTTTATTAATTTTTAGATTAACTATTATTAATATAATGAATTGAAATTAAATGTCAGAACATGATTGTTCAATAATTAACTCTTTTCTCATTTCGTGGTTGACAACTAAATATTCCTCATTAATTACATGTTAAAGGTATTTAAAACTTGTACTATTTGGCTCTTCCAACAATAACACATTAACTCTCGCTAATGAAATATTCCAAAAATGTCCCATTGTGTCTGAATTGGTGGAATTTAATTGTTCGGATTTGTATAATAATAAGCTCACTCTATATTAGAAATGAAAAATGCAACTAGACAAAAATTTAGGAATATTAGCAACCATTTCAACTTCTTATTATACCGATTAACCAGAGCACAGGCAAAAGTAATAGAAACACAAAAATCTCTAAATCATGAAAACTCCCCCCATTTTCACTCTTGCTTTAATTATTGTTTTGATCACTGATCGCTCACGTGCAGTACCATCTGTTCATAATTTTCTTGAATGTCTGCCCCAAGAATTCATCTCCAACAACATTTGCACCCCAAACCATACTTGTTTTCCTTCAATCTTGCATTCTTCCATCCATAATCTGAGGTTCGCATCAGATTCTACTCCAAAACCTTCCATAATCATCATCCCTCAACACGAATCCCAAATCCCCCCTCTCATCTACTGCGCCAAGAGAGCGGCTTGCACATTCGAACTCGAAGCGGCGGCCATGACATGGAGGGTTTATCCTACGTGGCACAAGCTCCATATGCGGTCATTGATTTGATCAATCTTAGTCAAATCACAGTTGACGCAGAGGACAAAACTGCATGGGTTGGATCCGGTTCAACCATCGGTTCTTTATATTATAGAATCGCCGAGAAAAGCCCGGTTCTAGGGTTTCCTGCCGGTATCTGCCACACTGTCGGAGTCGGTGGGCACTTCAGCGGAGGAGGCGTCGGCTTATTGCTGAGGAAATACGGCCTAGCTGCAGATAACGTTATCGATGCAAGAATAGTCGACGTCAATGGCAGAATTCTCGACAGAAAATCCATGGGTGAAGATCTGTTCTGGGCCATCAGAGGCGGCGGAGGCGCCAGCTTCGGCGTAATTCTTGCATGGAAGGTACAACTAGTCGATGTTCCGGAAACAGTCACCATTTTCAGCATCGGACGAACTTTGGACCAAAATGCAACTCAACTCGTTCACCGGTGGCAGTACATAGCTCCGATAGCGAACAGAGATTTGTTCATTGGGATCAATATAATCAAGCAAAATTCGACGATTAATGTTTCGTTCTATTCATTGTTCCTTGGTGGGACCGAAACGTTACTTGTGCTGATGCAAGAAATTTTCCCAGAACTAGGGTTAGTGCGAGAAGACTGCACAGAGATGAGCTGGATAGAATCCATGGTGAATATAGCAGGTTTTCCAATTAATTCTCCTCCTCAAGTTCTCCTCAACAGAACCAGTCCCTACTTAGGGTTTTTTAAAGAGAAGTCAAATTACGTACAAACACCCATTCCAGAATCTGGGATAGAAGGCATATGGCGAAAGTTGAACGAACCAGAAGTTATGCGTGCTTTGATCCAGATGTCCCCACACGGCGGAAGAATGGCGGAAATTTCCGAGTCCGCCATTCCTTTCCCTCACAGGGCTGGTAACTTGTATGAACTGTTGCCGATTGTGACGTGGCAAGAAGAGGAGAATCAAGATTCAGACAAGTATATAAGGTGGATTAGAGGGCTTGATGATTATTTGGCTCCTTATGTTTCGAGGAATCCGAGGGGAGCGTATCTCAATGTTCGAGATCTTGATATTGGAGTGAATAATGTTGAAGGAGAGACGAGTTACGAACAAGCCAGTATTTGGGGGAAGAGATATTTCAAAAACAATTTCGATCGTCTTGTTCGTGTTAAAACTACGATCGATTTGAATAACTTCTTCAAGAATGAACAGAGCATACCGCCATTGCACTAAAGGTCCAATTAGAAGATCTCTTTTGATTGCGTCTATTTTAGCAAATGTTGTAATAATTATTCAATCAATGTGATAGGTGCAAGAAGTTTGTATTCCTTTTTTTTTTTTTTTTTTCCCCATTTTTTTATTAGGCCATTATATTGTAAATTCACGAACTATATTCAAATTTAAAATTTTCCTATACACTGTTAAAATTTGAATATGAATATACAAACTAGTGCTAAATCCTAGTACAAAAAATTGACGAACCCCCGTGTTTTGATCACAATAAGGCCGATCAGTTTGTCCTCTCAAAGTTGTCTAATAATGGAAATCAGGATTTTTGTTTAATAATTTGAAACTCGTAATTAATATTTTAATCTCTAATCTAGCGAATGTTCGTTTCGGATGAACATGAATTATCTACATTCTTAAAGATCATTTGATGTTTATTTCGGTTGAAAAAGTCAAGTTTGGAAATGCATGCTTAAGTTCTATTATACCTTCTGAAATATGATACTTGTTCGTTACTTAACTGAATTTGCAAAATTTTAAAGCAAATTGTTGATCAACTGGCCAATGTAGGATTGGAATTCTATTGGGTGATAGAAGTTGATAGGTAAAATTGGATCGAAAACCAAAGTTGAAACTAGGAGGACGAGCCGAAATAAAAATGCCGCGCACAAGTGAGTCGGGCAAAGGCATAGCAGCGCTTTCGCTTTCCCAAAACATGATTGAGATCCTCTATTGCATTTCGGTGTTGCATCTCCTATTGCACCGTCAGATGCTCGCCACGTGTTAAAAATATTTCTTAAATTAGCATTTTGTTTATGAATTTTTTTAATTATTGCTGATTTAGGAAATGTTTTAAACACTTGGCGAACATCCGACGGTACAATAGGAGATGCAACACCAAAATGCAATAAAGGATCCTAATCCCCCGAAACAACGCCAAAAGAAATTTTTTGCTACTGATGTGGGAAGAGACGCACCCGTGCCACACAGGGCAAGCCCAAGATAGATATATTGATTAGGATAGTTCAATTCGGGGAAATGTCTGAAAATGGAATATAGTTATTATACTCAAGATCACGAATCTGGCGGCGTGCACGCCTTCCATTTGTGGTTAGCAAATCAATTTGCGTACTCTATTTTGATTTTATTTCCTATCTTCTTAATACTGAATTATATACACACGAATCACATACATATGTCATTATGCATGAACTTGATCATAAAATTTGTTACGTTGCTTCTCCGACGATATTATCCAAACTGCCCCCAAATAAATAAAATAAAATAAAAATCTAGAATGAATTTGTCAAATTAGGAGGTTTATGGACTATAACATATATAAAGTCATTTATTAATAGGTCTAGAATAAATCATACTAATACATAACGGTTACTTACGCACGGCCTATATACAATATTAAATCTTTATATAATTTATAATATACAATATTTATTTAACATTGATTTTTTCCTATCTTAGAAGAGTTTTAACTAATAAATTGGCATCCGTATAAGCGCAACAACAAACTAAATTAGTAATGGCGTGATATTTCAAAAATAGCAAAATATATCAAACTTCTTCTTCTTATTCAAACTTGGGCAAAAACAAGTCTTTTTCCCCTTTGAATTCCCCACCCCCTCTATATATAAGAATAGAACATAGCTATATCATCTCTAAATTAAAACATGAAACCTCTTACCATTTTCGCTACAACTTTGATTCTTCTTGCGATCATTTCACGTTCACGAGCATCATCTTCCACCCATAATTTTCTTGAATGTTTGTCCAAACAATTCAACAACTATTCTTCTATTTCCAACAACGTCTATACCCTAACCAACTCTTCTTATTCATCAATATTGCAATTAACCATCCAAAACCCAAAGTTCGCATCTTCCACCCATAATTTTCTTGACTGTCTATCCAAACAATTCAACAACTATTCTTCCATTTCCAACAACGTCTATACCCTAACCAATTCTTCTTATTCATCAATATTGCAATTAACCATCCAAAACCCGAGGTTCTCATCTTCCACCCATAATTGTCTTGAATGTCTGTCCAAACAATTCAACAACTATTCATCTATTTCCAACAACGTCTATACCCTAACCAACTCTTCTTATTCATCAATATTGCAATTAACCATCCAAAAACCAAGGTTCGCATCTTCCACCCATAATTTTCCTGAATGTCTATCCAAACAATTCAACAACTATTCTTTCATTTCCAATGACGTCTATACCCTAACCAACTCTTCTTATTCATCAATATTGCAATTAACCATCCAAAATCCGAGGTTCGCATCTTCCACCCATAATTTTCTTGAATGCCTGTCCAAACAATTCAACAACTATTCTTCCATTTCCAACAACGTCTATACCCTAACCAACTCTTCTTATTCATCAATATTGCAATTAACCATCCAAAACCTGAGGTTTACATCTGATCCTAATTCAACACCTCTCGTAATAATCACATCGGAGCACGAGTCTCAAATCCCTCCTATCATACACTCTGCCAAAGCAACTGGCTTGGAAATCAGAACTCGAAGTGGCGGCAATGACTTCGAGGGGCTATGATACAACCCTAAAGCTTTAGTTTATAATATTTTAATTATTAGTTATGTTATTTAATGGTCTAGTTTAGTATAGTTATTTGAGCAACTTGTTAAGCCCATAGTATTGTTAATTGTTTGGTAGTTTTATTAGACTCAAGCCCAAGTAGTTTGGTTAGGGTTGATTGTTCTTTTAGTTATAAGGAGACAAAGGTTGTATTTTCCAATTTACTATGAAACATAATTATTGAATTGGAAACCCATGTGGTTTTGTTTTTTTCCTTCTTCTCTTTTCTTTGGAGTTTGAACTCGCTTGAAGTAGTTCAATTCGTATCAATTGGTGCTTTCAATGAGAGATCGAAGCGATATCTCTTTGAGGGGGCAAAGGCATGAGTATAGAAGTTGATTGATTTTGCTGTAGAAAAAAAAAATTGGGATTGTCATAGTGCAATAGGCTTGTGTTTTTAGTTTGCTGAGATTTTTTCAAAATGTTTAGAGTTCTAGAGGAGGGAGCTAGATCTTCCACAACATTAAACCCTCTTAAGTTTGGTGGAGAAGATGAAAATGCTTATGAGTGGATGTCTCGAATAGACAAATATTTCACTCTTCGCAATCTCCCTGATGAGCAACGACTTTCATTAGTGTTTTATCACTTGGATGGAAAAGTATTGGCTTGGTTTCAGTGGCTTGAGACGAACTGTTTATTAATGAGTTGGAGTAGCTTCTTGCAAATGGTAAAATTTCATTTTGGATCAAAATTTGAATCTAGATTAGAAGGTCTGAAGCTTGTGAAGAATAATGAAGGTGGTGAATTGAAATGTTATGAATTGGAAACAAAAAATGAGAAGGCTGTTGATGGGATGATTAGCTCTGCATCAGAGACGGAAGTTGATGGAAAGGTTGATAAAGAATTTGAATGCAAGATGGGCACAATTTCTAGTTGTTTGGTGCAGAATGAAACTATTGGAGATGAAAAATTGAATACTATGGATGCTAAGTTTGCATTTGATACTCCTCTGATTCATTCATTTGTAGATATCCTTCCTATGTTTGCTAATGAAGAAAAGGATGGTAAAAAAATTTCAGAGCTTGCTCACTTTCCACTATTGCTTGTACAAGAACTTGGTGAGAACATCAATCTTGTTATGGAACTAGGATTGGGAGGGCATCACAAGGATTACGTGGCTCGGAGGAGGACAATGTTCAAGCTCTATGCTCTTAAGGAAGTGTATGTCAAATCTTTGAATTTCCACCTTGAGGACAGGTGGTTTTGAAGGAGTGGGGTAGTTGATACGACCCTAAAGCTTTAGTTTATAATATTTTAATGATTAGTTATGTTATTTAATGGTCTAGTTTAGTATAGTTATTTGGGCTACTTGTTAAGCCCATAGTATGTTAATTGTTTGGTAGTTTTATTAGACTCAAGCCCAAGTAGTTTGGTTAGGGTTGATTGTTCTTTTAGTTAAAAGGAGACAAATGTTGTATTTTCCAATTTATCATGAAACAGAATTATTGAATTGGAAACCCTTTTGGTTTTGTTTCTTCCTTCTTCTCTTTTCTTTGGAGTTTGAACTCGCTCGAAGTAGTTCGATTCGTATTAGGCTATCTTAAAGGGCACAAGTCCCTTTTGTGATCATCGATTTGATAAAATTTAATCGAATCTCAATTGATGAAGCCCGGAAAATGGCCTGGATCGAAGTTGGTACAACCGTTGGTTCTTTTTATTATGCAATTGCAGAGAAAAGTCCGGTTTTAGGGTTTTCTGCTGGCCTTTGCCCAAGTGTTGGTCTTGATGGGTACATAAGCGGAGGCGGCTACGGTACAATGATGAGGATATACGGCCTAGTTGCAGATAATACTATTGATGCGAAATTAATCGACGTTAATGGAAGAATTCTTGATAGAAAATCAATGGGCGAAGATCTATTCTGGGCTATCAGATGAGGTGGCGGCGCTAGCTTCGGTGTGATTCTTGCATGGAAGGTACAACTTTTTTTTTTTTGATCCGGGAAAAGAAATATTATTGAACAACCAAAGGCACAAGTGGTGCCAACAAGATACAAGAGACATCAGCAATCAGAAGCTCACAGCAAGAAAATGAAACATCACAGGAGCAATTAAAACTCCTGCCTCTAGGAATTGCAAAAACTTGTTCAGACTTCACTCCTTGCAGCCCAGACACCGCAGCTTCTCACTAATAGCCTCTATTTCGTCGCTTCCAGACCAAGAACAGCAGACTTCGCGCAAAAACATTAATCATTCAACCACAATTCACACAAACGGCTTGTATTCCACGTCTCAAAACTGCACACAACATTCCAGAAACAGGCATTGTTTTCCGAGTTCAAAGAACGTTGTAACAGAATGCAACTCAATTGATTCAACTCTGGCAATCCGTAGCTCCGAGATTGAACAAGGATTTGTTCGTCGGAACCATGTTATCTAGAACTAATTCCACGCAGAGTAGCAACAACATGACGATCAATGCTTCTTTTTACTCGTTGTTTCTCGGTGGGATTGATAGGTTGCTGCCATTGATGTAGGATAATTTCCCTGAGTTAGGGTTAGTGAGAGAAGACTGCACGGAAGTGAGCTGGATATAAGCGATGGTGTTTATAGCCGGATTCGCAGTCGAAACTCCGCCTCAAGTTTTACTCCACAGAACTGTGGCCCGCACAAGAAGACCCTTCAAAGGAAAATCTAACTATGTGCAGGAGTCAATCCCTGAATGCGGCCTTGAAGGGTTGTGGAAACTGTTCTATGAAGCAGAGGGTGAAGAGGCAGTTGATATTGATGACTCCGTACGGTGGAAGAATGGCAGAAATTTCTGAATCGGCCCTTCCGTTTCCTCATAGGGCTGGTAACTTGTACAAATTGTACCACATGGCATTTTGGGAAGAAGACGAGAATCAAGAATCCGATAGGTATATAAATTGGAGTAGGAGGGTTGACAATTACTTGACTCCTTATGTTTCGAGGTGTCCGAGGGAAGCGTACGTCAACTATAGAGATCTCGACCTCGGAGTGAATAACGTTGAAGGAGACACGAGTTACGAACAAGCCAGCATTTGGGGTAAGAGATATTTCAAGAACAATTTCGATCGTCTTGTTTGAATTAAAACTATGGTTGATCCGGAGAATTTCTTCAAGAACGAACAGAGCATTCCGCCATTGTAGTCAAGGACTGCATGATTAGGAGACTGAAATATGTTGTAATTGATAGAGTAGGAGTCGGATATATATTTCTAGGGCTCAAATCAGAGTTAACATATTTACTTAGATAAATACTCCAATGCCCACGGTGGACATACATAATGTGCCCACTGATGATGTGGCAATACAATAAATAAGAAAATTAATTTAAATATATACCATAATAACTAAACCCTACTAAAAAAAACTAAATCCTACCCAAAAAAAACTCAACCCTAAATGGAAAAAATTACTGACGTAGCACTGTCACATCTGCGTGCACAGTGGGTAGGGGAAAGGAATTCAATAAAACTGAATGAGAAATAGAAAATTTACAAATTTAAGAAGGAATAGGAAAAAGAAGAAAAAGAAAAAGAAAGGAAGAAATTTGAAGACGAATATGATGGTGCCGTGAATGAGAAAGGGAGACGGAAAAGGTGTTGAGGGCAGAAAGGGAAGTGAGGTTCAAGTTCAAACCACAAGGAATTATAATTTACTTCCTCCGTCCTATAGATAACGTCTTGTATTATTATTTTATACCTCACATATATTCAAGGAACAAGACGCTATTTTTGGACAGAGAGAGTATTAAACTATTGGGCTATTTTATTAGAAATAAAGTAGGCTTCAATCTATTCATTGTTACGGCCTACGGGGTCCGATTTAGCTTATAGATTGGGCTCAATTAATATGGTTATGGAACTACTACAACTTTATCGTATCTTTTTTCTGTTTTCTTTTTTAGAATCAACTTTATGTTATCTTTAAAAATAAAAAATAAAAAGAAAGAAAGAAAATGCTTCCTCCATCCCTTTTATATTGAACCATTTTATTATTTTAATAGAATCAGTTGAATAAAAAATAATACTCTATATAAATGGAAAGGAGGGAGTACTACTTTATCATAACTTTAATTGAGGAATTTAGGCTTGAACATTATGCATTTAAATAAGTGAACTTATTTATACTCTTAATTAATTTACATTTTCGGATGTAGATCAAGATATATTCAATGTAAGGATGTTAATTTAGCTCAAAATTGACATATAGTTTAAAATTATTTAAAAAAATAAAAATAAAAAGTGGATTCTAGCCGAAAAGTTATATAGCCTGAAAAAAGATAAAGAAAAACAGTCTAATAGAGCTGGACCGGAAAAAAAGCCCAACTCGATAGGGCTAGGCCGAAAAGCATGAGGCCGGGTTGACACTGGTCATGTGTCAAAATTTATGTGATGTTTCATTACTTTATATATATATTTGATGATAAGGCCGTATTTTCAATTATATGAAACTGTAATCATCATTTAAAATTTATGTGTTTTTCCTTCAACAATTAATGAGAATTAAAATAAAGATTAATATTTAGGAAAGATGCTTGTTGAATTCTCAATATTTATGAAATTATTTATTGGTTTAAAACAAACTAGTATTGTACACCCACGATGCAGGGGTTGATCTATAAATAACATGATAAATATCTAGTTAAAAAATATTTATTTTTTATATAAATTAATAATTTCTATTTTATTTCATAAAATAACAGAAAGAAAAAAAAATATTTGTATACATGTGTACACTTGTACATTGTATATGTTTGATTATATATTTATACATTTCATAGGCATTTGTAAACTTTATAGCTCATTTTCATGTATTGTTTGATTAAACATTCAATTATAGATCAACTTTATAATTATAATTTTATAGGATTCCTAACATAATTAATTGAGTTATCCAAGTTCACTAACAGTTGGTGTTTAATTGTGTGCATGTGAGAATGAAAAATGAACATGCATATACTAATATATTTTTAATTTTCATAGTCAAAGAACAAAGAAAAACAAAATATGAAATGTTACATTAAATTTAGAGATGTTGAAACAATAAGATTGAGATCTACTACTTAATTTTAATATTCAAATAAATTATTAAAAATTACATTAAAAAAACAAATGAGAAAAATTAGTTGGTCAAATTAATATTTATAGTTAAAAGTTAGTAGGTCAAAAGATAATATTTATACTTGAAATGTAATTAATGTATTGAACTTTAATGAATAAAAATAAGCTTTCATAGGAATTAAATGCATTAAGTAAATGCATATAAAATAACATAATATATTTTGAAATATGTATAACCTAATTAATAAAAAAAATTAAATTAGGCTCAAATATCAAAACTTTTGGAGGGAAACTATTCTACTTTATATTATATATATATGGATGAGAACCCGTACAAAAGAGATTTTCTGTAAAAAATAAAAAATGATGCATCTTATGCACAAGTATAATGCACGATATGTATAACTATAATGCATCGGCATTATAATGCATCGTCTATACAATCATAATGCATTTTTAGTGTAATCATAATGCACCAATTAATCTTGACCGTAGATCACACTAAGATCAGTAGTTCAGATTATTTCTCATTTCTTACGAAACATGTCTTTTATTCGTGATCTCTCTACTATCCCGATATATATATATATATATATATATATATATATATATATATATATATATATATGTGTGTGTTGAAACGATATTTATTTTTATATTCATACGATATAAAAATATATTGAATTGAAAAATATTAAATATATGTCATTGCGATAATTTGACAATCACCAAAATTTATATATGCCATTTTTTTTCAAAACCATCATGATCTACCAGGCTAGCTCGAAACCCGAAAATTTAGAGTTATGGTCATGGCTAAAAAATTTTAGCCAAAAAAGAAGTTAGCTGGACTAACCCGGATCGAAAATAGCGCCAACCCTTTATTAAATACTATTCTTAGTCCCTTTTTCACGTGCGATTGCAACATCAAATTATTCATGTACGACATCATGCTGCAATAATTAACTTCTTTTTTCATTTTGTGGCCGACAACATAATTTGCGCCATGAATTACATGATCCATTCTAAACTTGTATTATTGGTTCTTCCGATAGTAACATATCAACTAATGCTGATAAAATATATCAAAAATGCCCCATGCATAAATGGTGTCTGAATTGCTGGGATTTTATTGTTGGGATTTGCAAAATCTTAGGCTCACTAGCGCAGATAAACCACACATTACAAATGAAAAGTACTGATTAACAAGATAATAGCATTTATTATTCCAGAAACCAAGTATTTTCCTCTTATCAACCGAGCACAGGCAAATTGCGAAGTTCAAACACAAATCTCTAAATCATGAAAACTCCTAGTATTTTCCCTCTTCCTCTGATTCTTCTTATGATCATTTGCTGCTCGCAGGCATCATCATCTTCAGATAAATTTCTTGAATGTCTGCACCAAGAATTCAAGAACTACCCTTCCATTTCCAACAACGTTCACACACCCCTCAGCACTTCTTTTTCTTCCATCTTGCAATCTTCCATCCATAATTCGAGATTCTTATCAGATTCCACTCCAAAACCTTCCATAATCATCACTCCACAACACGAGTCCCAAATCCCCCCTCTCATCCACTGCGCCAAGAAGACTGGCTTGCAAATTCGAACTCGAAGCGGCGGCCATGACTTCGAGGGGCTATCTTCTTCATCACGAGAACAAGAACCGTTTGTGATCATTGATTTGATCAATCTTAGTGAAATTACAGTCGATGTCGAGGGAAAAACTGCGTGGGTTGGAGGCGGCGCTATCATCGGCTCCTTGTATTACAAGATCGCCGAGAAAAGTCCGGTTCTAGGGTTTCCTGCCGGAATTTGCCCTAGTGTTGGAGTTGGTGGTCACTTCAGCGGAGGAGGTTACGGCACAATGCACAGAAAATACGGCCTTTCTGCAGATAATGTCATCGATGCAAGAATAGTCGACGTTAATGGCAGAATCCTCGACAGAGAATCAATGGGCGAAGATCTGTTCTGGGCCATCAGAGGCGGCGGCGCCGCCAGCTTCGGCGTGATCGTTGCATGGAAGGTACAGCTAGTCGACGTTCCAGAAAGAGTCACTGTTTTCAAAGTAGACAGAACGTTAGAGCAGAACGCGACTCAGATCATTCACCGCTGGCAATACGTAGCTCCTGAAATCGACAAAAAATTGTTCATTGGGATCATGTTAACAAGGAAGAATTCTTCCCAAAGCAGCAAAAACACGACGATCAATGCTTCTTTTTACTCGTTGTTCCTCGGTGGGACCGATAAATTGTTGTCGTTGATGCAAGAAAGCTTCCCGGAGCTAGGGTTAGTGAGAGAAGACTGTGCCGAAGTGAGCTGGATACAGTCGGTGGTGTTTATAGCTGGTTTCCCCATTGAAACTTCGCCACAAATTCTGCTCAACAGAACGGAGAGCGCAGGTGCATATAAAGGGAAATCGAACTACGTGCAGGAGCCTGTTCCTGAATCTGGGTTTGAGGGGTTATGGAAAATGTTCTTCGAAGAAGAAGCTGAGTCCTTGCTGTTCTTGATGAATGCATACGGGGGAAGAATGGCGGAAATTTCCGATTCTGCCCTTCCGTATCCTCACAGAGGTGGGAACCTCTACAAAATGTTGCAACTTGTGTTCTGGGATGAAGAAGAGAGTTCAGACAAGTATATAAAGTGGAGTAGGAGGGTTGACGATTACTTGACACCTTATGTTTCGAGGAATCCGAGGGAAGCGTATGTCAACTACAGAGATCTTGATATTGGAGTGAATAAAGTTGAAGGAGAGACGAGTTATGAAGAAGCTAGTGTTTGGGGTAAGAGATATTTCAAGAACAATTTCGATCGTCTTGTTAGGATTAAATCTATGGTTGATCACGGGAATTTCTTCAAGAACGAACAGAGCATTCCACCAATGCTGTCATGATCAAGATTTGAAGAATGAGAAGAAGAAAATATTTCGTTTCTTTTGATTACGTTGCTGGCTGCATTTGGTAGTAATAGAGATGGTGTAAAATTGTAATAATTATCTCGTTTCATACAGGGGCGGGGCATGGATATCGGGGGCCCTGTGCAAATTCTTGAAATCGGGTCTTTTCTCATAATAATATATTAAAAAATATATTAAAAAATCTATTACCAAAAAAAATCTTAATACATAAACTTCAATGTCATGTCATGTCATGAACAAAAAAAGCTGAAATATTCACTTAAAAAGAGTAGATGTTTTTGCATGTTTCAAAACGAAATCACAAACAACACTTTACACTTTCATCATCAATTTCTTCCAAAAGATTGCATAAAATATTAAATATCCATCAATTAAAATTATCAATTTTAAATAAATTAGAATAAATTCGTGAAGATCAGTAGATCACATACCTTGAAAATTGAGAAAATAAGATCATGGAAGACAGGGACAGGGCAAGGAAGATGAAATCCGGATGAAGATTAAAATGCAGATGAAAATTTAGAGAAGAAAACTCAAACACAAAACAGAAGGAAAGCACATAAGAAGAAAAGAAGATGATTGATCTCATAGAGGAAGCCGCGTTTGGTGTGTCGAATGATATTCCCATATCAAAATTGTAGCAAGTGAGATTCGAACCCCCGCCAATCTTTTAAATGCCTGAAGTCTTTGCCAATTGCTCTACTTCCAACATTCATAAGTGAAGTAGTAAATATATCTATATATAAATATAATGTGGACCCAAAAATTTGGGGCCCCGATTTTTCGGGGGCCCTGTGTGGTCGCCCACCTTGAACATGCCACGGAACCGCCCCTGGTTTCATAGTAAACATTCTACAAAAATGATATGAATTATCATGAAGTGTCATGCCAAAAAAACAAAATGGAGGGTGGCGGAAATTATGTCTGACCACTGCACCCCCACTCCTCAGCCACCACCGCCGCCACATTATGCCATTCCTCGGCCATCAACAACCGCCTCCTCCACCCTACCTCTGAATTCAACTTCTTGGTGGCGGCGCGCTCGGCCTTCACCCATCTGTCTAAATTGACGGCAGTTCTAGCTGCAGCTATGCTGTCAGTAGTCGGCATTCCGCCCTTGCCCATACTAGGCTTGCAGCACAGGCGGCCGCGTCTTCCTACACCGCTGCCCCGTCCTCCACCGCCGCCACCGTCATCACAGCAGCCGCCGCATCCGACATCATCCCCGCCGCCGCTGCTGCCATCATCTCCGTCACCTGCGAATGCTAATACTCCATCATCAAGTTCACCACCTCCGCCAAATCCACCACCTGGTGGGAAGAACAAGATCGAGGTCCGCGTATTCTCTCTCCCCCTCCCCCGGCAGAGTTGCCGCCGCCGCCGCTGCCACCAGCTTGTGGCCCACCACCGTCAGAGCCGGCGGCCGACACCACCGTGGCAATGGAGAGGATCTTGATCGGCATCATTTTCGTTATGGCCGTATTTGTAATGATAGAGACCTCTACCGGCGGCGGCTCCCATTTTCTGCTGCAGAGGCTCATACTCCGATACAAATGCCTTTCGCAAGGACATCACAAAGTGATTGTTATCACACTCGATCACTCAGTCGCAGATTGGTATGTTTAGGCATGATGTGTTTCATTGTCATTTTTATATATAAGTTTCTCATTTTCCTCGATATGATTCTTTTCTCGACAGTGGTAAAATTGATTCTGTGACGACGGTAGTGTGTTTATTGATATTGCTTGAATTTTTAATTGAAAAGAATATATGGATTTATGTGGCCGGAGCTTCGGATGAAGCTTGAGGGAGAACACTTGAGGAATAGTTGATTGCTTGATTAGCTAATGGCTTCAAAGTAGGAGTCACCCCTTTTATATACAATTCCCCTCCTCAATGGACGATGTGGATTATCTTGATTCTGTATAGAAGATTAAGTTTTCAGAATCTTATACTACTTCCATCTCATTCAAGTAGTCCCATTTGACTTTTGATTTTTTCGGCACGTATTTCTACCGAAACCTAGTACGGGTCTTAAAATATTATTTTAAAATACTTTTTCTTTTACGTGATACTATGACACCCATAGTATCCCGTAAAAGAAAAAATATTTTAAAATTATATTTAAAAACTCGTACTAAGTTTTGGTAGAAACGCGTGCCGAAAAAGTCAAAAGTCAAAAGTCAAATGTGACTACTTCAATGAGATGGAAGTAGTACAATTCTAAAATTTTCTATCACATCCTAGACACATTTCTCTTTTATATTATCACATGTACATGGGCTACAATATGGGCTAAGAATTGGCTAACTAATTGGGCTAAGGGCATGTACAATGGAGAGCCCCTTTTAGGGCTCTATAAATTGCCATATGGACAAGAGCTCCAAAGTTACAATATTCCATAATGATAGGCTCTAAGTTTAGGGCTCTAATACTATTTGTTGGGTCCCACTTTCTGATTGGTCTACATGTGAGTGTATTGCACGCGCTCGTTCCAAAATAATTTTAGAGCTCGGGCTCTTACAGGCGAGCCTGGGCTCAAAAATTTGGGCTCTCCAATGGTGAAGAGCCGGCTCTATACATTGCCACATGTACTAGAGTCTCACCATTGTAGTTGCCCTAAGAATTAGTGGGCGAATATTGCACCAATTGCAGAAGACATAATAATATAATATATTTTCATGTTCATTAATTAGTAATATATCATGCACTACTTGCAGATGATAGTGCAGTGGTTAGTTGGTGCGGTCGATTTATAATCATTTTAATTAATAAATCATAATTATATTTGTATTTCTTTGACATGGAGTTGATTTTATTTACAAAATCGCCATTAAAATTGAATTTTAATTTTGGATTTCTATTTTATAATCTAGTATATAGATAGTATAGATTTAAAATAGATCAGTCAAAGACTCGAGTGCATGCGCAATTGTAATAACACCCAAAAGTTTAATAAGTTGGGCTTTGAAATTAATAAATCAATATAATGATATAATTGGGCGGGGTTTAGAATTTTAGTAGGTTATAAGTATTACTCATTTCGTCTCATTCTACTTAAGCTGATTTTAATAAATCTGAATCTATTATAATAATAAAATGACTAAACTAAAGTGAGACGAAAGAATTTTTAGCTCCGCTAGAAAGTTTGAAAGTCATTCATCAAGTCGTTTTCTCAAACTATGTACTACATCCATCCTTTTCAAGTTGTTACAATTTTTTTCGGCAATTGTGGCAAGCGTTTTCGAGCGTCTTGATGATGAGTTTAAAAATAATTTTAAAAAAAAATCTTTTACGGAATACTACAACATTTGTAGTATCCTGTAATAGATTTTTTTTTTTTAAGGTTGTTTTAAAACTTATCATCAAGACGCTCGAAAATGCTTGCCACAATTGCCGAAAAAAAGTGTAACAACTTGAAAAGGAATGAAGGGAGTATGTATGAATCATCAATCTCTCTTCAATAAATATAATAGGGAATTCATTTTTCAAAGCCATAACTTCCTCTCAAATAATTCTCTCAACTCTCTGAGAACTTACAACCAATAAAGTCTAATCAATTTCCTTCCCAGTTAGCACAGAACTTAATTAAGTAGTATGCTTAGTCTTTTGATGATTAACTATTTCTTGTGAACCCCATATAATCAGCCCATAAGCATGTATTCACAGTTATTGACTGTCAAATTCGAAATCACAAAATAGGATTCATGAAATCTTGTTTAAATCTCCAAAATATACTTTAATTTCCATAACGTACACCCGTATTTAGGTCGAATATATATTTATAGGGCTCAAATCAGAGTTACCATATTCACTTAATAAGGAATTCACATTACAACAAAATAGTGACACAATTTTAATGACATCATGGGAGGTGTTACAAAATTTGCTACATCTTTAGTGTAGCAAAAATTAGTTACATCCACACATTCATCTATAATATTTTGACACATAAAAATGTAAGTAAACTAGTCACATTTAGAAATGTAGCAAATTTTGTGACATCTATACATGTCATTAAATTTTGCTAATTATCACAATTTTTGCTATAAGAAGTATCCCACGTCAAAAAAATATAAGACAAAAGACATATATTTTATAAGAAGGATCAACAAGCAATGTCACTACCTAAAAACAATGGGTATGAAAAAATATAATACATACAATAAGTTATACTAATACAAAGACGCATACATATAATACATATATTGTATATACATACAATAAGTTATATATATTATATATATATATAACTTTCATTATTAATAAAATAATTATTTTAGGAAATAATTATAAATAAATTGTCAAAGAATAGCTACACTTTCACATGTTACAGATATAACTACACTTTTATATGTCACAAAATTAGTTACACTTTCAAATGTCACTAAATTTAGTGACATGACTTTATTTTTGTGACACGCATATTAGCTACTCAACTATAATATGTCACAATTTTATTCTCCCTCCGGTCTCACGTATTCCGACACTCTTTCCTTATTGGGTCGTCTCAAGTATTCTGACACATTTTCTTTTTGAAAAAGCAATTAGCTAATTAATAGTACAATTAATAAATCACTTATTACACTTAACGTTATCTAATTAAATCTCATTATCCATTCACCTCAGCACGTATCCCAATATAATTTAAATCCTAAATGTTTAAACTATCATAACTTTCTCGTTTGTTATTCGATTTTTATGATTTTTATACCAAATTAAATATCTTGATACGATCTTTCATTTAAGATCAAACATGGATATGTTTTTATGCATTTATGATGCTCTAGTTTAAAAATATGTCTAAATATATAAACTACATCACATCCCTACACACATTACACTTTACACACTAAACACCCCCGTCTTAAGTTCCGTGCCGAAAAGAAAGGTGTCGGAATACTTGAGACGGAGGGAATAACATTTATAATTGTTACAATTCTTCAAAAGTTATTTCACTACTGAAACATTTTGTTGTAGTGTCAATAAAACTGAAAGAAAAAAAAAAAACTGAAAGTGAAATAAAATTACAAATTTAAGAAGGAATAGAAAAAGAAAAAAAAAAAAAGGAAGAAATTATAGATTAATGGAGTCGCGACTGCATTGGTCTCCGGTTGCCGCGGCTAAGATACAATAGTCTCCGGCCGCAACAACTCAAGGATAAAATAAAAGAATATATTTTGCTTCAATAATGCGGCGGCACTACCTAAATGGTAGGGTATACATTAGCAAAAAGAAGGAAAATGAGATTCAAGTTCAAACCACAAGAACTTTTAATTTGTTAAACTGTTGGGCTGTTTAATTATAAATGAAGTGGGCTTCAATCTATTCATTGTTACGGCCTACGGGTCTGATTTAGCTTATAGATTGGGCTCAATTAATATGGTTATGAACTACAACTTTATCTTATCTTAAAAAAAAGTATTGAGGAATTTAGGATTGTACCTTTTGCACTTAAATAAGTGAACTTTATGTATGAGATTTCTAATGTTATGAAATACGAAGACTTCTAATTAACACGTGGAAGTGGATAAAGATCAAGACTTCATATGATTTATAGGATAACTATAGTCTCAATTTAAATTTACTCTTAATTTGAATTTAGGTCTTCGGATGTAGATCAAGATTTGAGGTAAGGGATGTCAATTTAGTTTGAAATTAACGGACCAACTTGAATAGTTCGAAAAGAATGTGGGTTATGACCGAAAAAATATAGCCTAAAAATAAAATTAAAAAGACCGATAGGATCAGACCGAAAAAAACCCAAGCCTAATAAGGCTAGACCAAAAAGTCTACGGGTTGACTCAGTGCGTAGGTTGGCCTAGGGGTGGACAAATTTATCGAAACGAAGGTATACCGAACATACCGTACCGGAAAATACCGAGAATACCGTAATTAGTGGTATACCGAGTTTTTCGGTACGGTATAATACCGTACCGAAGATTTTTGGTATGGTAACGGTACGAGTTTTTCTATACCGCGGTATACCGGTCAATACCGAAGATTCGGTATACCGAAAAAAATCGGTATATACCGAACATCCAGTATGTACCGAACATTCGGTATACCGAATGTTCGGTACATACCGATTATACTGAATGTTCGGTACATGTCAAATGTTCGGTATATACCGAATTTCGATGTATACAGAAAAATTACTTTCTTTTAATATTAAATATACTTTGATTTTATTTTATATTTTGAGAATATTTCAAATTTAAATACAATCTTAATAAATCTTTAATTATCTAACTAGTTTTCAATATGTTAAATTATCTAAAAAATATTAAAAATATAATTTACATAATTTATTTTTTAATCTTTAACGATCAAAAATACGATAATACATGTACTAACAAAGATAACAATTTGTTAGAGAGTAAAATTGATAGTTTTTAGATCTTTATTTGGTTGGTTTTATAGACATGGTGATTTTTATTAAATTTTATTACTGATGTTGAGACATGATTTTTTTTTTTCTATTCATCGTTGTTTTGGGGTTTGATGAAATGTGTACAATATTTTTTTGTTTGTGTTTGACTTTATTTGTTCGTGGTGATATTATTTTTATGTTGTCAATATTGTATGAAAAAATCAAATATAATTTTTTCGGGTATAATATTCAAATTTTCGGTATACCGAAATACCGAATTTCGGTACGGTATATCGAAAAATTGGTATGGTATTGGTATGGACTTTGTTCCATACTGAATTTTCGGTATACTGAAAATTGGTATACCGAAATGTACGGTAACGATATGAAAAAGTGCATATCGAAGATTTTCGATACGGTATCGATATGGAGATTTTTTTCAATATACCGTACCGTCCACCCCTAGGTTGGCCATATTTCTAAATTCATATGATATTTCATTACTTTACTTATTAACTTTGATAATAAGGTCATTTTTTTTATCTTTTTAAAAAAAATTAAAAAAATAAGGTCATTTTTTTTAATTAGATGAAACCCTATCCATCATTTAAAATTTATGTGTTTTTCCTTTCAATAATTATTGAAAATTAAAATTAAAATTAATGATTAGGAAAGATATTTGTTGAATAATCAATATTTACAAAATTATTTATTGAGATTGCATATATAATGTGGAATTAGTTAGTAACATGTGGGTCCACTATTTTCTACAAGAGAAAGATCAACGGAAGCTTCAATGTCATATTGTTGTTTTTTAACCTCTCCCATGCATGCATACATTTCTTTTCCACAATAGAAAGATCAACGAAGCTTTACTTGGAGAGAAAGTCAAACAACTTTTTCACTAAGATTAGTCTAGCTTCTACGGCTCCCAAATAAAACAATCAAAAATTCAAAATCTTTGAATATATATATGTATAGACAGTTTTAAATTTTTAATATACTTTCATTCAACACACAACAATTCTTCAAAGCACAAACACATACAAACAGCATCATGAGCGACCACCACCATGGCACCGCGGCGACTGACAAATCCCCAGTCGCGGTCGTGGCCGTGCCGTTTCCGGCTCAAGGCCACCTCAACCAGATGCTGTAGCTTTCCTCCCTCATCTCCACTTACGGCCTCCCCGTCTACTACGTCGGCTCCGCCCTCCACAACCGCCAAGCCCAAGCTCGCATCAACTCTTCAAACCCTAAACACGAGGCCAATATCCACTTCCACCAACTCCCCATCCCACCCTTTCTCTCTCCTCCTCCAAACCCCAACTCCGCCACCAAATTCCCCACGCAGCTCCAACCAGCCGTGGCGGCAACTCTCGACCTCCGTCGCCCCTTCGCCGCCTTCCTGCGGAAAACGGCTGCAGAATTCGAGAGAGTCGTCGTCGTTTATGACTCTTTAATGTCTTACGTCGTTCAAGATTTTGCAGAAATCCATAACGCAGAATCCTACGAATTTGTCTGCATCTCCGTTTTCTCTCACATCTCTTTCATCTGCGGATTTCTAGGGTTACCTTTCCCTCTCCCTCACCCAAAAGAACTCCCTCCCTTCAATGAATGGACGTCGGATGATTTCAACAGTTATTGCGCCATGCAATTAGAGCCGTCAGATCTTCGGTCTGGGAAAATCTTCAACACCTCCAGATCGATCGAAGCGGCGTAGGTGGAAGTTCTAGAGATAGAAGAGCCTAAAAAGAAACCGATTTGGGCAGTAGGGCCAATCCTTCCTACTTCATCACATGAAAAAAATGCAGATCGCCGCCATGAAAGCTTAGAATGGCTCGATAAGCAAGAGGCGAAATAAGTGATCTACGTCTCGTTCGGAACCACGGTTTCGTTATCGGATTTTGAGATTAACGAGCTTGCTCACGGGCTAGAACGGAGCAGAGTGAAGTTCCTTTGGGTTCTGAGAGATGCGGATAAAGGCGACGTGTTCGATGAGGATGTGAGAAGGGCGGAGCTGCCGGAAGGGTTTAGAGAGAGAGTGGTGTTGGAAAAATTGAGTACAAACTTGTCGGGCGTACAAACGTAAATGAAGATTACAACGAACAAAAATTAATAAAAGTCGAGTCGAGGAAAACCCTCTTTCCGCAAGACGAAATACGCCCCGGTAGTGCTCTCGGTAATAGCGTATCGTCCCCAAAGATAAAATGACTTTCGTCTCGTGAGCAGCAGCACCGCAAAACTCAAGAGCTCCGGCGAACTGGATATAGGTGAAAACTGAGCTCGAACAATGAACAAAGGAGAAATATGCAGCAATATGCGATTTTATGTATTATGCCTCTCTTTCAAATGCCTACAATCCCCTCTATTTATAAGTTGCTCACTATGTAGGGGAATTTAATGCATTAAATACATTAATCAGCCATAAAGGCTATTTGTGGTAGTGGTGGAGTCGAAAGGTGAAAAACTGACTGTTCAGTTGAAGAGTCACCTGACTGTTCAGCTGAAGAGTCACCTTCCAGAACCTCTTCCGGATGCAGTTGAGCTAGGCAGTCATCCGAGGTGCCGAAGCCGAAGTGGCATAGGCCGAAGCCGAAGTGGCACAGGCCTGGCATAAGCCGAAGCCGAAGTGGCAGAGGCCGATGCCGAAGTGGCACAGGCCTAAGCCGAAGTGACTAAGCCGAGGCCGAAGTCAAAGACCGAGGCCGAAGCCGAAGTCCGAGGACCAAAGCCCGAGCCTGAGGCTGAAGCCGGGACCGAGGCCGACGTCTAAGATCGAGGACCAAAGCCGAAGCCGAAGTCGAAGACCAAGACCGAGGCCGAGGCCGAGGCCGAGGCCGAAGTCGCAGACCTAGGCCGAAGCCGAAGTCAAAGACTGAGACCCGAGGCCGAAGCCGACTTCATCCACAACCACTTAACTTACACTTCTTTCAAGAAAGAAGTAACTCTCCACCAACCTTTTAACATTTATATCTCACTCACCGGAAATCGGTTTTGAGCATATAAATACACCATGTTTATCTACTCCGCGAGTAGAACAATAATATAATATTTAATTTAATTAATAAATTAAATATTAATTATTATTTATTTGGTCAAAACACCAAATTTCCAACAATCCCCACATGAGTGAGATAGCCATATGCAAATGTATGCAAATGCAAAAGCTCAGTCCTCACGAGGTATAAAAGTATTAGGATAGGTAGTTTGTGGCTTTGAACCTTTCATAGTCAACACCATCGGGTACACAGGCGGCATAGTATCACAATGCTTTGAACTATTCCTCCACGGCGTGCACCGAGACAACGATGTTAACGCTTATACACCTCAACCTCATCTGTTCTCACGTTTTGTATCCATTTCGGCCTTGGACACCCCTTTGGTTTCATAAGTCTTTCTTTAACGAAGCGGCCTCACTTCACACTTACATAGGTGATTCTTTACCGAGTATCTTGTCATACTCAACCTCCTCGAGGTATTTAGGAATCATTAAAAGTCATAGACTTAACCTCACCACTAGACAAGCTTTCAACACTCAAACGCTTTCTAGGGAATAGATAAATGTGAGTGTTTTCACACAAACTTTCATAGCTTAGTTTTCCCATTGAACCAAGTTCTTGGGGTTTCCAATCATCATGGTTGGGTTACCACTATGATAGTTCTTAATTTGTGGATTTTACTCCCATTCCTTCTAGCAACTTATTCATTTGAACACAGTTTAACCCTTTGGTTAGTGGATCCGCCAGATTATCCAACGACTTTACATAATCGACTGAGATAATCCCAGTTGTGATCAAATGTCTCATGGTATTATGTCGTCGATGAATATGTCGAGACTTACCATTATACAAACCACTTTTCTCCCTACCAATAGTTGTTTGGCTATCGCAGTGAATCATCACCGGAGGCAATGGTTTCTCCCAACATGGAATGTCCTCAAGAAAGTTTCTCAACCATTCGGCTTGTTCACCAGCTATATCCAAAGCTATGAACTCAGACTCCATGGTGGATCGAGCTATACACGTCTGTTTTGTGGATCTCCACGTAACAGCTCCACCCCCAATAGTAAACACATACCCACTTGTGGAAAGCAAGTCTTTCGTGTCCGAAATCCAATTCGCATCACAGTACCCTTCAAGTACCGGGGGGTATCTCAAAAAATGTAGCCCATGACTTTGAGTATACTTCAAGTATCTCAATACTCGTACAAGAGCTCTCCAATGCTCTTTGCTTGGATTGCTCGTGTAACGACTCAATTTGTTAACGGCACATGCTATGTCGGGTCTAGTGCAATTTGTAAGATACATTAAACACCCTATGACACGAGCATAGTCTTCTTGAGCAACCGACTCACCTCGGTTCTTGCTCAAATGAACATTAAGTTCAATAGGAGTTTTAGCGGGCACGCTATCAAAAGCGTTAAACTTCTTGAGCACTTTCTCAACATAGTGAGATTGTGACAAGACAATCCCATCGGATTTCCTTAGTATCTTCATACCAAGAATAACATCCGCTAAACCCAAGTCTTTCATGTCAAAGTTCCTCTTTAACATGCTTTTTGTTTCGTTAATTACACAGATATTGCTACCCATAATTAACATGTCATCTACATAAAGACACACAATAACATATCCGTTATTTGTGTTCTTAATGTAAACACATTTGTCACATTCGTTTATCTTAAACCCATTTAATAACATCACATTATCAAATTTCAAGTGCCATTGAAGTGGCGCTTACTTCAATCCATAGAGGGACTTAACCAGTTTGCAAACCTTCTTCTCTTTACCAGGTTCTACAAATCCTTCTGGTTGTTCCATATAGATTTTCTCCTCTAATTCTCCATAGAGGAAAGCAGTTTTCACATCCATTTGATGTATCTCGAGATTGTGCAAAGCAGCAATCGCAAGAAGCACTCGAATGGAAGTAATCCTTGTTACAGGAGCATAGGTATCGAAATAATCGTACTCTTCTTTTTGCTTAAACCCTTTGACAACCAAACGGGCTTTGTACTTGTCAATTGATCCATCGGCTTTGTATTTCCTCTTAAGGATCCATTTGCATCCTAAGGGTTTGCACCCTTCGGGCAAATCAACCAACACCCAAGTGTGGTTCTGCCTAATGGAATCAATTTCACTTTGTACCGCTTCTCTCCAAAGCGGACTGTCCGATCTAGAAAAAGCTTCTTTGATCGTCGTTGGTTCTTGATCCAACATTAACACTACATAATCCGGACCAAATTGCTTTGGTTTCCGAACTCTACTACCACGTCTCGGTTCACTATCTTCCGGATTAGACCTTTGTCGTTTACGTGACTTAGGTTCTTCATCCTCGGATTTAGAACTCGTGGCTTCATCTTCAATTCTATTGCTAGAATTGATTTCTACATTACCCTTGTTTTTACAAGGATAAATGTGTTCAAAGAATATCGCATTCCTTGACTCGATCGTTGTTCCCACAGTCATGTCGGGTACTTCCGACTTGTGGATAACAAAGCGATAGGCGCTGCTGTTATGTGCATACCCAATAAAGATGCAATCAACCGTTTTAGGGCCAATTGTAACTTGTTTAGGTAGAGGCACTTCAACCTTCGCCAAACACCCCCACACTTTAAGGTATTTGTACGATGGTTTCCAACCTTTCCATAACTCATAAGGTGTAATATCTTTACCTTTGAGTGGAATCTTGTTCAATAGATAATTGGCTGTTAAGACAGCTTCTCCCCACATGTTTTGGGGCAACCCTGAACTAATCAACAAAGCATTCATCATCTCCTTAAGAGTTCGATTTTTACGTTCAGCAACGCCATTTGATTGAGGTGAGTATGGAGCCGTCGTTTGATGAATTATACCACTTTCGTTGCATAATTCCTCAAACGGAGCGACATATTCGCCACCTCTATCACTTTGAACACTCTTAATTCGACCACTTAGTTAATTTTCGGCTTCATTCTTGAAGTGTTTAAACGCTTCAATAGCCTCATCTTTACCTCTTAAAAGATAAAGATAACAATATCTCGTGCAATCATCGATGAACGTGATAAAGTACTTCTTACCACCACGAGTTTGCACATACTTTAAATCACACACATCGGTGTGAATTAAATCAAGGGGTTTCGTGCTCCTCTCAACCGTATGAAATGGTTGTTTTGTCATTTTCGCATTAACACAAATTTCACATTTGTTTTGACTGTTAACTTCATTTAACTTTAGTAAATCTAAATTTACTAATCGTTTTATAACATTTAGATTAACATGTCCTAATCTACAATGCCATAAATCAGAGCACTCAAGCACATAAGAGGAAGTAGTAGCATTTTCATTACTCTCAATAGATTTTGGTACATGACGTATAGCCAATACATTCAATCTAAAAAGACCATCAGAGAGGTAACCCTTTCCAAGGAAAGTACCACTCTTTGACAAAATAAACTTGTCAGACTCAAAAACTAGTCTAAACCCCTTATTAACTAGAATAGAGCCCGATACCAAGTTCTTGCGGATGTCGGGAACATGCAGGACGTTCTTCAAAGTTAGAGAATTTCCCGATGTAAGCTTTAACACCACATCTCCAACTCCGACAACCACGGACGAAGCTTGATTCCCCATGTTGAGCTTCCTCCCCTCAACAACTTGATAGGTAACAAACTTGTTCCTATCGGCACACACGTGCGCAGTAGCGCCAGTGTCGATGAACCAGCCTCCCGGCTTTTCGACTTGGTTGACCTCCTTGGTGACCACAGCCGTAAAGTCTTCTTTCACCCACTCGCCGTCTTTTTCGGCGACGTTGGCAGCATGTTTCTTCTTCTTCTTATTCTTGGGCTTCTTGCAGTCCTTCGCAGTATGCCCATGCTTGCCACAATTGTAGCAATCACCATCAAACTTTTTCGATGGTCCCTTCGCCTTGCCTTTGTCTTTGGCATTTAGGCGTTCACGCTTGTTGGGGGGTCCGCCCTTCTCCATCAAGTTCACCTTAGCATCAGACGATGCCTTCGGTTTGTCTTGATCGCGCACATCCGACTCAATGCGTAGTTTCACAATCAAGTCTTCAAGAGTCATCTCCTTTCGCTTGTGCTTAAGGTAGCTCTTGAAGTCTTTCCAATTTGGGGGCAACTTCTCGATCAACGTTGCAACTACGAACGCGTCCGGAAGAGCCATCCCCTCAGCATGGACGTCATGTACAATGAGTTGAAACTCTTGTACTTGCTCCATCATCGATCGAGAATCGACCATCTTGTAGTCCAAGTATCGTGCTACCACGAACTTCTTCGTACCCGCATCATCGCTACGGTACTTCTTGTCTAATCCCTCCCAAATTCCTTTGGAGGTGTTGACTCCGGAGTACACATTGTACAAGCCATCATCCAAGGCATTGAGAATGAAATTCTTACACAAATAGTCTCCATTTCGCCAATTGTCGTAGAAGGCTCGAACATGGAAGTTCGCCTCCTCCGCACTTGGAACTGGTGGTTCATCTTCCGTTAGGAAGTTCGCCACCCCCAATGTTGTTAAATAAAATAACATCTTTTGTTGCCATCTTTTGAAGTCGGCTCCTCCGAACTTCGGCGGCTTCTCGGCGGGTGGCATCACCCTTGGTGCCGAGTTCACTCCCATAAGGGAGCCACTTGGGTTATGCCCGAAGGCACCCATAGTCGAGCCCACGAATGGCGCTCCAACAGTTCCACTAAACGTGGAACCAACAGTCCCACCGAAGGTGGCACCAACAGAGCCGGTTGTACCGGAACCTCCGCTTGATAGGAATGGATTATTCCAAACCCATGAACTTGAAGGCCTAGCCGAGGCCGAGGTGGAACCGCCAGTGTTGGACATTGCCGAAGTAGTAGTGAAGGTCGGCAACGGCATGGTCGAGGGAGCAGCAGTCGACGATATGGTGGATGGCATCGTCGAGGACACGATGGACGGAGTGATGGAAGCCGAGGTGTTAGAATCGGTGGAAGCAGCAGTGCTCGTCATCTTCAGTTACGTTGGAAGGCAAGTAAGTATTTCGTCTTGCGATTGTTGGAAAAATTGAGTACAAACTTGCCGGGCGTATAAACGTAAATGAAGATTACAACGAACAAAAATTAATAAAAGTCGAGTCGAGGAAAACCCTCTTTCCGCAAGACGAAATATGCCCCGGTAGTGCTCTCGGTAATAGCGTATCGTCCCCAAAGATAAAACGACTTTCGTCTCGTGAGCAGCAGCACCGCAAAACTCAAGAGCTCCGGCGAACTGGATATAGGTGAAAACTGAGCTCGAACAATGAACAAAGGAGAAATATGCAGCAATATGCGATTTTATGTATTATGCCTCTCTTTCAAATGCCTACAATCCCCTCTATTTATAAGCTGCTCATTATGTAGGGGAATTTAATGCATTAAATGCATTAATCAGCCATAAAGGCTATTTGTGGTAGTGGTGGAGTCGAAAGGTGAAAAACTGACTGTTCAGTTGAAGAGTCACCTAACTGTTCAGCTGAAGAGTCACCTTCCAGAACCTCTTCCGGATGCAGCTGAGCTAGGCAGTCATCCGAGGTGCCGAAGACGAAGTGGCATAGGCCGAAGCCGAAGTGGCACAGGCCTGACATAAGCCGAAGCCGAAGTGGCAGAGGCCGATGCCGAAGTGGCACAGGCCGAAGCCGAAGTGACTAGGCCGAGGCCGAAGTCAAAGACCTAGGCCGAAGCCGAAGTCCGAGGACCAAAGCCCGAGCCCGAGGCCGAAGCCGGGACCGAGGCTGACGTCTAAGATCGAGGACCAAAGCCGAAGCCGAAGTCGAAGACCGAGGCCGAGGCCGAAGTCGCAGACCTAGGCCGAAGCCGAAGTCAAAGACTAAGACCCGAGGCCGAAGCCGACTTCATCCACAACCACTTAACTTACACTTCTTTCAAGAAAGAAGTAACTCTCCACCAACCTTTTAACATTTATATCTCACTCACCGGAAATCGGTTTTGAGCATATAAATACACCATGTTTATCTACTCCGCGAGTAGAACAATAATATAATATTTAATTTAATTAATAAATTAAATATTAATTATTATTTATTTGGTCAAAACACCAAATTTCCAACAAGTGGGAGGAGAGGGATTGGTAGTGAGAGAGTGGGTGCCGCAGCCGCAGATCTTGGCCCATCCCTCCATCGGAGGATTCATGAGCCACTGCGGTTGGAATTCCTGCATCGAGAGCATTACCATGGGAGTGGCCATGGCGGCTTGGCCCATGCATTCCGATCAGCCCAGCAACGCAACTTTAGTTGCAGATATTTTGAAAACTGGGATTGTCGTGAGAGAGTGGAAGGAGAGAGAGGAAATAGTGAAAGCGTCGAGGATTGAGAGTGCTGTGAGGAGATTGATGGCGTCGGAGGAAGGGGAGGAGATGAGGAAGAGGGCGGAGGAGTTGGGTGCCGCCGTGCGGCGGTCGACCAAGCTCGGCGGTGTTTCGAGGGCTGAGTTGGATTCCTTTATTGCCCATATTACCCGATAGAATGTTTCTCTTCTTCTCATGCAGGCTCTGTTTTTTACTTGAATTGTTTTTATTTTTTTATTTTTCAATAAATTGATCATTTTTAATATGATTCAGAGTATTTATTGCATTTTGATGTTATAGATATAATTATTTAGTGGCAGCAACATAATAAGCCAAATTGTAATCTCTTTGATCGAAAAGGAGGGAAAAGAAAAAAAAAATTCTGATGATTGAGTCAAAGTTTTACTACAAGATTAAAAGATTTTACAGTTTAATTACGTAATTCTCATCTTCTGCCTAATTGTAGCTAAATCGGGCCGGTTTGGCCTGTCCGCCCAGTAGCCCATAGGGGTTGGGTTGGGCTTCATTTTAGGAGCCCAATAGATTTCGGGCCGGGCAAGGCCCACTCCCTTTTCAGTTTATAAGTAATTCGAGCTCTGATTTGAAAACTGAGTTAATAATTAATGTATTCCATCCAGCATAGCCTTTCTCCAGTCAAGCCGAATAAAAATAGATGTCTTTGGAAATCAAAAGAGAGTAAAATCAGATAATCTAGAAGATTCTATTTCTGTGGTGAAATTATTAACTTTTCAGTCCAAGTTTTCCTCTATAATGATATCATCACCTAACATGAATGTGGTAAAATACAATGAATACAATACACACACATATATACATTAATTGAAATGTTGAATTATAAAAAAAGCAACATATTATTTAAATTAATTTACTTTTGTGCATTTACAACAGACTGAAATTTTTCAATAATTACTGCAAACAACACAAATTTATGAAAGTTCTGTTTGACTTTGTCTGGAAAGAAATAAGAATATATAGAATAATGTTTCTTTTAATTGTAAGATATGATAATTCTACCCATAGCAACAATAGTAGCATTTCAAACATTACCTCATTCAAACTTGATGTTCTCTTTCTAAATTTAGAAACAGAAGATTTTCATTATATCCTCTATAAATAAACTAAAATTCCCAACATCAAATTTAATTCATCATCATCATCAAGCATGAAGGCTACAACAATTTCATTTGTCCTTCTTCTCATATTCTCATACTCATCGACAGCTTCTGCAGATAAGCACGTCGATTTTCTTCAATGTCTTTCCAAACAATTCAACAACCACTCTTCCATTTCTAACATCGTTTATACTCCAAACAACTCATCTTTCACTTCCGCCCTCCGATTCCTAGGCCAGAACCTTAGATTCTTGACAGATTCTACACCTAAACCGCGAGTGATCATAACCCCAGAACTCGAATCTCAGATCCCTCCCATCATACACTGTGCTAAACAGAGTAGCATAGAGATTCGAACTCGAAGCGGCGGTCATGATTTCGAAGGATTATCTTATGTAGCCCATGTCCCCTTTCTGATCCTTGATTTGTTCAAGCTTAGCGATGTAACAGTCGATGTCGAGACCAAAACTGCGTGGGTCGGAGGCGGGGCGAATCTCGGCTCTGTTTATTACAGAGTGGCGGAGAAAAGCCCGGTTCTTGGATTTCCGGCTGGTCTCGGCCCTACAGTAGGCGTCGGTGGCCACTTCAGCGGAGGCGGCTACGGCACATTGCTCAGAAAGTACGGAATGGCTGCGGATAATGTGATCGATGCAAGAATAGTCGACGTCAACGGCAGAATCCTCGACAGAAAATCGATGGACGAAGATCTGTTCTGGGCCATCAGAGGCGGCGGCGGCGGCACCTTCGGCGTAGTCGTCGCGTGGAAGCTCCGACTAGTCGATGTTCCGGAACGAGTCACTGTTTTCACAGTCGAGAGGAGTTTGGAACAGAATGCGACTCAACTCGTTCACCGCTGGCAACACATTGCACACAAATTCGAGAAAGATTTGCTCGTGAGAGTCCTTTTAAGGAGGGTGAATTTGAATTCGAATGAGAATTCGACACAGAATCGAAGGAACATGACGATCGTAGCTTCATTCAGCTCGATCTACTTCGGCAGCGTCGAGAAAATGTTCGAATCGATGCGACGCAGTTTCCCAGAATTAGGGCTAAAGAGAGAAGACTGCACAGAAATAAGCTGGATCCAATCCACACTCTACTTCGCCGGCTTCCCCATCGAATCTCCACCGGAAATTCTGCTCAACAGAACTCAACCAACTCCGGTATACTTCAAAGGAAAATCCGACTACGTGCAGAAACCGATCCCCGAACAAGGCCTCAAAGGAATATGGAAACTTTTCTACGAACCGGAGGCGGAGCAGGCGCAGATTGCCTTGACTCCGTACGGCGGAAGAATGGCGGAGATTTCGGAATCCGCCATTCCGTTTCCTCACAGAGGTGAGAATTTATACAGCGCGACGTATTGGCAGATATACGACGGCCGGAATGCGGAGAGATACATAGACTGGATTCGCAGACTTTACGGTTACATGATTCCGTACGTTTCGAAGAACCCTAGGGCGGCGTACATCAATTACAGAGATCTCGACCTTGGAGTTAATAATGTTGATGGAAACACCAGCTACGCACAAGCGAGTGTTTGGGGGAAGAGATATTTCAACCGCAATTTCGATCGCCTTGTGCGGGTGAAGACCGCCGTTGATCCCGACAATTTCTTCAGGAATGAACAGAGCATTCCGCCGCTGCAATCATAAATAAGAAAGGGGATTTAGAAGATAAATTAAAAAAAAATAGTTTTTTTTTTTTTTTTTTTTTCCACCCGTTGATCTGGTCTTCATCACTTTATTCGGTAATAAATTGTGATTTCATGTTAGTTAAACACTTCTCGTCTACATTTTAATAAAAATATTTTTATGGTGAAAAACTGGTCTAACATGTTGATTTTTTTTTTAATTTGTTTATTTTTAAAGTAAAGGAAAGTGACGGTGAATAATAATGAGAAAATTAGAACTATAAATAATGTGTTGGGGTATGTCGAAAAAAAAAAACATAAAAAAAAAGTCACGATTTTGTGACGAGGGACTACGTTACAACAATAATGATTATTTTGCCTGGTATTCTTCTCGCATTTAAATAACAATTAATGAATTCTAGATTCATATGTGAATCTGCAGCTTCATGGCTTTTTCTTCACGGCGGCGGAGGAGGTCAAGGTGGATGGACTCCATCCCGTTTATTGATTTAAGTTTACTAACAAATGCAATGTACATTCACATTCAAATTAAAATTTCTCTCTCATTTAATTTTGAGAGTGATGTTAGAGTAATGTTTGTGTCTTATTTAATACGTAAGTGAAATGAATATGAATATATATAATATATTGTAGTTAATTTTAGAAATTGATAAAGAGAATTAATAAATATGAGGTCGATGTCAAAAATATACTCAAGACGTTATGTTGCGGATTTGTCGAAATCTATACTATTATAAAAAGTATCTTGTTTACAAAATTTGTTATATCTATTACACCCTTAATGTTATCATTAATATATTAATATTATCATTAGGATAATATCATTAAGTGCATATCTATTAAATAATATAATTAAATAACACAACTAATCCTTATCTAATTCATATATCAATGTAACAAGAGAAAAGCAAAGTCAACGGTCAATTTGTTTATCAAAGTTATAAGACCCTAATGTTAGTGTGATTGGCGTTAATTATTTCACTTAGGATTCTAATTTTTTTTAGCGTTAATCTCTCCTAAGAGCGCATTCAATTTTTTTTATAACAAATACTGTGATATTATTTGTATCTAAATATTGAAATAAGAATACTTTGCGTTCTCAATTAAAAATAATAATAATAAATAAATTGTTGTACCCTCATCTTCATATTTCAGCAAGAGATTCATGACAATGTTGGAAGAACTAAGTAAACTTGATTTTTAGAAGATATTTAACTAAGAAATATCTAGAAGAGATATTTTGAATAAAAATAGTAAGAATTATCTAGAAATTAGATATTTTGAATAAAATAAAAGAAAATGGAAAAAAAATCTAGAATGAAAAGCCTAGATAGGCCTAGTGTAGAATTCTCTAGATTAGCATATGAACACTATAAATAGATGTACTTGTGTTGATTTGGAAGTGAAGAAAAGAAAATTAATTAGCAAGTCCACTTCTCATAATTATCTCTACACTTTCAATATACACACACGTCCATACACACACCGTGCACTCTTTCTCCTATAGTTCATTAGCTAAAATTCGTCATATATATATACATATTTTTTCCAACAGACAATTTGCCTTGGGGAGAAGGAAAGCAATTTTACATTGAAGCAACTTATTTGAATCATTTACATAATTTACATCTTAATTGAGTTTGAGTTATATTTCGTGAAATTGTGTCTGTTAGTATCATGTACTGTTATATATAAAGTTTATTTTATTATTCTCCACTGTAATTGTGCATTGGCTAATATTTTTCTTTTTATACAGTAATTTCATACTTATGTTAATAATTATATACTCGCTAAAATAAATATATTTTCATTTTGGTATCAAAGTTCATGATACATTGATAATTTTTATTATTGGTTGTACGTATATATATATTGTTTGCTAATGAGTCTTATATTTTTAGTACGATTTTTATTTTATTTTTTGTAGGATCTATTCTACTTTTTTTTTCATTTGAATATAGTTGAAGTATGAGCACTCATGATGCAATGGACATGTTAAACTCATTTTCAAGTATTTTTTTTATTTAATCATTACAAAAATATTTTTATTTTTATATATAAACAATATATAGTATAACTAATTTAAGTATCATATGTGCATTTATGGTATTTTAGTTATTTGTGTTTGAAATATTTCAACTACATAGGTATATCGACAAAGAAGGCGACTACAAATGAATATATTAAGATTAATGGATATTTATAGATGTACCAATGTGAACTTTTATTTAAAACTAATTATATTAATTATCTTTAGTTTACTGTTACATAAGTTAAAAACGGTGTCTGATTGCAAATATTGCGGTGTTATACGGGATTTAAATATGAACCTCCTACGTTTTGTTGTGATAATAGAAAAATCAAACTTGCATTTTTAGAAGTCCTTAATAAGTTCTATGAACTTGTATACATCTCAATGAAAAGAAGCCATTGATTTTTGAAAAAATATCCAATCGTATAATAATATGCTTTCCTTTACTTCATTCGAGGTAAAATTGAATAGAGAGCTTGCATCTGCAAAATTGGGAGTCTACTCTTTTCGAGCACAAATTCAGGATTGATTCCACAAGATAGAAGTCCTGGTTTTTTTTTTTTTTTTTTTTTTTCTTTTTTCAATTACATTTTTTGACATTTAAAGTGAGGTTGAAAACAAAATGACCATAATACAAAATGACAAGATATCAGAAGAAGCAGTTGTGAAGAAACTTATGAAAATTTTAGAGCTCAATCCATATGCTAAAATATCTAGAAGATTGACAGGCTACGGTTTGATGAAGATATGACAATAAATGGATAAATGTGACTCAAAATTCAATTATTGTGGTCTCCAATGTCTCTTCAAAAAGAAGAATTGGTGAGATGTAAAAATATATTTTTAGATTGATTTCACTATAGAGAGGCATTAAATAAATAATAAAAGATTTCTTTATTATTTAGTTTTATATATTTATTTATTTGATCAACTTACTTATGCATTGTTATGTTATATATATATATATATATAGCTCATGTGAAATGTATGATCCATTAAAATTTACTGAGTCAATGATGATACAAGATATGACACAAGTAAAGAAAGTGATTTTAAAAGATCTCAAAGAAAATCAACATACACTTAATGTACTATCTTTATCTTAAACCTATTCTCAAACAACGTGACAAAATATAAGCTTACTGATGCAGTCATCACCGGGTAATATTATAATTTCGTGGAGTGAACGCCTAAAAGCAATGTAACATCATCACGCTTAAGAGTTTCTGCGATTATTCTTTAAAAAAATCTCCTAATTTTGGCAATTAAGGCTAATGTTTATTTGTCATTACTGACCATTGACCATTGTTGAAGGACTAAAGTTATTCGCTTTCTATTTTTGTTGAAGATTATAAAATTTTCATACTAAGCTTAAGTAGAATATCTAATAAAATCAAGTGTTTATTTATTATTTTACCATATTTTCTCTCAAAAGTTTGTACTATTGTTTGGTAATGGTTCTCTATTTCCTAATGTAATCATATTTCATAGTATCAGTGAAGGCTTCGAATATGACAAAAAATAGATAATTAAGTTTAATTGTATTTAAGTACTATGAATCTCGCCAATTGTATTGTTAATTTGTTATGCCATCTTGATTTTTTTTTTTTTACTATACTGTATATAATTATAATAATTATATTACATGAATCATACTATTGTTTTATGGGAATTATTGACGGAGTTTAGAACAAATCATTGATATGGTATGATTCTTGTAAAAAATGTTCAAAATCATGTCCCAAAAATAATGAAATTGCAATATACAGAAAATACAATATAGAAGTTGTTAAGACCACAACAAGATAAAGATGCAAATACTTATGCATAAATAATTAATAAAAATATTCATTATATAATATATTGCATATAGAATAACTCTGAATGTTATACAAGGGGATTATGATGCACATATCACGATGTTCAAAAATGTTATAGTTGTATATGTGGGGTGTGTCGTGAATATATGAGTATATTTCTTCAATAAATGAGGTTAGTATTTCCTATAAAAAGTTTTTCTTTATTAAATTTTCTTTAAAATTTTAAAGAAATTTTTACATATTTTTAAATTCGAGAAGTACATTTGTTCAGGATGAAAATGAATCCGTACACTATAAAGGTTTGGCTTACAAAATTCAACATATAAATGTGTTTGACTGTAGTCAAATCGGTAAAGATCGATAGCAGGGCGAACCTAACTGGTATTGCTAGAGCAATACAAAAGATTAAGTGCAAAAACATAGATGGAGAAACATAGTTCAAGAACCCCAAACAAATCAAGTTGAAAGATATAAAAAAAAAAAAAAAAACCAATCAAGAGAGCAAAATTTAAGCTTACTAACGCAGTCATCACCGAATTTTATTATTTCACCAAGCAAATGCCTAAAAGCAATGTAACATGTGATTATCCTTTTACAAAATATTGGCTCGTAATTTTGGCAATTAAAACTATTGTTCATTTGTTGTCATTGACTATTGACCATTGCTAAAGGACTAAAGTTAAATATCTGCTTTCTATTTTTGTTGAAGAGTATAAAATTCTTATATAAACTTAAGTAGAATATCTGAAAAACTAAAGTGTTTGTTTATTTATTTATTTTACCAGATTTTCTTTCATGTTTGTGCTATTGTTTGAAACTTTTAGATTTTGAGAATAACATAGGATCCACGTGCAACGTGCAACGCACGTGATCTCTGCTAGTAAATAATAAAAAGATACAGTTTGTCTACAGTACACTCATAAAGCCGGTAACTTTCACATAATTTAAAATTAGTCCGTATATTTTGTCTTTTGCAATCAGATCGTCAATCATAAATGCTCATCGAGCTTATTTAAATTTAAAGATAGATCTGAGAATCAAGATATTTATTATATAAAATACAATGCATGCTTCAATCAATTAGCACTCACTTTTTAATTATTTTTTTATTAGTCAATATATGATACTCTATATTTTTAGGGACATACTTGGGTCAGCCAGAGGCACCGTGCGGCCGGTTAAAATATTGACACTTTTATTCGTGTAGATTAATACTTTTCTGTATAAAGATTGTAACTTTTAAAAATTAGCTTTTTATTCGTAAAATAATTATGTTAAAGATTGACACTTTTATTTGTATAAATTAGCACTTTTCTGTATAAAAATTGACATTTTAACCCGGCCACACTATATGGCCGACTTCACCCAAGTTTTTGTCATATTTTTATTAGTCATTTTGAGCGCGTGTGTATGTGATTGTGTTGTGCTTACCTGACAAAACAAAATTGGATAACATCCTCTATACAACTAAAGTATATTAATCGTATATTAAACATTAATTTTTATTAATTTTATAATATTTTTTTGTAAAAATAAAAATTGTTATATTATAATACATCATAATAAATGTTTATAACTAAAATAAATAAAAAAATAATATACCATAAATTTGGATTTATCAACCCTATTTTAGATAATAAAATTAAAATTAAATGATTAAGAAAATAATTATAAATCTTAATCGAATGAATGGAACATAATTATAAAATTAATATAAATCATTATAAATTAAAATTACTAAATAAAAATGTTTCAAACTAATAAAAAATAAAATTTAGTATACGTTTGAAACGCAAGGATACACAAGATTCCAAGTGGGGTTGATTGGTCACAAGAATAAGGACAACAGTTTAAGAGAGAGACAGGCACGGTCGTGTGATTCGTTAGTTAGATTTAGGTTTTAAATTTTTTTTTTTTTAAATTTCAAATCAAAATAAAATCGTCTATTCATGATATATTTTCTTTAACAATAATAATAATAATAATAATAATAATAATAATATATATATTTTTTTTTTTTGCGAACCAATAATAATAATAAATTGATTGGGGCGTCGTTAAAAGGAAAAACAGCCCCTCATAACCAACGGCACAATTTCTATCTCACACACACATATTTGATATTTTGAGAAAGCATGAAGATTACAGTGAAGGGGTCGACTATGGTAAAGCCAGCGGAAGAAACGCCGAGGGGCTCCACTGTGTGGCTGTCGAGTATAGACTTGGTTTTTCCAGCCACCCATCACACTCGCTCCGTCGTCTTCTATCGCTACGACGGCACATCCAACTTCTTCGATGCGGCGGTGCTGGAGGCGGCCCTCAGCCGTGCCCTGGTGGATTTCTACCCCTTTGCGGGGAGGCTGAGAAAAGACGATAACAGCCGCATCGAGATCAACTGCACCGACGAAGGGGTAGTGCTGATGGAGGCGGAGTGTGATGGTGCGTTGGATGATTTAGGTGCAGGCTTCAGCCCTGGTGCTGACATCAGCCTCGTCCCCATAGTTGACTATTCCAACGGAATCTCCTCCTTCCCACTTGCTCTGCTACAGGTTTGTCAAATTCTCTTACGCACTAAAATCACGGGTTGCTAGATGTGTGGATAATATTTATAATCACGGGATTTGAATTCTCTATTACCTAACGAGATGTGACATTCTTTATTGCACCGTTATATTATTGCCATGTGTCTATAATATTTTGAAAATTAGCAATAACTAAAATTTTCTATAATGAAAAATGAGTGGTTTTGAAAATATTATGAACACGTGACAGTAATCTAAAATCTTATCTAACGGTGCAATAGCACCGTTACCCAATAGAGGATCTGACTCCATAATCACGTCACGTGTTACAGTTAACTCGATTCAAATGTGGCGGAGTGTGCTTAGGATTCGCAGGCGAGCACCACGTTTCAGACGGAATCTCCGGTCTCCATTTCTTCAACACGTGGTCAGAAATCGCCCGTGGTTTGACTCCCGCCGTCCCCCCTTCCTTGGACCGCCGCCTCCTCTCCCCGCGAAACCCGCCGCGGCCGCAGTTCCCCCACATCGAGCACCATCCCCCTCCATCACTCAAGGCCCCTCTCCGCAACCCTGACGACACATCATTCCCAACATTCAGACTCAGTCGGAATCAGATCAACGCCCTCAAACAGAAATGCAGAGACGACGACGACGACAGCAGGTACACCACGTACGAGGTTGTCACGGGCCACGCGTGGCGCTGCGTCACCATAGCCCGCGGGCTGCCCAAAGATCAAGAAACCAAGCTGCACCTCCACGTGGACGCGCGGGGGAGGCTGGAGCCGCCTCTTCCGGCTGGGTTCTTCGGCAACGGGGTGTTCTACACCGCTGCCTTAGCTTTGTGCGGCGACCTTGAGTCGAAGCCGTTGAGGTACGCGGTGGGGAAAGTGAAGGAGGCGAACGCCCGAATGAATAACGAATACTTGAGGTCAAGTCTGGATTACGTGGAGTTGAATCTGCGCGATAATGTTGAGGGCATCGTGCGTAGCCAAGGCCATGCAAAATGCCCCAATTTTCAGGTCATAAGCTGGATTCGACTGCCTATGTACGAGGCCGATTTCGGGTGGGGAAAGCCGATTTACTCCGGGCCTGCCGGAGCTCCACCCGAAGGGAAGGCTTATTTGCTTCCGGACCATCAGAATGAAGGGGGCTTGCTGCTTGCGATCACGCTGCACAAACACCAGATGACGCGATTCGAGAAGATTCTCTTTCATGAGCTGCCCGTCGCCATGAGTACGATTTGAGTTCTTTTTTTTTTTTTTTTTTTTTTTTTTTTCTTTAACTTGATTCACAACTTGTGTATATCCTCAATGTTTGAATATCTCAATTGTTATTATCAATGTTTTAAAAATCAAACCGGTTTTTGGTTTGCCCGGACCAACAGCCACCGAATCGGCTATAATTGGACAATTTAATCAAATCGGACCAATGACTGGTTCTCAGTTAGAACGGTCCAATCCTGTTCTTAATACATTAGTTACTGCAAAAATGGGATATAGGAAAGTTTTTTTTTTTAATTAATAGTTTAAAACGGATAAAACGTACTGTATTAGAATTGAGCCATTTCACCTTTTAAAAAGCCTTATAAGGGAGATGTCATTAAATCTATATGTAGAGTCCAAGTCTTTTCCCAAGTCGATGTGAGACTAACAAGTGACTTTAACAAAAAGTCTCCATCATAAATGTTTTTAATAAGATTCAAAAATACATGATATAACTCCATGTTAACAATTTCTACGGAAGAATATTTAGAAGCTTCATCTTCATGTTGTAGTTGACTTTCTTTTAAATCAATTTAAACTTGTTGAACTTAATTGTTGATGTTATTTCAAATAATAAGTTTAGTATACAAAAATGAAAGCAGAAAACTTAAACGCAAATTTTAGTAGATAAGTTTACAGTAAAGTAAAACTTAAGAAATCTATAAAGAAAAAAGAAAAAAGAAAAAAGAAAAAAAAAGGAAATCTATAAAGCTAAATTAATCTAGAAGGTTAGAGCTGAGTTTTTTCCACAAATTTGATCTCCTTTATTTGATACAGTTGGCTACTAAAAAAAAAAAGACCTACTCTAAATTGAACTACTAAAATGTCCTT
Organism: Mentha longifolia; assembly: GCA_001642375.2. Lineage (NCBI taxonomy): Eukaryota > Viridiplantae > Streptophyta > Magnoliopsida > Lamiales > Lamiaceae > Mentha > Mentha longifolia. Next base: position 24,959,590 of record CM038119.1, read on the forward strand.
TAGTTTACCTGCCGTTAAAATATGGATAACTGATGAATGAGTTTCAATTTAGCTTCAAAAGTGAATTATTTTTTGTCGTAAAATTTGAATATTACAACGGGAGCGGATATAATATACTCCTATGTTCCTTCAAGTATGCATAGAATAAAAATTCAAAAAGAAAAAGAAAAAATAGAGTGTGTATTAAAAGTCATGAAACTAAAAATAGAAAAAAAAAGTGAGGACACTTGTCATAAATGGTTCTCAATCTGTATCTCGCTCGTTTCAGAGTTTGAAACTTCTGTATCCATCATTTTCTAGATATTTTGACTTTTCAATTTTTCTTTGAGCAACAAAAGTTTGAATATGTGTCCCTTAAAACATGATTAGCATTGAATATTACGTCTAGAAAACAACTTTGATTTGCATATCCTAATTCAATTATATATCTTTATTTAAAACAATAAACTTTTATTTAATAAGAAACTGGCCAAGACAAGGTACGCTTAATCCACACGCATAGTATATGGCTTTTATATTAACAATAATACCATGCTTTTTCTCTCTCAATGTCAAGTTAAATAAGCAAACCACTTGAAATCTTCAGTTCCAAATTTAGTGTCTCAACTGTGTTTCAAATTATAATTTTTATTAGTTTTATGTATTTTTCTTCAAAAATTTTAAATTGTAATAATTTAGTTTAATTTTATAGTTATTTTTAGGATTCACTAGTACATGAAATTAGAATTTATAATTATTTTTTAACATTTCATTTTATTAGTTGAAGATAATTTTTATTTTTATTTTTATTTCTATTATATTATTACTGGGTAAAATATAAGTTATCGTTCACAAAATGTCATTTATTCACGATGTCATTAGACGATATTAGGGAATTTGGGGGTTGCTTAACCACTCCCCAACATGATTTTCAACCTTATAGATTTGATATTATTTTTGAAAACTTTCGATTTAGCACCTCTTGTCCTTGAACATTTATTTGAAAGGATCAAGCCACAATCGAGTGCGTTACCAACATACCAGTAACACATACTCATGAAGTTTAACGTGAAACTGATTTTATACCATATTTTAATGTACATATTATCAACGAGTGAATAATAAGTTTATACAGTTGGATAGAAGTTTAATAAAGTAGAGAAGATGATAGTTTTGTCCAATAAAGCTAGTGTACAATTTTCTAAGAACTGTCACCACAAACACCTCTGCACTAGGGCTGTCGAAACGGTATCGGTACTTTTTGGGAAAACCGGTACCGTACCGGTACCGAACCGGGTACCGATTTTTCGGTACACGGTACGGTACTCGGTACCAGATATTTTATTATTTTCGGTACCGGGAATACCAATACCGTATCGGGTACCGAAATTAATATATAAATTAATTAAATATTATATTTTATTTCTATTTTCTAAAATTGAATTTCATAATACCTAAACTAAGTAAAATTAAATAATATTTTATTTCTATTTTCTAAAATTGAATTTCTTAATACCTAAACTAAGTGAAATTAAATAATATTTTATTTTATTTCTATTTTGGATAATGGATTGTGAATTTAGATTGTGGATTTGTGATTATGTTTTGTTAGTTTATAATAATTTAGATTATTATTGGTATTGAAAGTTTGAATTTGTATTTTTTTTTGTTGAACACCATAAGAATTTTTTAAAAAAAAAATTAAGATTTTTTTTTTTTTTAAATTTCGGTAATTTATTCGGTAATTCGGGAATGCCCGTACCAAACCGTTCGGTACCCGGGTACCCGAATTAATAATTCGGTACGGTACCGGTACCCAGAAATCTGGGTATTTCGGTACCCGGATACCAAATTTTCAGTACGAGAGTACCGGTACCGTACCGATCGACACCCGTACTCTCCAGCCTGATTAACCATCAGTTTTTGGAAAGAGCTATTTGATGGGAGGATGGAAATAACTACTCACAAAATGCAAGGAAATACTATATCCGTCCACAATCTTTAGATACTAATATTATATTAAGACGTTCACCATCTATAGATACTTTTTTTTAATAATGGGTCCCACAATACACAACACTTTAACAATTTAATTTTAACACTCACAAAAATATTAGAGGGACCTACAATTATTCTATTTAACACTTTAAGACATTAATTAGTTGATTTATTATCATAATATACATTAAATTATGTGCCAAAATTTTTGTATCTGAAGATTGTGGACGGAGAGAGTAATTAATTAATGGAGCAAAAGCTCTTATTATTAGGTGTGTATATGGGTGGTCCATGGTTGTGTTAGTCCTAAATATATGTGGGCTCAAGCAAGTGGGTCTGGACTGAGCCAGGCCGACCCAACCTAGTTGACAACTATACTTGGAGTTTACCAGCCAACCCATCATTATTTGATCATCTGCATTGGATAATGGTTTGTTGCAACAATATACTTTTGTTTGATGAAAGTTACTCTCTAATACAGATGCTTGGAGTCTTTGGGCACCCTTTTTAATTTTTATACCGAGTTGTATTTGAGTCAGACTTAATGTAAATGAATATTAAAGTGAAATAAATATAAAAATGGATTTTGGTTTACTTTTAAGGTGAGAAGAGAATAAGTCTAAAAAAAATGGACGAAATACATATATTACGAATGGCCGAAAAAGAAATTAAAAGCATGTATATTGCAGACGAAGAGAGTATTATTTTTGTTGCGTGTTACCAATACACAGTGTAACACATGGTTTACATTTTACAAAGTGTTTTAAGGCACCTCAAGCTTTTAAGGCCAGCCTCATCCAAGTTTCTCTCTTTTCATTTATTTTAATATTTAGTGTGATTCATATGTATGTTGTGTTGGTGGTAGATTTAGCTTACATTGGAATGCTTTAAGCTATATATCCATCTATGATCTAACGCAAACTCATCTTCTCAAAATCGTAAATCATGAAAACTCATTCAGTATCAACTCTTTTATCCTTTTCTCTTCTTATTCTCATCTTTTCATGCTTAACTGCAGCTTCTAATGTTGATGGCCACAGCCATTTTCTTCAATGTCTCTCCCAAAAATTCAACTACTCCTCCATTTCGAATGACATTTACACCCCTGCAAACTCATCTTACTCTTCCATCCTTCAATTCTCCATCCAAAACCTAAGATTCATTTCAGAATCTACTCCCAAACCGCAAGTGATCATAACCCCACAACACGAATCCCAAATCCCGCCTCTCATACACTGTGCTAAACAAAGTGGTCTCCAAATCAGAACTCAAAGTGGCGGCCATGACTTCGAGGGTCTGTCTTACGTATCCCAAGTCCCATTCGTGATCATCGATTTGATCAATCTCAGTGAAATCACAGTCGATGCAGAGGAGAAAACTGCATGGGTTGGAGGGGGTGCGATGCTCGGTTCTTTATACTACAAAATTGCAGAAAAAAGTCCAGTTCTCGGATTTCCTGCTGGTGTTTGCCCAACTGTCGGCGTCGGTGGCCATTTCAGCGGAGGTGCCTACAATGCTGAGAAAATATGGCCTCGCTGCTGACAACGTTATCGATGCAAGAATAGTCGACCTCAATGGCAGAATTCTCGACAGAAAATCTATGGGTGAAGATCTGTTCTGGGCCATCAGAGGCGGCGGAGGCGCCAGCTTCGGTGTAATTCTTGCATGGAAAGTACAGCTTGTCGATGTTCCAGAAACAGTCACTGTCTTCGCAGTTATTAGGACTTTGGAGCAAAACGCGACTCAACTCGTACACCGGTGGCAGCATGTTGCTCCTAACCTCGACCCCGATTTATTCATGGGAGCCTATTTACACAGGATTAATTCTACGATTCGATTTTCTTTCATATCCCTCTTCCTGGAGGGATCGAAAGATTAATTCCTATGATGCAAGAGAGTTTCCCTGAGTTGGGAGTGGTAAGAGAAGACTGCTCCGAAATGAGCTGGATCCAATCTGTCTTATATTTTTCGGATGCCCCCGAAGTGATACCACTTTCCGAGCAACAGACATTGCGAGTTTTGCAGGACTCAGCCCATTGTAACGAGCTTCAAAGCGAAATTAGATTATGTGCAAAAACCCATTCCTGAAAGCGGACTTCAGGGCATCTTGAGGCTTCTGTACGAAGCGGAAGCCGAAGATGCTACTGTGTACATGATACCATTTGGTGGAAGAATGAATCAAATTTCAAAATCAGCCACTCCGTTTCCCCATAGGTAATTTGTACGAACTTTATATTATGGTAACTTGGCAGGACAACGAGGCTCGAGATTCGGACAGGTACATAAGTTGGAGCCGAAGGTACTACAGTTACATGACTCCTTATGTTTCGAAATCTCCGAGGGAAGCATACATCAACTACAGAGATCTTGATATTGGAGTGAATAATGTTGAAGGAGAGACGAGTTACGAACAAGCCAGCGTTTGGGGGAAGAAATATTTCAAGAATAATTTCGATCGTCTTGTTCGGGTGAAAACAGTAGTTGATCCAACGATTTCTTCAAGAACGAATAGAGCATTCCACCATTAGTTTCATTCACGTCACAGTGAGAATGGGATTAAGATGCATAATTCCGGAAACTGTCACATGCTTCGGAGACTGCCAAGATGCTGCATTTTGGTTGACACTCATAGTATCCCATAAAAAAAACGATACTACAAAATTATATTTTAAAACCCGTACTAGGTTTCGGTGGAAACGCGTGCCGGAAAAGTCAATAAAGCAAAGTGGACTAATTATATGGGATGGAGGTAGTAATAATTTAGTTTAATTTTATGATTATTTTTTAGGATTCACCCATCCAATTAGGGTTTATAATTATTTTTAATATTTAATTTCACTTTTATTGGTCATACTCTCTCCGTCCTATTCTACTTGATATGTTTGTATTATTTTATATGATAAACGAGACAGAGGGAGTAGTATTTTTTATTTTTATAAAAATATTATAAAACAAATAAAAATTAAATTTTGAAACACAATATCAAAGTTGGGACAGAGCAATACATACATAATAGATGTTTTATTTTCACTCTTTTGTATTTGAAACAATTGACGTTTCGTAACCTCCAAGAAAAAAAAAAATTGGGAAGTCAAATGACTGCGAATATAAAATTATGCGAACAATAAAAAAAAAGTAATAAATAGTTGGTTCGTATCTGAAATGATTAACGTTTCTTAACCTCCAAGAACAATGATTTTGGGAAGTCAAAGAACTTTGGATTTAAAAATATGGGAAGAAACAGAAATATTCAATCAAACCAATTGGATTTTCGATCACGATATACTTCAATTGCAAGCCTGGTGGCATTCAAATTTGAAAACATAGTAATTAAATGAAAGCTATCCACAACCACTTTCAGAGCAGCATTATTAACTAGCTCGAATAAGATGATTATTGGACAATCATCATGTTCAATAAAAGTAACACAATACTCATATACCAGTACTTTTTAAATTTAACAAAATACCCTTTTATTTTAACAAATTAATAACCAATATATATGGAAAATAAATTGTAATAATTTGGATGTTCTATGCAGGTTTAAAAAACATATAACTGTTAGGTGCAACTTCTAGTTTATTAAAAACGAAAGTAATAAAAAAAAACACATCTTTTTTTGGCATAATTTGTCAAAACAACGAAGAATGTTTGAAATTTAAAGAACGCATGTCTTTGTTTGTGTTACTTTCATAAAATACAAGGGATTAAATTATAAATTACCCATATAAATAGAAGAAGATGTATGTCCCCCAAACACAAATTCATCATCTCAAATCATGAATACTCCAAGCATTTCAGCTCTCACATTCCTTCTTGTCATCTTTTCTTGCTTATGTACAGCTTCTGCTAATAAGCACAAAGCTTTTCTTGAATGTTTCTCACAAGAATTCCAAAACTACCCCTCCATTTCCAACACTGTTTACACCAAAAGTAACTCATCTTATACTAGCATCCTCCAATTCTCCATCCAAAACCTGAGGTTCATGTCGAATTCTACACCTAAGCCACTAGTGATTACAACCCCAAAACACGAATCTCAAATCCCCCCTGTCATATACTGCGCTAAACAAACTGGCCTAGAAATTAGAACTCGAAGTGGCGGCCATGACTTCGAGGGACTATCTTATGCAGCAAACGTCCCGTTTGTGATCATTGATTTGATTAATCTTAGTGAGATAATTGTCGATGTTGAGGACAAAACTGCATGGGTTGAAGCAGGTGCTACCATTGGCTCTTTATATTACAAGATCGCAGAGAAAAGTCCGGTTCTTGGCTTTCCCGCCGGTCTATGCCCGACTGTTGGTGTAGGTGGACACTTGAGTGGAGGAGGGTATGGCCCATTGCTCAGGAAATATGGCTTGGCTGCAGATAACGTGGTTGATGCAAGAATAGTCGACGTTAATGGAAGAATTCTTGACAGAAAATCGATGGGTGAAGATCTGTTTTGGGCCATCAGAGGCGGCGGAGGTGCCAGCTTCGGTGTAATTGTTGCGTGGAAGGTATTGTGTCTACTCTTTCAATATATATGTGATTATAATAATAAAAAATGCCAATTGAAATGGGACAAAGAGAGTATGAGTTTGAATATTTGAAATGCTAGTATAGACAGAAAGCAAAAAACTATGTTACCCTCTTACCCTCAATTTTGGATCTGAATCTCGACATGTGTTAGAGATTTTGACTTTGACCGATAAGATTTCCTTGCTCAAGTTTTTTAGGGATAAAACGAAATACTCTGATGGATTGAATAATTTTGAGCTTGTTTGATCATATAATTACCGTTAATCTAATCTAATTAACCCCGATTCCAATAGGTACAACTAGTCGATGTTCCAGAAAAGGTCACTGTTTTCACAATCAGCAGGACATTGGAGCAACAAGCGACTCGACTCATTCACCGCTGGCAATACGTGGCCCCGACATTCGAACGAGACATGATCATCGGAGTCATCATAACGAAGTCGAATTCCACGGTCGTTGCTTCGTTTTTCTCCATGTTTCTCGGCCCAATCAATAGACTACTTCCGCTGATGCAAGAAATCTTCCCTGAGTTGGGATTGACAAGGAAAGACTGTACCGAAATGAGCTGGATCCAGTCCGTCCTACACTTATCCGGATTCGCTATCGATTCACCTCACGTTCTGCTCAACAGGACTCAACGCAGCGGAAGCGAGAGGTACTTCAAAGGAAAATCGGATTTCATACAGAAACCGATTCCCAAACACGGCCTTGAAGGCCTTTTGAGACTGTTTGACGACCCGAAAATTCAAGAACCGGTGGTTCTACTGTATCCGTACGGTGGAAGAATGTCTGAAATTTCTGAGACCGCCATTCCATATCCTCATAGGGCTGGAAACATGTACAAAATGGCAGAACTAGTGTACTGGAAAGAAGATGATGCTATGAATTCAGACATGTACATAAGTTGGATAAGGAGGCTGCATCATTACTTGACTCCTTATACTTCCAATTCTCCTAGGGCTGCATACTATAATTATAGAGATCTTGACCTCGGAGTCAATAGCATTGAAGGAGAGACGACTTATGCGCAAGCTAGCATTTGGGGAAAGAAGTATTTCGGTAACAATTTTGAACGGCTTGTTCGGGTGAAAACGATGGTTGATCCGGATAATTTCTTCAGAAACGAACAGAGCATTCCATCGCTGCGCTAATATATATGTTAGTGAGAACAGGGCAAAAAATCTGCAATGGTCTTTTTCTGTGTATCAGTTCTCAGAACTTGCTTGCAAATAATGTTTCAAGCCCGATTCTTACTTTTGTGACATTTACATATAACCATCATAAAATCATGTCACGCACGATTACAACATTATGTCGTAGGGTGCGGACTGCGGGTGCCTGCAACTACGATCAATTAAACAGAAGGAAAACACATAAGTCGAATGATATTCCCATATATTAATGTAAAATAGATTGAATAGGTGGGGCCCATCAAATACTACATAATTAGGGGGGGGAAAAAAGGACCCAAAACCCCCCGCCAATCTTTTAAATGCCTGAAGTCTTTGCCAATTGCTCTACTTCCAATATTCATAAATGAAGTAGTAAATATATCTATATATAAATATACTGTGGACCCAAAAATTTGGGGCCCCAATTTTTCGGGGGCCCTGTGCGGTCGCCCACCTTGAACATGCCACGGAACCGCCCCTGACTGTTACACGAAGAAGCAGAAGGGGATGAGGCTATTATTGTTGTGTACATGATCCCTTACGGTGGAAGAATGGATGAAATATCAGAGTCTTCCACTCTATTTCCTCATAGGGCTGGTAACCTCTACATGATTTCTGGTTTGGTGAACTGGCAAAACGACAAGGGGAGTGACGTGGCACAAAATGCAGAGAGTATCATGAGTTGGAGCCGAAAGTACTATGATTACATGGCTCCTTATGTTTCGAGCTCTCCGAGGCAAGCATACCTCAACTACAGAGATCTCGAAATCGGGATGAATAATCCTAATGGGAGGATGAGTTATGCAGAAGCCAGCGTTTGGGGGAAGAAATATTTCAAGGATAATTTCGACCGTCTTGTTGGGGTGAAGACAGTAGTTGATCCTACCAATTTCTTCAAGAACGAACAGAGCATTCCGTCATTGCATTCTATATACTCTACTAATAACTGCGGATTATGATATGTTCTTCACAACAGTTTCTGAAGAACGCATCGTAATCCCGAATAAACTCCGCCCTTGCAATCAATAGACAGGGATTCTCTTGTTGATTTGATTTCGTGTTGTTTTTTCCATTTTTACTTTGAGAAAGATTTGAAGTTGTGTTTCAATAAACAATGATCAGTGATTATAAGTTTTTTCTTTTCGGTTTTTGTTTTTTTGGTTTAGAGTATATCCCAAGCCCCATTTTATTCTTTAATTTGATATTAATCGTGGGATATAAATTTCACCCAAACACATAAATTAGAAAAATTACATCTCATCTCATCTTTTATCTCATCTCATAGGATTACTATAGCCCATAAATTAAAAATTGGGCCCTATAGCCCCTTATGAAGTCGCAATGTGATTAGAGATCATAATGGGAGGAATGCACTAGTCCAGTTTAGTGTGGTTCCACGTAAAAAAGAAACCAAATCATAAAATACGATTTGGTAAAAAAAATTTTGAAATCAAACTAAAAATCATATTATCACTAAAATTGAACGAAACCAACCATAATTTTTAGATATTTTTCATTTTATTCTTTTTATATAATCAAAATTGACAAGATATAAATGGTGATACGATCTCATCTCTCGATACTCAAGCTAACATCAAAGACATGAATTAATGGTAATCAAACATTTAAACATCCATACAAAACAAGAGCACAAAAAAATAAAGCAACTAACCTATAGATTTGAATTGAATAGGGGGGAGGGAAAATGGTTCTGCAGAAGGTTAGTTAAAAAGGTTGGAAATGGAAGGGACACTAAATTTTGGGAGGAGATGCGGATGGGAGATTCTTCTTTTAATTAAAAAGTTTTTTCTTAGATTATAATAGTTAAGCTTGAAGAAAGATTGCAACATAAAGGGAAATGGGGGATTCGGAGAGTGAGGAGTGGATATGTAGGGGATATATTCTTTTAATATTTTATCTTCTTTGATAAGCAGGTCTTGTCCAATTGTCCAAAGGAAGATGCTCAAGACAAGTGGAAATGGAGCGGGATACCAGATGGAAATTACCAAACTAAACACGCTTACATAACTGTGTGAGGAAACACTTCCTTCACAATTCATGTATTCTTTGTAATTTATGTGGAAAGAAACTCGACATCAGTGTGTGGATTGGCGTTGTTTAGGTTTTATGAAAATGGAGAAACAAAGGTGATATTCGAGCAAGAAGGGTGAGATAAAGGGAAAATTGTAGATGAAATAAAAGGAAGATTGTGGAGTTGGTGTTCGATGAAATCTGTCTTAGTTTTGAATTATTCTTTGAGATTGGATATGTGATCTCGGGATTTGTTTGTAAGACTTTATTCTTTTGGATCATTGATTTATAGAGTACTTTTCGCGTACACAATTTTTTCTATTTGATAAAATTTTCTTTTCTGATAAAAAAAATAAAATAAAAATAGAAGCTAATCCATTATTACAAACTCATATTGTCAAATCCATAGAATCATGTCCTTAAAGTAAAAATCCCAACATTAAAAATAAATATGATCAACGAAACAAGATAACAAGAAATATATCGACAAATCCTTGATCTTGAATTCGAATCTTCAAATCGTTAATGACTTTTTCTCCAACTCTACAAATTTAAAATTTTCTCTCTTAGTATTAGTGGGTGAAGGTGAAAAATGGAATATAAAAAATTAGTGCTATTGTGTGTAGACGGTGGCTAGGCTAGAAAAAAATCCTCTTCCATAAATGTTTTTCGTGGAAAAGGTTGCTTTTCATTTGCTAGTCAAACTAACAAATAATCTAGAAATTTTCATAAGAAGAATCATCTTGATAAAAAGAATGGTTAATAGTTCTTTACTAAAATTAAAAGACAAAAGCTCAAGTCAAATAAGATTTAAGATTAATTATTTTATTACATTTGTAAATAAAGAGCTTACGTAAGTCATTCGCTCATTATTTCGTTTGGCGATTTTGATGACCTTCTAATTATCAACAGATTGACTTTTCCATTAGTGTACAAATTTGAACAATTTATTCAAATCATACACTTATTGTTTAGTCCGGTCAATGCAGAATGGGAAAATAAATGTTTATTTGTGAAATCATTTCCATCTAAATGAGAAAATATATGCATACACATATTTTGGTCGAATGTAGCTAGGGATGGCAATTTACCCGCGGTACCCGATACCCGCGGATACTTGACCCTAATAGGTGCGGGTATGAGGAGATTTGATACCCACGGGTACAGGTATGGATACGATTTACTGCCCATTTAGTTCGTGGGTATGGGTATGGATAGTTACTATTCATACTCGTGAAACCCGTATACTCGCTAAAAATACCCGCTAAAATACCCGCGGGTATTACCCGCAAATTACCCATATATTATTTAATTATTTTTATATTAATAAATATAGATTTTTTTAGTTAGAAATAAGAATAATTACTTCTATAATTATATTCTATTCTATATTATTTTAATTAGAAATTTGAATTTTAGTTGATAAATTTAAACTTTGTGGATTTGATTTGTATTTTGGATATTTGTGAACTTTGTGGAGTAATTGTGATTTGTGAATTTGGATATTGATTTAAATTTGTGATTTGTGAATTTTGGTCGCGGGTTCGCAGATACCCAACGGGTGGCAGGTACCTGAAGGGTGGCGGGTACGCGAGTACCCGACGTGTAGCGGGTATCTGCGGGTGGCGGGTATGGATAGTGGATGGTACCCGTCGCGTGTAGCGAGTACGGATATGGGTATCAGATATGTTCGCGGGTATGAGTATGGATAGCAACTATCCGCGCCCGCCATACCCGACTGTCATCCCTACATAATGTAGCTAAAATATTTTCTCGAAGAAAAACAAACAGCGCCGAAACATTTATGAGAAAATCAATTTACTGAATTTCAAATCAAATGTAAGAATCTAATACAAGTCAGGTCAAGCCGGAACAGAGTTTTGCTATTTCCCTACAAATAAATGAACAAACACAAATCATTCATCTTCAAATGATGAAAACGCCATCTTTCTTTCTTCTTCTCATCTTTTTCTGCTCAAGGGCAGCAGCTTATGCAAATGGACACGACAATTTCCTCAAATGCCTCTCCCAAAAACACCATAACTACTCCTCGATTTCCGACGTCGTTTACACCAAATCCAACTCATCCTACACTTCCGTCCTCAATTTCTCCATTTGGAACCTGAGGTTCACCTCACAATCAACACCTAAACCACAGCTCATCATAACCCCAAAACTCGAATCCCAAATCCCACCAATCATATACTGCGCCAAACAAACTGGCTTGGAAATCAGAACTCGAAGTGGCGGCCATGATTTCGAGGGACTATCTTATCGAGCACAACTCCCCTTCGTGATCATTGATCTAATCAATCTCAGCGAAATCACAGTCGATGTCGGGGAGAAAACTGCGTGGGTCGAATCCGGTGCGACTCTCGGCTCTTTCTACTACAGAATCGCCCAGAAAAGCCCGGTCCTCGCCTTCCCTGCCGGCGGCTGTCCGACAGTTGGCGTAGGCGGGCATTTCAGCGGAGGCGGCCATGGCCTAATGCACAGGAAATTCGGCCTGGCCGCGGATCACGTGATCGATGCAAGAATAGTCAACGTTAACGGCAGAATCCTCGACAGAAAGTCGATGGGCGAAGATCTGTTCTGGGCCATCAGAGGGGGCGGAGGCGCCAGCTTCGGCGTGATTCTGGCATGGAAGGTACAGCTAGTCGATGTTCCAGAAAAAGTCTCTGTTTTCATAATCAACAGAAGTTTAGAACAGAACGCGACCCGACTCGTCCACAAATGGCAATACGTGGCGCCCGGGTTCGACAAGGACTTGTTCCTGACGGCAGTTGTAAGCAAGGCGAACACTACAATCACTACTTCATTCGTTTCTCTGTACCTCGGCGGCGTCGACAGATTTCTTGAACTGATGCAAGAAAGTTTCCCCGAGTTGGGAGTGGAGAGAGAAGACTGCACCGAGATGAGCTGGATCCAGTCTGTCACGTACTTCGCGGGGTTTTCCGTGGAATCCCCCCGCGAAGTACTGCTGAACAGGACTCAGCCTAACGTAAGGTACTTGAAAGGGAAATCGGACTACGTACGGACTCCGATTCCGGAGCCAGGGCTGGAGGGGATATGGGAATATTTTGACGCGGGAGAAGCGGCGGAGGCGGAGCTCCAGTTCCAGCCGTACGGCGGAAGAATGGCGGAGATTTCGGAATCGGCAACCCCGTTTCCTCATAGGGCTGGTAACTTGTATGAACTCACTTATTTAGTGTTTTGGAGAGAAGAAAATGCTGGGAATTCGGAGAGATACGTGAGTTGGATTAGGAGGTTTTATGATTACATGACGCCTTATGTTTCGAGGTTGCCTAGGGCAGCATACGTCAATTACAGAGATCTTGATATTGGAGTTAATATGATTAATGGAAAGACGAGCTACCAACAAGCAAGCGGTTGGGGGAAGAGGTATTTCGGGAGGAATTTTGATCGTCTTGTTCGTGTGAAAACAATGGTCGATCCACAGAATTTCTTCAGAAACGAACAGAGCATTCCACCTGTGCAGAAAGGAAATTGATGAGATTTCTCTGTAATTTGATGTGTCTTAGTTTTGTAGCAATAATAACTGTATGTTTTTGTAGCAATAATAACTAAGCTGAGGTGAGGAATTTATTGATTTGAGAATACTAGATAGTTATATATATGTATAGACAGAAAACTATAGAATGTTATAATTAATCTTGAATTTTGTGGAATGGAGGTATAAATCTAACTATTTATCTAAAAAAAATATTAAATTATTCCCTCTATCTCGCCGAAAGTGAAACATCTATACCTATATAAAAAAGAGTCGTGTGACAAAATGTACATCGCCTATTATGCCCTTATAGAATATTAAATTTAAGGACAATTGTGTAATTTAATATATAATATATTTATAAAAACGCATAAGATAATTTAGATGGGATAAACTTTGTCTTATATAGATATAACTTTTGAATATGGTAAATATATCATATTTATAATATGGAATGAGTATATAATATCTATACCTATTATAAAAGAATTTTATTTGAAGTTTTTTATTCGAATTTTATTAAAATTAAAATTCTAAACAAGTTGAACTCTTTTCAAATTGTCTTAAGAAAAAGAGCACAACGACACCCAAATAAAAGGTGATAATATAAGATATTAAAATTATTTGAAATACAAAAAAAAAAAAGAAAAAATCTAATATAGAGTTGCAAGTGCAAGGAAAATTAGAATAATGAAAAAAAAATCGAAGATTGCACTGATATCTTGGTGATGATGATGAGACATTAGACAAGCTTATCTCGAAAAGCAAATGTGAAAAATGATCGACATCTATCACAATCAAACAAGAAAATATCTATTGTGAATATAGATTTATGTTTTTTCAAAACATTTAAATTATTAACAATAGCATAGATTTTTTTTATTTTATATTTTTTTTAACAAAACAACAAAACATAAATGGTTTCAGTTTTACTTGATTTCATTAAATGTCTCTCATGCTTGGTATCTACTTATTATTGTATTTTTACGTTTAGCAAATTAATAATCCAATAAATATCTTCGATATTTATATTAAAAAAAAAAGTATAAAAAATAATGTATCCACGTGCAACGCACGTATTACTTGCTAATTTTATTAAAATATACCTCACGTGAATAAACAATACCTCATTTTCAACGACGGAGGGAGTATGATTTATTTACAAGGTCAAACTGGTAAACTTATTTGGTCTAACTCACGCCCTTAATTTTTAAAAAATGAGATTTTAAATTAAATTGGGAAAGAACCCTAAAAGTTATCTATGAACAAACAATTATTTGGACCAAAATTCACAGTTGGTGAGCTTCGTATATTATAGGTTAAATTTATTTATGTAGCGAGTTTTATTAATTATTGGAGTTTAAGTCAGGTAGTACTAAGTAAGTTAATTGTAGTCTGAGCTATTGGGCTGAATTATTTAGGATTTTAGTTGTAGAGTGCTATTAATGGGCTATTAATTAATGACATCCTGGGCCATTAAAGTTGGATTGGTTAGTTTAAATGAAATTTGTAGTGTCGAATCAATGTATAATACGATCTTAATACTCCCTTCGTCCATCAAGTCTGCGCGTAAAATCTCTCGGCATGGTTTTTAATTTTTGTAATGATCAATGTTCTAAGAGTCGGTAGACGCTAGTCGGACGGTGGAGGGGGGACTAGAGCCTAGGCGGCTAGGCAGATTAGAAACACAATGTTTATTCTTATTATTTTTACATTATGTCATCAGTTAGAAACTATATCAACATATATTATTCATAATTTTATTACCAAATTCATGATAAAAATATATAATATGATAATTAATAGTCCAATTAAATAAATTTCATATTTTACAACAAATTTTCTAACTTTCAACATATATCAATGCGTAATTCAATATTTGTAATCTAACTTAGTCCTAATTAAGTTTTAATCTGGCCGATAGTTAGGGTGTTGCTAAGTGCCTAGGAAGATTTAGTAATTAATCGGGTGGTGGGGTGCCGCCTAGCGCCTAAGCGAGGACTTTTAGAACACTAGATTACTGGTGAATAAAGTGATGTTTTGGGTTCTACCTTTTGGTTGATAAAGTGATATTTTGGTTGAATAAATTGATATTTTGATTGAATAAAGTGATGATTTGATTAATAAAGTAATGCTTTGGTTGAAAAAGTGATGTGGAGTCTACGTCGAAAAATAGTTATGCACATAAGTTGTGAACGGACGAATGCGGTAATAAATGCACAGACTTAGTAGACGGAGAGTATGAAATTTTATTATTGACATTGATTATTCCATCTAGAAGGTCAAATATTATGTCCTTAAAGTGGTTGCGCCGTTGGCTGAATCAATAAATTTAAATTTCAACTTGGAATCATCTAGCTTCATCTCAATATATCAATAGTGTATCAAAATTAATTTATCTTGATTTATTTTATTTTTCTTTAATTTTTGATATTATGATTAAATCTAACTTTACACTAATTGATTACGGTTCACCCATCCAATTAAGATTTATTATTTATTAAAATTTCAATATTGAAGATAACTATTAGGATTTATTATTTATTAAAATTTCAATATTGAAGATAACTATTTATAATTCTTGAAGATAAAATTTCTGAGTCGCTCTAAAATTATTTCATGGTAGAATATATACTACTAGATCATGTCTTTATCCGTTCCAGAAATTAAATAAGCAGCCTGGTTCCTTTATGGATGTTTCACTAGAACAATTAGTTTACCCAGTTCCAATCACTAGGGATGGACCAGTACGGTATATTAAAAAAATTTCGCCGTACCATACTGAAAATTTTCGATATGCATTTTTTCATACCGTTACCGTACCGTATATTTCAGCATACCGAAAATTCGGTATGGAACAAAGTCCATACCGATACCGTATCGATTTTTTGGTATACCGTACCGAATTGAATATTATACTCGAAAAAAATTATATTCAATTTTTTTCATACAATATTGACAACATAAAAATAATATCATACCACCAAACAAATAAAGTCAAACATGAACAAATAAATATTGTACACAATCAAGTATAATAGACCAAAAGTGTTTATGAAATGTTATCTTAATACTATCTATCTGTATTATACATCTTTAACAAATGCAGATTAATTTTGCAAAACTATTTATATTACTTTATAATACGATACAATTGCTATCTTTGTTAGTACATGTATTCTCGTATTTTGATTAAAAAATAAATTACGTATATTATATTTTTAATATTTTTTAGATAATTTAACATATTGAAAACTACTTAAATAATTAAAGATTTATTAAGATTGTATTTAAATTTGAAATATTCTCAAAATATAAAATAAAATTAGAGTATAATTAATATTAAAAGAATGTAATTTTTCGGTATATACGAACATTCGGTATGTACCGAACGTTCGGTATACCGATGTTCGGTATATACCAAGTTTTTTCGGTATACTGAATCTTCGGTATTGACCGGTATACCGCGGTATAGAAAAACTCATACCGTTACCGTACTGAAAATCTTCAATACGGTATTATACCGTACCAAAAAACTCGGTATACCGCTAATTACGATATTTTTGGTATATTTCGGTACGGTATACCTACCAATCACAGCACGCATAGTACAATAAAATACAAATGAAAAACTATTTTTACTAATTTAAATTAAAATGTTTAAATTCAAATGGAGTGCAGAATGTAACAATTCATACTA
This sequence comes from Mentha longifolia, assembly GCA_001642375.2. NCBI lineage: Eukaryota > Viridiplantae > Streptophyta > Magnoliopsida > Lamiales > Lamiaceae > Mentha > Mentha longifolia. Next base: position 24,976,505 of record CM038119.1, read on the forward strand.
AGGTATAAGGGCTTAAAATAGTATTGATTTTCATTTCCACCAAGAAATGAAGAAAATTTGGAATACCAAAACACAGCACAGAACAAAATATTTCTAGAACAAGTAAATTTCAAATAAAACTACAATCATATTTGTGGGATTTATTTCTGGTATCAAATCTCTACGTGCTTCAATAAATTGAACTCTATGCATGCTTCTCAAACACCACCAAACACATAACTTCTCAAAATCATAAATCATGAAAACTCATTCAATATCAACCCTTTCATCCTTTCTTCTTCTCATCATCTTTTCATGCTCAACCACAGCTTCTAATATTGATGGCCAAAACCATTTCATTCATTGTCTATCTAAAAAATTCAAGAACTACTCCTCAATTTCGAATGATATTTACACCCCTGCAAACTCATCTTACACTTCCATCCTTCAATTCTCCATCCGAAACCTCAGATTCGCCTCCGAATCAACACCCAAACCGCAGTGATCATAACTCCGGAACACAAATCCCAAATCCCGCCCCTCATACACTGCGCTAAAGAAAGTGGCCTTGAAATCAGAACTCGAAGTGGTGGCCATGACTACGAGGGTCTGTCTTATGTTTCACAAGTCCCGTTTGTGATCATTGATTTGATCAATCTCAGTGAAGTTACAGTTGATGCTGAGGAGAAAACTACCTGGGTCGGAGCTGGTGCGACTCTCGGTTCCTTATACTACAGAATTGCAGAAAAAAGTCCGGTTCTTGGATTTCCTGCTGGACTTTGTCACACTGTTGGTGTCGGTGGGCACTTCAGCGGAGGAGGCTACGGAACAATGATGAGAAAACACGGACTAGCTGCAGATAACGTTATCGATGCAAGAATAATCGACGTCAATGGTAGAATTCTCGACAGAAAATCAATGGGCGAAGATCTGTTCTGGGCCATCAGAGGCAGCGGTGGCGCCAGCTTCGGTGTAATTCTTGCATGGAAGGTACAGTTGGTCGATGTTCCAGAAACAGTCACTGTTTTCACAGTCGACAGAACTCTGGAAAAGAACTCGATTCAGCTTGTACACCGCTGGCAATACGTGGCTCCTAAGCTCGACCCCGATTTATTCATCGGAGTCTTATTACATAGGAAGAACTTTACCATTGAAGCTTCTTTCTATTCGCTTTTCCTCGGCGGAGTCGAAGGGTTACTTCCATTGCTGCAAGAAAGTTTCCCCGAGCTGGGTGTGGTGAGAGAAGACTGCTTCGAGATGAGCTGGATCGAATCTGCCTTGTATTTCTCCGAACTCGCCGCATTAGCGCCTGTTCAGTTTGAGACTACTGAAGCTCTGCTAAACAGGACGCCGCCGTTTATACCAAACATCAAAATAAAATCAGATTATGTGCAGAAACCCATTCCTGAAAGCGGGATCCGAGGCATCGTGGAACTGTTGTACGAAGAAGAAGGGGATAACGCTACTGTGATCATGGTCCCATATGGAGGAAGAATGGTAGAAATTTCTGAATCCGCCATTCCTTTCCCTCATAGGGCTGGGAATTTGTACAAACTTTCTAGCGTAGTTTACTGGGAAGACGAAGGGGATCAAGATTCGGAGAGGTACTTAAGTTGGAGCAGAAGGTACTACAGTTACTTGACTCCTTACGTTTCGAAATCTCCGAGGGAAGCATATCTCAACTACAGAGATCTCGACATCGGAGTGAATAACGTTGAGGGAGACACGAGTTACGAACAAGCCAGCATTTGGGGGAAGAAATATTTCAAGAATAATTTCGATCGTCTTGTTCGGGTGAAAACTGTAGTTGATCCCCATAATTTCTTCAAGAATGGGCAGAGCATTCCATCGTTGCGTTCTAGGTGGATCCAGAATGGGATTAAGATGCATACTTCAGAAACTGTACTTGGTTCAGACTGCAAACATGGTGTATTTGCTTCTGAATAAGGCGTTCTAAGTTTAATTATATGATGTTTGTACGGTTGACTAAAAATATGGGCTACTAAGAAGATTTCCTGATTAGTTATATTGGATGTTAAAGATGTTTGATATGTTCCCCTAATAAACGAGTTTTAACCATTTTCTCTTGATTGGATAAGAAGAAAAATCAAATCAAGGCCTTCATTAATTTTTTGAGAACCGTAGAAACTTACCGTTGGAGCCACTGCACCTTCTTATAACATGTGAAATGCTATTAATTTCTCTATGTTAGAATTCAAAAGAAGCATGAAAATGCAGAGAAAATACAGAAAGTAGAAGAGATGTGGGGAAACCGTTTTTCTGTATTGACTCAACTAACTTGCTAATTACAATGTTAATATAAATATATACTAACTAATGAGCTTAGCCAACACCCTAAGTAATCCAGCTAGCACTAACTACTTTGCCACCTCAGCAGCACAACTACTATACTCTATATTATAGTATCTAATATACCCCCAGCAAACATCATCCATATTCGTTCTCCAATAAGCACAATTTGAGTTTGTCACGAAGCAGCAGAAACAGTGCCTCACTGAAAGGTTTTGTGAAAATATCAGCAATTTAATCAACTGAAGAAATATAACCAACTTCAACAACTTGCTTACTTATCTTCTCTCGATCAAAATGGACATCTACTTCAATATGTTTTGACCGAGCATGGAAAACTGGATTTGCTGCTAATGCAAAAGAAATTGCATCGTCACACCATAGTTGATGAGGAGATTTGAGGCCTAGACCAAGCTCAGCACACAAAGAATCCAACCATACTACATCAGTAGCCATGATTGCCAACTACCTATACTCTGATTCAGCACTACTTCTGAACACTACCTCCTGCTTCTTAGAACTCCACACAACCAAATTCCCCCCTAAAAATACACAGTGGCCCCTAGTAGAACGTCTATCATCTACACAGCATGCATAGTCCGCATCAGAGAGCCCTTCCAACAAAAATGCTGGAGCACAAGTAAACTACAGGCCAAGAGAACTAGTGCCCTTCAAGTATCTCAACACCCTCTTACAAGCTGCCCAATGAAGAGTTGTAGGAGCTTGAAGAAATTGGCAAAGCTTGTTTACACTAAATGTAATGTCAGGTCTGGTCAAGGTCAGATATTGCATTTTACCGACCACAGTTCTGTAGAGTGAAGAGTTCTTAAACACTTCACCCTCTAGTCTTGAGAGTTTAGGACAAGCTACCGTTGGAGTAGCACATACATTACAATCCAGCATCTTAATAATAGCTAGCAACTCTCTAATATATTTCTTCTGATGAAAAACAAAACCTGAACCAGACTTCTGAGCTTCTATCCCAAGGAAATAAGCAACAGATCCCAAACCTTTGAACTTAAACTTAGATTGAAGCAAGTCAATGATATGCAGCACCTCATCATGAGAATCACCAGTAATCAGTATATCATCTACATAGACTAGAATGAGAGTAAGCACACCCCCAAGTGTTCTATGAAACAAAGAAAAGTCAGAAGTTACTGAGTCCGTTTTGACATTCTATATGTATCGTTTAGATTGCTAGAGAGGTTTTAAGTTGAAGGTCAATATGTTCTTCGTTGTGATTTGTGCGTGCGTTACAGGAGTTAACATGTATTATTGTAAATTTTCATAAAGACATACTATATAGATTAATTTATGTTCCACTGATCCAATCTCTAGATTGCAAATGCTTTTTGGGACTGGAATGGGAGTGAGCGATGCAGCTGATCTTCTACACGAGCCGCATTAAAGAAGACTCGTGCAACGAGTCGGAGACAAAGAAGAAGAGAAATAGACTCTGTCAAGCGAAACCATCATCACAAGCATGAGTCTATCAAATGATATTTTTTGTATTTTTCTTCATAAGGTTTTTTAGCCTTCTTGAATTGAGATAGTAGATATTGTACTTGTTATATATTGATAGCGTGTATTTCTTCGTTTTTGTCTTTCTCTTAATTACATTGCGTTAATATATATATATATATTTATATATTATGTCTTCCTATATTTAAATTTCTTATTATTATTATATTTAATATATGATTCGCTAAATAATTTAAGGTTTGTATTTATATACCAAAGGTTGATAACAGGAAAAAAAAAAACACTATAAAAAAATATTATTGTAATTAATAATTTAATTTATCATAATAATATTCTTATATTTAATTTCTATATTTACCTACGCATAAGAATTGACACGTGTCGTTTTCACGTCATCATCCACCGTGGCATTTCCATGTCATTGTCCATCTCATAATTAAATGAAATCATAAATATATTTATTCACACATATAAGATATCTTTCGGGACACATGTATGTATAGCTAAAAACCTGTCAATTTACCCACAACATACACATATGTGTAGGTAATACTCTTTCTTCATAGATAAATAGTGACACATGCTGACACTTGTGTTATGTGTAGGTAAATAGCAATCCTCACACATAAATATATATTTACCCACACATGCATGTGTAGCTAAAACAATAATTTTTTGTAGTGCTTGTGAATCCCAGCTCCAGTAAACAACTCATAAGCTTATTGTAATAGGCTCTAGGGGCTTGTTTTAAGCCATACAAGGATTTCTGCAGTTTACACATATGAGAATGAAAGCTGAGCATCTACAAAACCAGTGGGCTGACTCATGTATATGGTGTCTTCAAGATCACCATTCAGAAAAACATTATTAATTAATGTTAATCTACTGAACATCCCATTTCTTAGTAGCAGCCAAAGAAAACACCAATCAAATAGTAGAAGACTTAACTACAGGGCTAAAGGTTTCATTGAAATCAATCCTAGCAAACTGCTCAAACCCCCTTGCTACTAACCATGCCTTGAGTTTATCAAGAGATATATCAGCTAGAGTTTTCACTTTATACACCCATTTATTATAAATTACCTTCATATCTGGAGAGTAAGTGACCAAAATCCAAGTGTTATTATCCATGAGAGCCTTATATTCCATCTCCATGGCCTTGAACCAATTTGGATCAAATAAAGCCTATGCATCACTCAAAGGCTCACATGGTAACCTACTAGCAACCAAATAATTTTTAGGTTTGAAAACACCATTTTTTGACCTGGTAACCATGACATGTGAATTTTGTGGATTAAGAGAATAATTGCTAGGTGAGGAAGACTCAGAACTAGCAGAAGAAGAGGAAGGAGCTGCAGAAGAATGTGAGAAAGAATGAGAACTAGACACAGAAGGAATAGGAGAATGAATATGTGTGCCAGTAGCATCACTTGAGGAAGAAGAAGAAGGAACAAAGGTATGATCAAGAGGACCAGGAACTTCATCATGATCAACCACTGGTGGGATAGGATCAGAAAATAAAGGAGCAAAACCAGGAGGACTACTAGACACACCAGTAGGAACAGAAGGGAATAGCAGATCATAAGGAAATTCATCAACATTAAAATGTACAGTATCTGTAATGTACAATCTGCCAGAAGGATTAAGCACTTATAACCTTTGTGATGATCACTGTACCCCACAAACAGACACTTAGTCGACCTATATTGCAGTTTGTGATTGTTGTAAGGTATGAGGTAAGAAAAACAAGCACAACCAAATGGTTTAAGAAAAGAATAATTTGGAATAGTCGCAAACATCATCTGGAAAGGAGACTTCATACCCAAAGTAGCAGAGGGCAGTCGATTTATAAGAAAAGTGGTTGTATGAAAGGCCTCCCACCAAAAACTGAAAGAGACATGAGCTTGTGCTAACAGAGTTAAGCCCATATCAACAATGTGTTGATGTTTCCTTTCTACCTTGCCATTAATTGTGAGTGTATGTAAGGATAAGGGTGCTGAAAATGAATTCCCAAGACAAAAAATAAGGTAAAAGTGGTCTAAACTCCCCTCCCCAGTTAGATTGAAAAGCACCTATAGCAGCACCAAACCTATTTGTGACCATGGCAACAAACTGTTTAACTACATTGAGAGTTTCAGATTTAATGGTCAAAGGATAAACTCAAGAATACCGGGCAAAAATCATCAACAAAACTGATATAATACTTGAATCAGTCCTAGAAGCAACATTACTAGGACCCCACAAGTTAGTGTACCAACTCAAATGGTTTTGATGTTTTAGTGGGAGTAGAGACATGAGCTATTTGATGTAGTTTTCCCACTTAATTACATGCTCCGCATAAACTAATACTCTCTCCGTTCTAATTCAATAGTCTTATTTCTTTTCGGCATGAAATTTTAAGAGAATGTGTTTAGAGATAAAGTGTATTATTTGATATGTTAATACAAATTTCATTATTTTAAAAACAAAGCATCACAGATGCATAAAAACATATTGATATCGCATCTTAAATGAAAGATAATATCAAGACCTTTATTTTATATAAAAATTATAAAAAACGGAGAATAAACGAGCAAGTTATGATAGTTTAAACTTTTATAATTTAAATTATATTGTGATACGTGCTGAAAGGTGAGTGGATGATGAGATGATTAATGGACTAATATTTTCTATTTTAGAAAATATGGCTATTGAATTGAGACGGCCCAAAATAGCATACAGGACTATTGAATTGGGACGGAGGGAGTATTAATTGTCATATATTGTTGGATTACATATAAATTGACTTTTCCAGTAGCAAAAAAAAATAATATATAAAAAAAATAAAATTCAATCGTACTTAGCTTAATAGGTCTCGTCATCCATGTGAATGACGTTGAATGTGAGACGAAGCCACTATTTGATGAAACCAAAAATTACAAGGATAGTATTAGTTAACTTCGATCCCTTTGTCGTTGTTTGGCTAAGCTTATTTAAAAAAGTTTATAACAACTAACATTTGAGAAATGGTATGCTATTACTTTTTCTGTGGGCAACTTTGTTGTTTTATCACTTTTGTATTATTTTTTCTAAATTTTTATTGTTGTTTTATATTCTGGTATATTAGAAATTAATATATAGATCCTAATATCTAAAAAATTAAATCTCGATTTGTTTTTTTTAACTTCAAAAAATAAGTAATAAAACAAATCGAGCTTTAATTTTTATTTGTTTTATAGATTTTATAATTTCTATATTAATTTCTACTCCTTCCGTCCCATTTATAAAGAGATAACTTTCTTTTTGATATGTCTCATTTATAAAGAGATATTACCTAAAGTAGAAAGTTTTAGACTAATAGAAATTGAGTACAAAGTATATACACTACTTTAACCACTATTTATTATCTCGTCTTAATTCTCGTGCACCAAAATTTATCTCATTATAAAACAACAACAAAAATAACAATAAAAAAAAAAAAGTATTGTCAAAATGATAAAATGAAGAAGGTGCCCACGAAAGTGCCCACAAAAGAGGGTGTAGCATATCATTTATCACCAACACCTTATAAGATACGGAGTATTTCTTATAGATGTAAAAATAGATTGAAGTGACGAAACTTATTTTAAAAATCTTATAACAGTTTATTTTTTGAGGAAATACCCCCATATGCCCTCTTAGAGTTAAAAAAAACTAAATTTTGACCACAACTTAAGAAAACACAATATCTACCTAAGTTTGGAGTGATGAGACATAAATACCCCTTACCATCCTCTTTCTCTTTTCTCTCATCTATTTCTGATTCTCCCCCTCTCATAATTGAAGCGTGACCCCCTCACACCCCATTTTCACTTCCACTTGTTCCTCTTCCTTCATCAATCTCTCCAGCGAAAACCCTAAGCCTGCTTCGACGAACAACGCGACTCCCTTTTTAACTCTCCCTAACTTTTGCCGGTTCCTACTTCCCGGCGAAAACCTTAGCTCTTCCTCCGATGAAAAACAGCGCACGTGGCCCCCTGTTTCTCGCACCCCCTGACATGACGAATCGTCCATCCAGCCACAGAAAAAGAAGAAGGTGAAGAAGACCCGGATTCCGACGGAGATACGAAGTGGCCACCCATTTATAAATGAAAAGGTTCGAAAATTAGGGTTTTTCTCTGTGATTGAATGTGCGATTTTAGGGTTGCGTTTTGATTTTGCTGATACAAAACTGCATAATTTGTTGGCTTGCTCGATTCATATAATTAATAATATTAGGGTTCACTGTACGATTTTGGTTTTTGGGTAAGAAATTGGAAAATACTGATATAGTAAGAATTGATGATTATTGATAAATTTGTTTGGCTTTTTTTTTTTTTTTTCATTTTCTATTTTGGCTTTTGAAAGTGGGTATTGAGGTGGTGTCTTTCATTTATCTTATTTGAGGATTACAACATATATGAATGGTGTACTATAGGAATTCATATGCTTCCCTCGATAAGGAAGTATTTTTTTCTGAATTGTCGTTCCTTGATTTTCTTTTAATTGAGATGAAGCTCTCAATACCAAGGTCACTTTGCCGGAAACTTAACGCACAACACATGTTTGTTGAAAGTTCTCAACTAGGATTTGTATTTACTTGAGTGAAGGAATGGCCTTAATCTCTTGTATATTTGTTAATGTAGTTTTGGGTCGCCAAAAACATACACAACGCATGTTTTTTTGCTGGGATTTATCTAAGAAAATGGTGGGCATATTTTTTGTGAATAATTATGTAAGAAATGATCCAATTATCCAATTTTGAGATTTATATGTAAGAATTGATACATTTCTATCTAGATTAATATCGGTGGACATATTTTTTGTGTATGATTAAGTAAGAAATGGCCCAATTCTTGTGATCTATATGTAAGAATTAATACATTACTATCTAGATTAATATCAAAGAAACGATGGGCTTTTGTGTATGATTTTTTGTGTATGATTATGTAAGAAATGATACAATTCTTGCGATCTATATGTAAGAATTGATACATTTTCTATCTAGATTAATATCGAAAAAAATTGTGGGCATTTTTTGTGTATGATGATGTAAGAAATGATTCAATTCTTGCTATCTATATGTAAGAATTGATACATTTCTATTTAGATTAATATCGAAAAAACGGTGGGCATATTTTTTGAGTATGATTTTTTGTGTATGATTATGTAACAAATGATCCAATTCTTGCGATATATATGTAAGAATTGATACATTTCTATCTAGATTAACATTGAAGAAAATGTGGACATATTTTTTGTGTATGATTAAGTAAGAAATGATCCAATTCTTGCAATCTATATGTAAGAATTGATACATTTCTATATAGATTAATATCGAAGAAACGGTGGAGCATATTTTTTTGTGTATGATGATGTAAGAAATAATTCAATTCTTGCGATCTATATGTAAGAATTAATTTATCATTTGTACAACTGCACCATTATTCTTGTTTCTAGAATTCTTCAAATCCTTAATGATTATAAACAACAAATGATAATTTTATGGTAAGAACATACGAAAAATGTGGTAATAATTCATTTTTATAGATAAGACTCCAACCAGATAGGTAAAAATTCATGAGACAGAAAAGATTTTTGTTTGACATGTAAGAATTCAAGGATAACAAAGTAAGAATCCAATTTTAAAGGTAAGAATTCAAGAGACAACGGTAAGAATTTACTAATTAGTATAGATAAGAATTCAATCAGATAGATAATAATGCATGAGACATAAGAATTATAAAAGTAAAAATTGATCCAATATCGAAGAAGTTGGCATATTTTTGTGTATGTTTTTTTGGGTATGGTTATGTAAAAATGATCCAATTTTTGAGATCTATATGTATGAAATATTTACAAATCATGTAAATATTTTAGTTGGAATTACTCTCTGTAATGGAGTTTGAGTATATTCATTAATGTAGATTATTTTTGTATGATTATGTAAGAAATGATCTAATTCTTGCGATCTATATGTAAGAATTGATACATTTCTATCTAGATTAATATCGAATAAGCAGTGGGCACATTTTTTGTGTATCATTTTTTAAGAATTCATGAGACATAAGAAATGGTAATAAAAATACAATAAGAATGGTAATGAAAAAATAGCGTGCAATTGGTAAGAACATGCGAAAAACGTGGTAAGAATTCATTTTTATAGATAAGACTCCAATCAGATAGGTAAAAATTCATGAGACAGAAAAGATTTTTGTTTGATATGTAAGAATTCAAGGATAACAAAGTAAGAATCCAATTTTAAAGGTAAGAATTCAAGAGTCAACGGTAAGAATTCATTAATTAGTATAGATAAGAATTCAATCAGATAGATAATAATGCATGAGATATAAGAATTATAAAAGTAAGAATTGATCCAATATCAAAGAAGGTGGACAATTTTTATTGCAAACTTTTTGAAGGAATATATATTCCTTCAAATCCCAGCATATAATTCTTCTAATTTGCCTCTCTCCCTCTCTCTCCCTCTCTTTCTCTCTCTCTCCCCCTAGCATCGGATTCCATAAAAATACAACGAAAAACTGCTTAAATCTGAAAACCCTAAAAATAACTCGTATCATAAGAATTTGACAATTTCTTACCTCTACCCAGTAAGAAATCGTCCATTTCTTACCTCTAATTATTTATTTTCTTACCTCTACCCCGGTAAGAAATCATCATTTTTTTACTTCTAATTATTTGATTTATTACCTATCATTTATCCCTAGCCATCGTACAACTCGTGATTTCCGGCCTGCTTCATCTTCTCCGGCGTGTTTCTCTCTTGTTTCTCAACCAAAATGAGCGAACCACCCCTTCATCATGATGCACATCACCACGCTCCACGTCATCCTGTTGCGGTGCTCTGTCAAGCAGCTTCGTTGTGACTCTTTCAGCAACATCGTCCACCAGTTTCTCGTGATACTCATCCAACTTATCATGATACTCGTCCAGGATGCTCTTCAGTTTCCCAAGCACTTTCTCTGCAGCGGAATCAACAACCAACATCCTCACCTATTTCTTCTTCATCATTGTCATCTTTTTCTTGCTTCTTCTTGCTGTGGGCGTGGTCGTAGGTGAAGGAAAATGAGTCTTCAGATGGCTCAGATTGCAGTGATATCCAGAATGGCATGTTGACCTCTTCAGCGGTTGGCTCAAGCATGCACACAAAGCGCTGTGTTCAAGTCAAAAGAAGAATGTTCACAGTAAGAATTTATCAATTTCAGTAACAAGAATTCCAAAATCCAAATGGTAAGAACTCAATACATTCAGAATTTTAAGTTAGAATTCATAAATGCATACAGTAAGAAATAAGTTTCTTATAGTAAGAATTTCCGTGAAGTCTTTTGCTCCATGTAAGAATTATAGTCTAAAATGTAAGAATTCACATATCGAGTAAGAATTCCTCAAATCAGTAAGAATACACATACATATCGTAAGAAACCAAGTAAGATTTCACATGTCGAGTAAGAATTCTCCAGTCCAGTAAGAATACACATACATAAAGTAAGAATTGAACAAGATGTCTCCACAAAAATCACGATTCTTACTTCTAAACAACAATTCTTACTTCGCAACAACCTTACTTTTTGATTTCTTACTGTCATTAAAAATCTAATTTGAATAGTCAATAGCAACATTCATTTTCTCTACACATATCAACATTACCATAAAAAATACTCAATCCCTACCACATGCGAATTAACATGCTTTATTGATTGGCAAAAAAACAATTCTTACAGTCATCAAACAAACAATTCTTACAGTCAATAGCAACATTCATTTCTTATCCTTTTCATTTCTTACACATGTCAAAATTTACAAAAAAAAAAATTCAATTCTTACCGAATGCGAAAATAACATGCTTTCTTACTCACAAACATACAATTCTTATTTGTCATGCAAAATCTTACTTGAATAGTCTTATCATTTTCATTTCTTATACACGTCAAGAATTACAAATAAAAATAGTCAATTCTTACTACATGCGAAACCACATGCATTCTTACTCACCTAATAACAATTCTTTCTCTATTAAAGAATTCAATCGTCCCCTTCGATGAACCTAAGCCCTAGCATATTAATCAACCAAAACATACAAAATAGAGTCCCCTTCGATGCAAATCCGACCATCTAACAGATGAGTGAAGAAGTTTACATTTTTATAAAGCAGTAGCCTCCCTAAAGCCCTAACATATAATCCTTCAAATCCCAACATATAATCCTTCGAATTTGCGTCTCTCTCTCCCTCTCCCCTAGCATCAGATTCCATAAAAATACGATAAAAAAATGCTTAAATCCGAAAACCTAAAAAATGACTCTTATCATAAGAATTTGACCATTTCTTACCTCTACCATGTAAGAAATCGTCAATTTCTTACCTCTACCGCCGTACAACTCGCGATTTCCGGCCTGCTTCATCTTCTCCGGCATGTTTCTTCCTCGTTTCTCCACCAAAATGAATGAATCACCCCTTCATGTCTTCGTCTTTTCGAGGAGAACAAAGCCCATTGGTCAATTGCATCCCAAACATTCGGATTTGGCCGGAAAAAGGCCAAAACAGCAACAAAACCCTAAGGCGATGGCGAGCTCCGGCGGGTCTGACGTTTCTGCTTCAAGTTCTTGTCGGAGCCGCTTTGAACTTCGCATCGCCATGTCGGGGGTTGCGAGAAACGAGGGAAGGGGGGCGACGTGTGCTGTTAATCAGCCACTTTTTGCAGAGAGAGGATGATTTTCTGAAAATGGGGGGATTTGAAAATGGGGGGTGAAAATTAGTTTTTGGGGGCTTTTTGAATTCAGGGGTATTTTTGGAAGTTTACATCAAAATTGGGTATAATTTGTGTTTTGTTAAGTTTTGAGTAAAATTTGTATTCCTTATGCCTACAATGGTAGAATATTTTTTGCCCCTTATTTTTTTGAGTTTATAAACCATTTGATAGTTTATTTTAAGCATACTTCAAGAGGACTATAAGTTTACCAAAACATCCCTTAATCCCTTAAATATGGAGAATTTCTTCAAGAATGAACAAAATATTGCGCCGCTGTCAACCAATTCAGTGAAGCCGCATGTCTTTATCGATCCAATTAAAGGATTAAATACATAAATAAATAAGGAATAGCCGCCTTGTACTACGTATTATTTATTCAACTGCTACCTTGCGTGTATTCCTATTATAGAAATCTGAATTGAACAGTAAAATAACATCTATGAACAATTATTTGTAAAGATCGTGATTTTAGTTACGAAGAAATGACACGTACAAGAGAATAACGACATTAAAATATAATTAACAATTAATATTGTGTCCCCTTTATTAACTTGGGGCATATTAGTCAAATTCTTTGCAAGGTTTATGATCGAACTTATTTTCGTAAGGTAATTAATGCATGTAGACAAGGAATTAACGAACATGAAAGTAAACGGAACACAAAGGGATTTACGTGGTTCGATCTATTGGAATTGATCTACATCCACGGGCGGAAAGAGTATAGATCTTTATTGCATGTATGAGTAGTGATTACAAGATTGTTCTCCCTCCCAATCTATTCTAAACCCCTATTTATAAGTATTCACACATGGAATTCGACTAGGTTTACAAGTCTTTTTCTATTAGGACTCTTTGGCTTGATCTCCTCCTTTACTGGATAAACACCGAGCTTCTATATCTCTTGGAGCTTGAATTGTAGTCGATGTAGGAGTTGTCTTGGTGTAGAAGTCTCTTTGAAGTAGGTTGTAGCTGACTGGGCCGAGCTGCATAGGGCTTTAGTTGGGCCGAGCTGCGTTGGCCGAGCTTAACTGTCGGGGCCCAATTATATTGGGCTCGATGCTTGGGCCTAGTAGCTAGACCATATCCTATCACATCCCTCCCCAAAAAGATATAGAAGTGAAGGTGTGACTCGGGGTAGAAAGTTGAAGTAGGAGTTAGGTCGAGGTCGAACTGAAATTCACATTGCCCCTTTGGAAATAAGATTTCGACGAAGTCGGAATGTGTAGCGCCTCGTTAGGATGAGGTCGAACTGAAATTCACATTGCCCCTTCGGAAATAAGATTTCGACGAAGTCGGAATGTGTAGCGCCTCGTTAGGACGAGGTCGAACTGAAATTCACATTGCCCCTTCAAAAATACAATTTCGACGAAGTCGGAATGTGTAGCGCCTCGTTAGGACGAGGTTGAACTGAAATTCACATTGCCCCTTCGGAAATACAATTTTGACGAAGTCGGAATGTGTAGCGCCTCGTTAGGACGAGGTTGAACTGAAATTCACATTGCCCTTTCGGAAATACAATTTCAACGAAGTCGGAATGTGTAGCGCCTCGTTAGGACGAGGTCGAACTGAAATTCACATTGCCCCTTCGGAAATACAATTTCGACGAAGTCGGAATGTGTAGCGCCTCGTTAGGATGAGGTCGAACTGAAATTCACATTGCCCCTTCGGAAATACAATTTCGACGAAGTTGGAATGTGTAGCGCCTCGTTAGGACGACGAAGTTTGGCTTTAAATAGCTCACTTCGGAAATTGGATTTCGACGAAGTTTGGCTTTAAATAGCTCACTTCAGAAATTGGATTTCGACGAAGTTTGGCTTTAAATAGCTCACTTCAGAAATTGGATTTCTACGAAGTTTGGCTTTAAATAGCTCAACCTCGTCATAGGACGAGGTTTTGGCTTTACCTTCCTTATTTGTCGAGATAATATGCATAAGTGGCATAGAGAGAGATGTGCAAGATGTATGCAAATGCAAGATGTATGCAAGACCCTAATAAGACGACCTAAATGACCTAAATGAACTATATGAACTTGGACATTACTCTCGGCCACTTGTGCAAGGTATCTCTTTAAATGAGTAATGTGCCGTGCACGGGGTATTGGCTTACCGGATAAGTGGGCGAGCTTGTACGACCCTTTGCCGAGGACTTTTTCAACTCGGTACGATCCTTCCCATGTGGCTTCAAGCTTGCCGAGCCTTTCCGCTTTACTGACCTCGTTGTTCCGAAGTACGAGGTCGCCTGCTTGGAATTGTTGGTACTTCACTCTTTGGTTGTAGTACCGAGCTACTTGTTGCTTGTACTTGGCTTCTCTTATCTAGGCGAGCTCTCGTTTCTCTTCCAACAGATCCAGTTCAGTTCGGAGGTCTTCCTCGTTAACTTCGGCTGTGATGTTGAGAATGCGCGGGCTCGGCTCGCCGATCTCTACCGGGATCACTGCTTCGGATTTATACACCAAATTGTAGGGTGTTTCACCGTTCGAGGTCTGGGGAGTTGTGTGGTATGACTATAACTTGGGGTAAGTTCGCTACCCAATCTCCTTTGGCTTTATCGAAGCGGGTTTTGAGTCCCCTGACAATAGTTCAGTTCGTAACTTCGGTTTGGCCATTCACTCGAGGATGAGCTACCGAAGTGAACGTCTGCTGGATATGAAGCCCTTCACTCCATTCTCTGAATGTTCTGTCCGTGAATTGTGTCCCATTTTCCGAGACGAGGATATGGGGTATGCTGAAGCTGCATACTATGTTCTTCTAGACAAAGTTAAGGGCGTTCTTGCTCGTGATTTCTGCCAAGGGTTCGGCTTCCACCCATTTGATGTAGTCGATGGTTATGATGGGAACTGGAGTTGGCTAAGAGCTTTGCCTAATGGAGTTACTAGGCTTGCTTTGGCTTCGTCAATACTTCGGTGTTTGGCTTCTTCCACGGGAGGGCTTGTGGATGACGAGGCTAATTTGCTTAGTGCATCTGCTCCGCTATTCTGCCCCCTTGGGATGTGAACCAACTCAAAATACGAGAAGTATTATTGTAGGTTCTTGACTTTGTGGAGGTATCCTGTCGCCTTGAGCTAGGCAAAGTTGGACGATTAAAGCTTCGTATTCCACTTCGTTGTTTGTTGTAGGGAAGTCGAACCGAAGTGTATAGGTTGTCTCATGTCCGTCTGGGCTGAGGAGTATGATGCCTGCCCCGCTTCCTGATTTCCTCGAAGCCGCGTCCACGTAAACTTTTCAACAATCTTTAGGTGGTTCTTTTGCGGGTTCGGCTTCGGTGCTTTTCGAGGGGGGCTCAAATGGCTTCGGTGTTTCCGTGAATTTAGATTCTACTAGGAAGTATGCTAGGTCTTGGCCTTTGATAGCGTGTTCACCTTGTCGTAAAAGGTGATGGCCACGTCCTTTTTGGGGCTCTTATGTGAGGGCTCGTCCGTTTTAGGACTTCGGGCCTCAGCTTTGAGAGTGGACTTCGTGTATATGAGGGCTTGTCCGTTTGAGGACTTCGGGCCTCAGCTTTGAGAGTGGACCTGTCTCCTCAGCTTCGTCAGTACTTAGGAGTTTGACTTCGAGGGACTTCGGTCGGCCTCAGCCTTGAGAGGACGTCGCCTAGGTCTTAAGAGGACTTCGTCGCGTCGGCCTTGAGAGGAATTCATCGTCTTTATTGCGCTTTGCCTCGAGTGTGGGCTTCGTGCTGGTCAGAACGTCGGCCGCGACTTTGGTACCTCTTGAGGGTGCTGTCGCGCACCAATTGCTCTATGACCGCAGCAAGCTTTCTGCATTCCTCGATATCGCACCTGCAATTCTCATGGAAGCGACAATACTCCTTGGATCGGCGCTTCTCCCTTCCACTTGACATGGGCCGAGGCTTCTCGAACATATCGGTGTGAGTTGGCTTCGGCCTCGTCAATGGAGTGAGTTGGCTTTGTTCTTGGTTTTGCCGAGGTCTGAGCCTGGATTCCAGGGGTGTATGCTGGAGCCTGTCGAAGGAACTTCGCCGACTTTGGCCTCGGTCATTCCGATCCTTCTTCTGATCTGAAGGTTCGGCCTTGTCGGCTTCGCGCTTATGCCTGTCAGCTTCGTCGGCTCTTGCGAACCGATCTGCTATGATCCATCATAACTCCAAAGTGCTAGGTAATTGTCCTCAACATGCCGAGGTAAGACGGTGTCGCGCCGAGGTGAGATGGTATCGCGCCGAGGTGGCACGGCATCGCGACGAGGTGGGGTGATGTTACACTGGGGTGAGAGTCGATTGGAATCTTCCCGACGTTCGTCATCGAACCTCCTTAGACGTGGTGTTGCGTCCCGTGCATCGACGATTTGGACGCTTTGGGACTTTTGCCGATGCCGCTATCCGGAGGTAGCTTCGTGCTCTCCACCATATTTGCGTGAGGGTTGTCCTTTTTCATGGCTGAGCTTTGTATTATTTTTGGCGAGCTGGAGAAAATCTTGCTATGCTTATCCAACATGCTCAACGTGTCCGTCCGGAGTCTGGCCTTTGGTGTGTTCCTTCCTAGATAGCCGGTATGTTGCCGGGTGTAGATCTTGCGCCTGGCTTGCCTCGCCTTTGTGGATTTCGGCTTCCTGAACCGGTGGATTTACTGTCGGACCTTGTCCGGTTTGCTGAATATCCTTTTCCTTGTTGGTGGTGGCAGCGGTGGCGGTAGCGGCAGCGATTGATCGTGTTGGAATTCTCTCGATGAGTAGAGCATGTTTCCGGGCGGTTTCGTCCGATTTGGTGGTGATTTCAGTCCGGAATTGGCGAATAACAGAAGCTGCTCCAAACGAATCGTGATTTCGCGAGTCGTGCAGCAGCACGAACTTCCAGACGTGATTCCTGCCGCACCGGTGATCGGTTTTTGACGGGCAACCTACCGTTGGAATCCTCTCGACGAGTAGAACATGTTTCCGGGTGGTTTCGTCCAATTTGGCAGTGATTTCAGCCCGGAATTAGCGAATAACAGAAGCTGCTCTGAACGAATCGTGATTTTGCGAGTCGTGCAGCAGCATGAACTTCCAGACGTGATTCCCACCGCACCGGTGATCGGTTTTCGACGGGAAACCTACCGTTGGAATCCTCTCGACGAGTAGAACATGTTTCCGGGTGGTTTCGTCCAATTTGGCGGTGATTTCAGTCCGGAATTGGCAAATAACAGAAGCTGCTCCGAACGAATCGTGATTTCGTGAGTCGTGCAGTAGCACGAACTTCCAGACGCGATTCCCGCCACACCGGTGATCGGTATTCGACGGGAAACCTACCGTTGGAATCCTCTCGACGAGTAGAACATGTTTCCGGGTGGTTTCGTCCGACTTGGTGGTGATTTCAGCCCGGAATCGTTGAATAACAGAAGCTGCTCCGAACGAATCGTGATTTCACGTTTGGGGGGGATCGCGTTGGTCTTCTTGTCATGGCTGTAGATTACCTAGAAAACTTTTGATCGAAAATCACAAATTTTCGTTTCCCACAGACGGCGCCAGTGATCGAACTTATTTTCGTAAGGTAATTAATGCATGTAGACAAGGAATTAACGAACACGAAAGTAAACGGAACACAAAGGGATTTACGTGGTTCGATCTATTGGAATAGATCTACATCCACGGGCGGAAAGAGTATAGATCTTTATTGCATGTATGAGTAGTGATTACAAGATTGTTCTCCCTCCCAATCTATTCTAAACCCCTATTTATAAGTATTCACACATGGAATTCGATTAGGTTTACAAGTCTTTTTCTATTAGGACTCTTTGGCTTGATCTCCTCCTTTACTGGATAAACACCGAGCTTCTATATCTCTTGGAGCTTGAATTGTAGTCGATGTAGGAGTTGCCTTGGTGTAGAAGTCTCTTTGAAGTAGGTTGTAGCTGACTGGGCCGAGCTGCATAAGGCTTTAGTTGGGCCGAGCTGCGTTGGCCGAGCTTAACTGTCGGGGCCCAATTATATTGGGCTCGATGCTTGGGCCTAGTAGCTAGGCCATATCCTATCAGTTTATCTGTCCGCAAAAAGGATGATTCAAGATTTTTTGTCAAAGTATTGATTGATTGTTGTGTTTGTTGAGTAAATCAATAAATATAAATAAATATATATTATACGTTCAGATGCGGGTTCGGAGCACGAGAGTGATCCAAACGCTTATGCGGCGCCTCCTACGGCCTCCGTTCCCTATTTATCTAAATTCTGAATTTTTATACATATTAAATCATTATTTAATATAATAAATTCGCATAATTAAGATTTCATCAATCTCTTATTACCATCCATATATATTTATACATATTAATTATATATATATATATATATATATATATATAGAGAGAGAGAGAGAGAGAGAGAGAAATGATATGCTACTCACCTCCCGGTGGACACCTTCGTGGGCACCTCGTCGTTTTATCACGTTTGCATTGCTTTTTTTTAATTTTTATTTTTATTCTATATTCTAGTATCTTAGAAATTAATTTACAAATCATAAAATCTAAAAAATCAATGTTCAATTTATTTATTTTTATTTTTAACTTCAAAAAATGAGTAATAAAATAAATCGAGCTTCGATTTTTATGTATTTATTTGTTTTGTACCACTACACCACATCACTAAATAATACTTATTTAAGGCTTACAATATATACATGTATTGTTCAATCAGCTTTGAATCATTATCAACTACATTATGTTCATTTTATAAAATTATAAATATATGTTTTGAGTATAAATATATATAATATGAATATGTTTTATTTTATTTTATTGATTGTGTTTCTTAAATTTTTATGAACTTATACTATATAAATCATGAAATTTTTGATATTTATAAATATACAATAAATATTTTTATTAATTTATTTATTAAATGGTTCAACCGATCGAATCATGACCAAAAAAATATTTCAATGTTGAGGGTGTTTTTGCTACTCTTCCCAAAATAGGAAAAAAAAAAACAGAAATGAAAGAAAAAGAAAGTAAAATATTTTGATTCGGGCTATCTAACACCATTTTAATTTTGAGGTGGCCCGCCCAAAATATTTTGATATTCTTTTAGTTTGTATCGATAACAACAATTGATAAATTTTTGTAACGAAAAATATATTTTTAATTATTAAACACAAAATCAATTTTGAGGTGGCCCATTGACCAATAAATTTTCTAAATTCTTTTAGTATGTATAGATAGTTTTAATTGTCGAATTTTTGTAACAAAAAATATATATTTTTAATTTAAAATAATTGACAATAATTAGACACAAAAATGAGCTTCGTGAGCAATTTTCAATTCGGATTGGCTAAACTTTTTTTTTTTTGTTAAAATATTTTGGCCCTAATACTATATTGATTTTGAGGTGGCCCATTGACCATGAAAAATTTCATAATGGAGATTTCCTTCAATGATTTGATTTTTTTTTATTAATACGTATAAATAGAGTACAACTACTCGATAATGGAGTACACCATATTAAACTATTTTTCTAATAAAATTTAATGCAACTTTGTAAAACATATTCTCTAACAAATTATCATAATACTATTTTTCAGTTCGGGTTGATCGGGCTAGACTGATTTTTAGTAAAAAATATTTTTGCCCTAACATTATTTCGGTATTGAGGTGGTCCGTTGGCCAAGAATTTTTTGATTTTTTTTTTGGCTCCAATACTATTTCAATTTTGAGGTGGTCAGTTGGCCAAAAAGGTTTTAAAATGCTTTTATGTATTGCAGCATTTGGCCCAAACTGAGATGAGGTGCTTACAGGTGTCGAGGATCTGCCGTCCGCGCTAGCCGCTGCCGAGGAGTTGGTGGACTTGAAGGCAGGTGACTCTTCCGAGCCCGAACATGGGGATGCATGATGTACTAAGGATAACGGGAAAGGTTGGAACAAGAAGGCTTTTAACGACCCACGAGTCATGCTTCGCGAGCTGGGACAAGCTTTGCGGTTGCTTCATATGTGATGAAGACCACCAGATACGGGACTGTCCGAAGCATAAGGCTAACGTGGGGAGAAGTTGAATGGATGTGGTCGCTGAATCAGTGGATGAGGAGGCTCGGGTCAACACGATATAGTATATTTCGGGTATGTAAATGTTAGATGAGGGTCAAGACATGCCGAGAGTGGACCGTGTGGAGCCTGGGAAGGACATGGCGATGAAACAGCCAAGTGTGAGCCGTGGTGTGCTCACGTATGAAAATGTCTTGGCGGGAGCTGCGTCAAGCAACGGACGTGGTGTGCCGGGAGAACTCGCTTGTGGTGAGCGAGTTGTTGCTGAAAATGGATTGAAGACAAGAGGGTTATCCCACATGACGAGGACGTCTTCGAGTTTTGGTGTGGGAGGTTTGTTAGACCCTTAAATCAGCGGATGCAGCAGGTGCGCCTAGCCACGGGCGACTATATCCAATTTTGAGGCGGCCCATCGATCAATAATTTTTTGCCTAAATCGGCATCAAGTGTGCATAGCCATGGGCGATTCATATTCGATTTTGAGGTGGCCTATTGGCCAATATATTTTTAAAATTCTTTTAGTATGTAACGATAGCTATAATTGTCAAATATTTGTAACAAAATACATATTTTGATTTTAAACCACATGAGAATATATTAAACACAAAATTGGTTTTGAAGTGGTTCATTAGCCAATAAATTTTTAGAATTCTTTTAGTATGTATCGATAGCTATAATTGTAAAATTTTTGTAACAAAAGTGTATATTTTCAATTTAACACATTTTACAATAAATTAAAAATAAAATGAGAATCGTTTTAACAAATTATCATAATACTACTATTTTAATAAATATACAATAAAATGATACCCGTCAAATTTCGACGGGATACAAACTAGTAATAATATATTCAAAGTCTAAAAATGAATTTAGTCAAAGTCTTATATGTATGCATGTGTATTATTGCTGATGGATTAGATTTCTTTAATTAATTACCTCGTCAATTAAGTTTATTTATTTATTTTTATTTTTTTTGACAGGCCTATATGAAAGCATAGTTTCCGATCCATTAGAATAATCCTCGCATGAAAACCATGCGAACTTACTTCCTTATGTATATAATCATTTTTTCTTATCAGGCAAACACAACACATTTTCACACACACGCATTGAGATGACTCGAACTCGCGACATCTTGGTTCTCTTTAATTTTATATACTATCGTGCATTGCTACGTGAATATTTAAATGTGACACATAATATAAAATTTCAAGTATAGTTACCAGTAAAAACTAAAATCGGGTGTGTTATTTTGTTTATTTTTATAAAAGAAAAAGGAAAAAAGTGATGCTATTAATAATATATCTAAACGATTTAAAATGTGAATATTCAAATTAATTTTTTTTTGTTTGATTTTTTTGGATGGATAATATATATCATTTCGTTTGATTTTATGACACAAGCTTGTCCAATGTTTCATTATCATCGCTTGGTATATCAATGCAATATTCAAATTTTATTTTGTTTCGTTATCATTCTTTTCCCCTTTTCCTTGCACTTCGCGATTTTTTATTTGATTGTTTATTTTTTTTTCCAACTGAGTTGGTTAGATATTTTTCTTGGTTAGATATTTTTCTTTGATTCTCTATATATATTTATAATTGATTATAACAATATATGCAGGAGATACACAAAGATTAAATTAAAATTGAGAAGGAGAATTATAGTAGGACAATACAACTATTAAACTAAACTACATTATTATATGAGGTATTTATTCAAAGTCTAAAAATGAATTTAGTCAAAGTCTTATATGTATGCATGTGTATTATTGCTAACGGATTAGATTTCTTTAATTAATTACCTCGTCAATTAAGTTTATTTATTTATTTTTATTTTTTTTGACAAGCCTATATGAAAGCATAGTTTCCGATCCATTAGAATAATCCTCGCATGAAAACCATGCGAACTTACTTCCTTATGTATATAATCATTTTTTTCTTATCAGGCAAATACAACACATTTTCACACACACGCATTGAGATGACTCGAACTCGCGACATCTTGGTTCTCTTAAATTTTATATACTATCGTGCATTGCTACGTGAATATGTAAATGTGACACATAATATAAAATTTCAAGTACAGTTACCAGTAAAAACTAAAATCGGGTGTGTTATTTTGTTTATTTTTATAAAAGAAAAAGGAAAAAAGTGATGCTATTAATAATATATCTAAATGATTTAAAATGTGAATATTCAAATTAATTTTTTTTTGTTTGATTTTTTTGGATGGATAATGTATATCATTTCGTTTGATTTTATGACACAAGCTTGTCCAATGTTTCATTATCATCGCTTGGTATATCAATGCAATATTCAAATTTTATTTTGTTTCGTTATCATTCTTTTCCCCTTTTCCTTGCACTTCGCGATTTTTTATTTGATTGTTTATTTTTTTTCCAACTGAGTTGGTTAGATATTTTTCTTTGATTCTCTATATATATTTATAATTGATTATAACAATATATGCAGGAGATACACAAAGATTAAATTAAAATTGAGAAGGAGAATTATAGTAGGACAATACAACTATTAAACTAAACTACATTATTATATGAGGTATTGGTTATCTCTAAATAGGTAAAATAATTATTGCCTCTTATTATATTTGGAATAGAAATATAATACGGGCATATGAGGTATATAGCAAATATGTAAGAATAGACTATTTAATAATAATAATAATAATAATAATAATGTTGTTGAGATAATATATATATATATATATATATATATATATATATATATATATATATATAGGAATTGGATCATATGTCAATGTATAATTTCTGTACTACAATTGATTTTATATAAACCAATAATATATATATAGAGAGAGAGGATATATGCCGTCATATCTTTGCTAAAATTAGCCGCCTTATACAATCAAAAACTTATTTTGTTTACTATTTCTTCTGTTGTTATATTCAACATCTCAAAACGATCAAAAATTCATATAGCATATATAGTTGCACTTGCACCAAAAGTTTAACTCACAGAATTATTAACTTTGTGTTGCTTCGGTGAATACTCGAGCGTTTTTGTTATTTACATTTTAGTTAGTCAAGTTGTTATATTTTAGTCCGTAGACAAAAAGAATATCAATTTTGTAAGACAAAGAACTAATGGAAAAATAGTTTTCATTTAAATAATCTAAAAAGTAAAACTCAAGCACAAAGCACATAAAAGTGTTTCTTTGGACTTTAAAAATAAAAATAAAAAAAGTAAAATCTATACTATTATAAAAACTGTCTTGTTTACAAAATTTAGTTTGCCTATTTTATCCTTGTTATATATTTAGTTTTTAAGGGCAAATTGTAATATAATAGTATAAAATATTATAAATAATTATTCGTAAGTAGTTTTATTATGCTAAAGTTCTATTTAAATTAATTATTTATTATGAAATAGTATAATTGGATGTGAATCCCTATTCACACTTCCTATTAGTTAGTAGTGATTGAATTTCTATGTTTAGTTTGATAGGAAATACGATATTCAAATAAAAATAAAGAATTGCGGATCAAATGACTATTCATCTATTGTACTTTTATACAAACAAACTAAACAGAGACAAGATTTAATGTTTGAGAATTGAGAAATAAATTTGTGTACAATATAATTTAATTGCATGAGATATTGCATTAAGATTCACGCAAAATACAAAAAAAAATAGTAATATAATTTCATGAGAACAATAAATGTATTATTATTATTATTATTATTATTATTATTATTATTATTATTATTATTATTATTATTATATTATTATTATTATTATTATTATTATTATTATTATTATTATTATTATTATATTATCATCATTGTGGATTGTACTTAAAGTGTCCCTTGGGTACATGTGGTTTTGTCACTAGGCACTGAGTATTAAGAAAAAATTGATAAGATATTAGATAATGGATAATTAAGTTGTTGATTGCGCATAAAGAATAACTTATGGATAAATTTGTTGAGAGAGTGACTAAAGTGGTGGACCTAACATGATATTTTTGTAAATAAAGTTTGATTCCAATGTTTAAAATATAAAAAGATGTAAAAGAATAATCTCTGTATAATGAAATATTAACATGCATTTGGGGATACTCCGAAAAGAAAATTTTCACATGAATATTAGGGATAGAAAATATCATTTAAAATAAACTAATCATGTTAATAAATATCTTCAATTTTTTACACATAGACAACACACATGCACATGTATATTGATTAATGTGACATTTTCTTCTTCTTCCTTTTGTTTTAATTCAATGTAATGTATGATTCGTCAATTCTATATCGATTGATATTGATGTTTACATAGAAGAATAAAAACAAATACTCACACAGAAGAATAAAAACAAGTTCATTAACCAAATGTGCTCGAAGATTAGGATATGATGATGAACCTCCTGTCTTTATGAATTAGGTTGGTATAAATACAATTTGTTCGTATTAAAAAGCAAACTCATACTAAAATTTGTGTATTTACATGCAAATAACCTTCTAAACATTAAAGTTCCAAAGGCACTCTAGGCTTGTAAAATTGTCTATAAAAAAAATCACTTAGTGCAGAATGTTCCATATGGTTATTTCTTTTTTGAGTTTAGCTACGACATAGGGGATAAAAATAAAATATTTGACACTTTTATAAAATTAAAATTTCATGTTAAACATTTATTAAAATTTAATGTTCGAGATTTGAGGAATAAATTTGTACAATACAATTTTATTGCTTAGGCTTTTGCATTAAGATTTACGCAAAATACTGAAGAAAAAAAATATAATATCATGAGAACAAAAAATGATATTTTTTTTTTGGATTGTATTAAGCTACCCCTTAGGTACATGTGGCTCTAGCTACCAGTAGGCACGAGTATTAAGAAAAAACTGGTAAGATAATAGATAATATAATAAAGTTGTTGTTTGCGAATAAAGAGTAAATTCTCGGGATAAATTTGTTAAGAGAATGACTAAAGTGGTGGCCTAACATGGTATTTTTGTAAATAAAGTTTAAATATTCTAATGTTTAAAATATAAAAAGGTGTAAGATAGTAATCTTTGTAGAAAATAAAATTTTCACATGAATATTACGGATAAGGGAATATCATTTAAAATAAACTAATCGTGTTAAATAAGAGTTTATATATGCAACGCACGTAATCCCTGCTAATAAAATTAAAAAACCAAACACTCAATACGGATGCGATAGTGTTTCTTTGGACTTTAAGGACATGTTTGGTATACTACTCCTATATTAATAGTATCAAGATTAATAGTAGAGAATAAACACTATACAACCCATTTTATTAATATGAGGGGTGAGGTGATATAAATAAGAAGGGAAAAGTAGTGATTTAGCAACGGGCCTGCAATTAAGTTAATATGTCTACCAAACATCTATATAGCCTATACTATTATACAATATAGGGCTTATATACCCTACCAAACATGGTCTAAAAGTGCTGCTTCAGCAAATACTCAGACTAAAGCTAGGTCAATATATATTTGTTTGAAGTATTCCCGTAGTACGTTTTAATCAACGTTTTCTATTTTATTTTAGTTGGTCAAATTGTTTTAACTATATCCATGTTATTATAGTTGACATTTTTTCTTAGAATTGATAAAAATTGTGGTAATTGAGTTTATCCTTAGTCAAAAGTCGACATATTTTATTTCACATTCTATGATTTCATTTTTCTTGCCTTTTTTTTTTTTAATTCTTAGTTTAATTGACTAATGGGTAACTTGTGATTTTAAAGCCGATTAATATGGTACATTAATATTTACACTCTCACATTTTTGCATATTATACACTACTTTTAAATTTTGAAAAATTAAATTATGAGGTTTTCATTTTTGTTGAATTAAGCCGCGGCCTTCATTTTTTAAGCAAGTAAACTTACGTCATTTTTAATTCTGAAATCCACATTATAGTTAAAAAGTCCTTATAAATATACATATTAGCATAGTCACTGCCAAAATTGTTTCAGCGAAAAATTTTAATTATTAAAAAATGGAAGTTATGATTAATTCGTCTGAAATAAAAGTTTGTGATTAAATTTGTTACAATTTAAAAACAGAGAGAGAGAGAGAGAGAGACGGTGGTGGCTGCAGGGTAGCAGCGGCGGCGTCGATGTCCTCTGAAGAATCAAGGCGTGTTCAGATAGAGGGAGAGAAGGGGCCAATAGAGAATAGGAAAGAGAGAAGAAGACATCGAACAAGAACTTACCAAAGCCTCCCCGGAGACGGAATGCAATGGAGGAGGAGCTGTGAATTAGGGTTCGCACGCAGAGTTGAGAGAGAGGAGCTGGAACTCGCGCGTATTTCAATTCCCCCTTTTACTCAATTTTTTCAAAAAATTCAAATATATAATAAATTTATTGCTAAAAAAGATATTAAATTTATCAAATTCAATATGGAAACAGAATGTCGTAAAATCCCTCGTGAATTCATGACAGAACAACGACTCCTTCCATTAAAAAAAAAAAAATAAAATAAATTGATACTACGAAAATATATATGTCGTCAAGTAGTCGCAGATCCATTGTTGTTTCCTCATAATTCCGTCGTGACATGCCCGAATTTTTTTTCCAATGCTAATTCGTCGTCATTTCCGTCGCAATTACACAGTTATTTTGTAGTGCGAACAAGCCAACATTTGAGGGAAGAAATATTTTAAGAATAATTTCGATCGCCTTGTTCTAGTAAAAAATGTAGGTGATCTTGAGAATTTCTTCAAGAATGAACAGAGCATTCCACCATATCAGTCTAGGTGGATTCAGAATGGGATTAAGATGCATACTTTAGAAACTGTACGTGGTTCAGAGTGCAAACATGCTGATTTGTTTCCAAATAAGGCGTTCTAATAAGTTTAATTATATCATGTTATGCTGTTGACTAAAAATATGGGCTAATAAGAAAATTCCTGATTAATAATATTGGTTAAAGATATTTGATATGTTCCCCTAATAAACATATTAGAAAAGTCAAATTTATGGCTGTATGCAGAGTGGGTTCCCATTAGAAAAGTCAAAAATTTGCGTTCGATGTTGTACGGTTGAATATTTTTTATTTTTAAAGAATGAAAAGACAAGTATAAAAATATATGTGGATCATGAACTAAAATGGAATTGTAAAAACGGCGTACTCAGCTTATTAGATGGAGCTAGTAATAAATTTCAAATAGAGCCTGCTAGAGAAATTTCAATTAATTTATTTCTACGATCTTGTTCCCCAAATAAATTTCCTTACAAATAGGCGCATGCACAAACCCAAATCACAACTCAAGCCATGAAAACAACTCAAATCTCAATTCTTTCATTCTTTCTTCTTCTCATCGTTCCATGCTCGGCCGCAGCTTCTGCTGCTGATGATGATGATGGACGAGACTATTTCCTTCCATGTTTATCTCAAAAATTCAAGAACAACTCCTCGATTTCGAATGATATTTACACCCCTGCAAACTCATCCTATACCTCCATCCTTCGATTCTCCATCCGAAACCCTAGATTCGATTCTGAATCTACTCCCAAACCGCAAGTGATCATAACCCCGGAGCACGAATCCCAAATCCCTCCTATCATATACTGCGCTAAAGAAACTGGCTTCGAAATCAGAACTCGGAGCGGCGGCCATGACCACGAGGGGCTGTCTTATGTTTCACGAGTCCCGTTTGTGATCATTGATTTGATTAATCTCAGCGAAGTCAACGTCGACGTAGAGGAAAAAACTGCATGGATCGAGGCCGGTGCAACCATCGGTACTTTATATTACAAGATCGCCGAGAAAAGCCCCGTTCTAGGGTTTCCTGCCGGACTTTGCCCAACTGTCGGCGTCGGCGGCCACTTCAGCGGAGGAGGCTACGGCCCACTTCTGAGGAAGTACGGCCTAGCTGCAGATAACGTCATCGACGCGAGAATAATCGACGTCAACGGCAGAATCCTCGACAGAGAATCGATGGGCGAGGATCTGTTCTGGGCTATCAGAGGCGGCGGCGGCGCCAGCTTCGGCGTGATCGTTGCATGGAAGGTGCAACTCGTCGACGTTCCGGAAACGGTCACTGTTTTCTCAATCATGAGGGGCGTGGAACAGAACGTGACTCAGCTGATTCACCGGTGGCAGTACGTGGCTCCTCGAGCCGACAAAGATTTGTACATATCACTCGGCTTTTCCAGGGTGAACGACACCGTACAAGCTAATTTCTTCTCAGCTTTCCAAGGCGGCGCTGACCGGTTAGTGGCGCTGATGCAAGAAATCTTCCCTGAGCTAGGTCTAGTGAGAGAAGACTGCATCGAAATGAGCTGGGCCGAATCCACCTTATTCATCGCCCCAATGCCGATAGATCCGCTCGAGAATCTGCTCAACAGAACTCCGGCAGATCTCAGACCGTTCAAGGCGAAATCCGATTACGTTCGGACACCCGTACCGGAAAAAGTGTTTGCAGACATCGAAAGAATGTTGTACGAACTAGAAGCAGGGCAGGGTGTGATCTACATTGTGCCGTACGGTGGAAGAATGGACGAAATTGCAGAATCGGCCACTCCATTTCCTCATAGAGCAGGTGTTCTCTACAAACTTACAGCTCTAGTTTACTGGGAAGAAGATAGCGAGGCTGCAAATGTGGAGAGTTACATGAGGTGGATTCGGAGGTACTATGATTACATGACTCCTTACGTTTCGAGCTCTCCGAGGGTAGTGTATTTCAACTACAGAGATCTCGACATCGGAGTGAATAACGTTGAAGGAGACACAAGTTATGCACGAGCCAGTATTTGGGGGAAGAAATATTTCAAGAATAATTTTGATCGTCTTGTTCGGGTGAAAACTGTCATAGATCCTGAAAATTTCTTCAAGAATGAGCAGAGCATTCCGCCGTTGTTGATCAATTGAGTGTATCCAGACAGCAGTATCTGTGTTTCTCAAAACAAAAACCAAAAAGAAAATAAGGAGCAGCCCTACATTTATTCATAATAAAATGTTACTAGCATATGCGAACAATTATTTTTAATAAAGATCGTGATTTATTTTGTAAAGTGGAAAATTACATGTATTATCTCAATTATTTTTAATAAAGATCCTGATTTATTTTGACTGCAATTTATTACTGTAATAAATAACTTTTTCACCATATTTAGACTTTCAGATAAGGTGAAATTTCACCATATTTATTACTGGAATTTATTACTGCAATTTAGACTTTTACACCATATTTAGAATTTAGGACATTCTTTACAATGTAACATATTGGATATTCTTTATTTTCGTTTTATTAATGAATAGTTTGAATTTTTTTCTAAAAAGTTTATCTTATACTAATTACCAAATAAATTACAAATATTATTAAACATCAATAGTGAAATATTTACTCGTCGAAAATGATTTATTAAAATTATTCATTTATCGTGCAGATGCACGTTATACTTTACTAGTTTTTAATAAAGATCCTGATTTATTTTGTAACGTC
The DNA here is from genome assembly GCA_001642375.2 of Mentha longifolia. NCBI lineage: Eukaryota > Viridiplantae > Streptophyta > Magnoliopsida > Lamiales > Lamiaceae > Mentha > Mentha longifolia. The sequence goes on from CM038119.1 coordinate 25,006,466, forward strand.
GAAATTTCATGTATCATCTTTCGTCTCCATTACTTATGTTACTCTTATCACTTTCTATTATGTTATTATAAATAAATAAAAAAAGAGTATTATCATCTAATAAATTATAAGTAAAATTTATAACAGAATTTTGAAAATTTTGATATTATTGATCCTAATTTTTGACCTATCAATTGTATTTAACTAGTAAAACTGAAACAAAGTGATACGCTATCATTATGATTGGATTAGCGAACTCTAATTGAATCATAATGTTAATAAATTAAAATGTTTAAGTGTTAACATGAAATAATTATGGACCCATCTAATATTTTTAATTATATTAAAGTATTAAAATATTAAAAAGTAGAGTGATAAAATATTAAAGTGTTAAATTGATTGTAGAACTTATGTCCCAAAATAGAAGCGGTCAACAGATAGAAAACGTTTATATATAGTATTAGTGTCCACAGATGAAGGAGATATTATATACTAATAGTACTAGATATTTTCTTTTTTGTTCCCTTTGACCCTGGTGCCCTTGTTCTGATAGCTCCATTTTTTTATTATTTTTTTAAGAGACTTTTTCGCAATTTTTAAATAAAAATGTGACTAAAAGTCAAATCTTGTGTTAGAAGCAAGTACATCAGGTCAATTCTCCGTTCTAGAAATTAAATAAGCAGCCTGGTCCCTTTATGGATATTTCACTAGAACAATTAGTTTATCCAATTCCAATCACGGCACGCATAGTACTTTAACAATACTACCTCCATCCCAATAGATTAGTCTTACTTTGAAAATTACACATACCAATACAAGGTCAATAAAACAAAAAAAGTACAATTTGCAGAAGTAATTAGGCAGGATTATTACTATTCATTAAGCATAACGGGCCCAGAATCTGCAATTAGAGGTAATTAGTTAAATTTGGGCCCAGAATCTAATGCAAATACTTTCCTCTTTTAGAAACATGACTAATCTAATGGGACAGATCAAAACGGAAATATAACTAATGTAACGGGATGGAGGTAGTAATACACTAATGATAAACTATTTAACTAATTTAAATAAAATGTTCAAATTCGGGATTGTAGAAATGTAACAATTCATACTACACCTATACCTATATAAAAAAGAGTCTTGTGACAAAATGTACATTTTATATTATGCCCTTATAGAATATTAAATTTAAGGGCAATTGTGTGATTTAATATATAATGTATTTATATACGCATAAGATAATTTAAATATAACTTTTGAATATAATAAATATATCATATTTCAAATATGGAATGAGTATATAATATCTATACTAATTATGAAAGTGTTTTATTTAAAGTGTTTTATACGAATTTCATTAAAATTAAAATTTTAAACAAGTTGAACTCTTTTCAAATTGTTTTAATCTATATCTATACCTATATAAAAAAGAGTCTTGTGACAAAATATACATCGCATATTATGTCCTTATAGAATATTAAATTTAAGGACAATTGTGTAATTTAATATATAATATATTTATATACGCATAAGATAATTTAGGTGGGATAAACTGAAACAAATACGCTATCATTATGATTGGATTAGCGAACTCTAATTGAATCATAATGTTAATAAATTAAAATATTTAAGTGTTAACATGAAATAATTGTGGACCCATCTAATATTTTTAATTATATTAAAGTGTTAAAATATTAAAAAGTAGAGTGATAAAATATTAAAGTGTTAAATTGATTGTAGAGTTTATGTCCCAAAATAGAAACGGTCAACAGATAAAAAATATTTATATATAGTATTAGTGTCAACAGATAAAGGAAGGCGAGAATATATACTAATACTAGGTATTTTCTTTTTGGTTCCCTTTTGGCCCTGGTGCCCTTGTTCTGATAGCTCCATTTTTTTATTATTTTTTGTAAGAGACTTTTTCGCAAATTTTAAATAAAAATGTGACTAAAAGTCAAATCTTGTGTAAGAAGCAAGTACATCATGTCAATTCTCCGTTCTAGAAATTAAATAAGCAGCCTGGTCCCTTTATGGATATTTCACTAGAACAATTAGTTTATCCAATTCCAATCACGGCACGCATATTACTTTAATAATACATTATGCGTGCGTTTACTTTTTATACCGCTTTATACAAAGATAAAGAGGGATAATATAATGTGGTATAAAGTGACGGGACTCATATTTTTTATATGGTGTTTACTTGGTAGGATATGAAGAGATAATATGTGTGTATAATCTTATATATTTTTTATATGGTGTTTACTTTTCTAATAATGATGTAAAAGGAAGTATAAGGAAGTATAAAAGTTATTACCACTTTATACTGCGTTTACTTTGATTTATAAAAATCCGGTCAGGCGGTATAAAAATCCGGGCAGCCCATTGTATTAATCCATGGGATAAATTATACCTAAGAAAAATGTGTGATAATTTTATACCACCTTTTACGACTTAAGAAATGAGTGCAATAATAATAATAATTATAATCAAATCAAAAAAAATAATAATAGCAATAAAAACAAAAATAAATAATAATAATAAAAACAAAAAATAATAATGAAAAATCAAAAATAATAATAGTAATAAAAATATAAATAAATAAATAATAATAACAATAATAATAATAATAATAATAATAATAAAAACAAAAACAATAATAATAATAAAAACCAAAAAAATAGTAGTATTAAAAACAAAAAAAACAAAAAATAGATAATCAGTAAAAATAAATAATAAATGATAATAATAATAATAATAATTATAATAATAATAATAATAATAATAATAATAATAATAATAATAATAATAATAATAACAAAAACAAAAAATAATAATAGTAACAAAAAATAAAAATAAATAAATAAATAATAACAATAATAAAAACAAAAAATAATATTAAAAAATCAAAAAATAATGATAGTAATAAAAATATAAATAAATAAATAATAATAACAATAATAATAATAATAATAACAAAAAATAATAATAAAAAAACAAAAATAATAATAGTAAAACAAAAAAAAAAATAAATAATAATCATAGTAATAAAAACAAAAATAATAATAGTAATAAAAACAAAAATAAATAAATAAATAATAATAATAACAAAAAATAATAATTAAAAAAATCAAAAAATAATGATAGTAATAAAAATGTAAATAAATAAATAATAATAACAATAATAATAATAATAAAAACCAAAAAATAATAGTAATAAAAACAAAAAATAAATAATAATAAAAAAATATAATAAACAAAAAGTAAATAATAAAAATAATTATTAATAATAATAATAACAGAAACAAAAACAAAAATAATAATAATAAAAATAAAATTAAAAACCAAAAAAATATTAATAAAAAACAAACTAATAATAATAATAATAATAAAAATAAAATTTGTGGTATAAAAGGGTAAAGGATATCGAGGGATAACGGGCTGACCGAGATTTAAGACCACCTAATCGGATTTTTTATATTTCAAAGTAAACGAAGTATAAAGTGGTATAAAAAAAAATTATACCACTTTATCCCCCCTTATCCCAAAAAGTAAACACACCCTAATGATAAACTATTTTACTAATTTAAATAAAATGTTCAAATTCGGGATTGTAGAAATGTAACAATTCACATTACATCTATACCTATATAAAAAAGAGTATTGTGATAAAATATACATTTCATATTATGCCCTTATAGAATATTAAATTTAAGGACAATTGTGTAATTTAATATATAATGTATTTATATACGCATAAGATAATTTAGATATAACTTTTGAATATAATAAATATATCATATTTCAAATATGGAATGAGTATATAATATCTATACTTATTATGAAAGTGTTTTATTTAAAGTGTTTTATACGAATTTCATTAAAATTAAAATTTTAAACAAGTTGAACTCTTTTCAAATTGTTTTAATCTATATCTATACCTATATAAAAAAGAGTCTTGTGACAAAATGTACATCGCATATTATGTCCTTATAGAATATTAAATTTAAGGACAATTGTGTAATTTAATATATAATATATTTATATGCACATAAGATAATTTAGATGGGATAAACTTTGTCTTATATAGATATAACTTTTGAATATGGTAAATATATCATATTTATAATATGGAATGAGTATATAATATCTATACCTATTATAAAAGAGTTTTATTTAAAGTTTTTTATACGAATTTCATTAAAATTAAAATTTTAAACAAGTTGAACTCTTTTCAAATTGTCTTAAGAAAAAGTGCACAACAACACCCAAATAAAAGGTGATAATATAAGATATTAAAATTATTTGAAATACAAAAAAAAAAAAAAAAAAAAAAGAAAAGAAAAAATCTAATATAGAGTTGCAACATGCTGAAGTGCAAGGAAAAAGGAAAAATAGAATAATGAAATTTTTTTTTCGAAGATTGCACTGATATCTTGGTGATGATGATGAGACATTAGACAAGGTTATCTCAAAAAGCAAATGTGAAAAATGATCGACATCCATCACAATCAAACAAGAAAATATCTAATGTGGATAGATTTATGTTTTTTCAAAATATTTAAATTATTAACAATAGCATAGATTTTTTTTTTAACAAAACAACAAAACATAAATGGTTACAGTTTTTACTTGATTTCATTAAATGTCTTTCATGCTTGGTATCTACTTATTATTTTATTTTTACGTTTAGCAAATTAATAATCCAATAAATATCTTTTATATTTATAAAAAAATAATAATAATGTATTCACGTGATAGTAGGGTATAAAAAGGCTTAAATTAGAATTGATTTTCATTTCCAGCAAGAAATGAAGAAAATTTGGCAAACCAAAACCACAGCAGGTAACAAAATATTTCTAGAACAAGTAAATTTCAAATAAAACTACAGTCATATTTGTGGGATTTATTTCTGGTATCAGAATCTCTACGTGCTTCAATAAATAGAACTCTATGCATGCTTCTCAAACACCACAAACACTTGATAAAGCATGAAAAATCTTTCATCAACAACAGCTTCGGATGATAATGCCACTACCATTTTGTTCAATGTCTCTCCCAAAAATTCAAGAACTACTCCTCGATTTTGGATGATATTTACAACCCTGCAAACTCATCTTACACTTCCATCCTTCAATCTCCATCCGAAACCTAAGATTCGATTCCGAATCAACTCCCAAACCGCAGGTAATCATAACCCCGGAACACGAATCCCAAACCCCACCTCTCATACACTGTGCCAGTGCAAGACGAAATGCACTTGAAATCAGAACTAGAAGTGGCGGCCATGCATGACCTCGAGGGACTGTTTGATGTTCCACAATTAAGTCCCGTTTGTGATCATTGATTTGATCAATCTCAGTGAAATTACAGACGATGATGAGGAGAAAACTGCATGGGTCGGATCCGGTTCGACCCTCGGTTCCTTATACTACAGGACTGCAGAAAAAAGTCCGGTTCTTGGATTTCCTGCTGGATTTTGTCACATTATTGGTGTCGGTGGGCACTTCAGCGGAGGAGGCTACGGAACAATGATGAGAAATTATGGTCTAGCCGCAGACAATGTGAAATTGCTATGTTGTGCAATTATATGTTCTTTATAATGTTCTTTAAGATGTACTTAATATAAGAACAATAATACGAACATAAATAAATAACACAAGGTTTGGTAACCCAGTTCGGTGAGAACACCTACGTCTGGGGGACAAATCCGAGAGAGAATCAATCCACTATTATGAAGCAGAGAAGTACAGGACTTACACCAATATGACACCTTACTTCCGTTTACAACCACGAGAACCACTCGTAATCGAACTCCAGCTATCGGCAGATAGCACCCGTCCTACCCTCAGAAAACCGAAAAGAAAGAACAACCTCTGAATCACAATTCAGAATCAACCAACAATAAAACTAAGAAGTAGTTTTATTGTACACACTCTCTACCCAAAAATCACACACTCATGAACTCACGCTCAAGAACACAAAACGCAGAGATTTCACCTTCAATCTCACAAAAACGGCTAAGCTTGAATTCACACTTTGATCTCCTTTTATATCTTCTCTTGATAAGGAATAAAACAAACCCTAGGAGATCTTTGCATATCTTCCAAAATATGGTAATATCTTTTAACCATATCTCTACCATCTTTCCTTCAATATTTATCCAAATATTAATACTTGAATAAATTTAATCTTGCATGAAATTCCCTTGCACAGCGGAAACTTCTCTACATAAATCGCCAATATGATTTTCCATACTTCGCATGCACCCATGCAAAAACAATCTCCCCCTTTGGCATTTATGTAGCCAAAACAAATTTCATGCAATCAATGTTCTCCAAGGTAGAACATATTCAGACACCTAAGGTAGAACACACAGACAATCTACCTTAGCATTTCTCCCCCTAAATCCAAACCAGAGTATAATTATTGATAGGTAAAGGAGCGCACCCACAGTACCAATACCAACATTAAACTCTCACCAATCAACCAACATAGTAACATAGAAGACCAGAAGACCATAGATCAAAAACCAAAAAGAACCATGTTTCCAAAAATCCAAAATACATTCACATGTTCAGAAATCCAAAACACATCATCCAAATCATCACCACATGAGCTCCAAAACGCTCCAAAACACACATGAGCTCCAAAACGCTCCCCCTTTTTGGTTACAGAAATCCAAAGCATCTTGAGGAACATCTCCAGCAGCATCCTTGTTAGCTATGTCAGAACATACATCAGCAGTTGCAGCATGAGTACTATTGTTAACTGCAGTCCTAGTCCCATCACCAGCTGTACCCTCTTGATCTGCTCCCCCTGAACCACTAGATCCATCAGTTGAAGACTTAGGAACACCAATTTTTGGGAGTAACTTCAATACATTCTCCACAGTGGACTTGTATCCAAACAAAAACTCCATGTGCTTGGAAATCTTTCCGAGCTCCTTTGACATCAAATGAATACTCTCAGTAGCACTCTTCTACTAGACAGAGCAGATGAAACAGAATACTCGGGAACATTCTCAGAAACATGTTGAGGTACATCCTCACCTGTAGCAGCCTATTCAATATCAAATGAACTAAATCCCATGTAGCTTTCCAACATCATTCTCATATTTAGAGACATAACAGCATCAAACATCTACCATGATGAAGGAGCAACATCATTGCTCAACATAACCAGTTTCACAACCGAGCTTCACGCGACAAAAATAAATGAACTCCCTAGACTCCACATTCTACCAACAACCACATCAATAATAGATGAAGAGAACAAGAATCTATCTCGAACAAAACTTTCATATGGTTCACAGACTTTTTAACCAAAATACTTGAGTCAAGGTTGACATAGAATTCCATAATAATCTCGTGCACATAGGGAGCAAGACCATAGAAAACCACCGCAAGAAAGACACTTCAAAACACTTTCACAGAAGCAAATCACTTCTCCAACAGAGGACAATAGAGAAAACCACCTCTTGAATGACCATAATCAGCAAAACATCCCTCTCTCTCATATTTTTTTTTTTATTTTTACTAAAGAAAAAACACATCTACATACGCAGCCATAAGTGAGAATTTTTCATCGGAAAATTCTCCTAACACATAGACCAAGAGAGACTTTGAGTTTTTCAAACTTTCTACTACCAAGAGCTTTTGTGAGAATATCTGTAAGTCGAGAACAACCTCCAGAATTACTCTCGTGTCCAGTAGGATTAACTGAAACCCCAACTGGATCCTTGATCAACTTAACACATTCTTCAGCTTTTTCAACACTGGTCTTCTCAACGACAAAACCAGAAACATTTTCAGTAACATTATTCAGAACATGAGAGTCATTCTCCAGAGTAGTTTTCTCCACCATGTGAACACCAACATCGAAGTTGACATCTGCTGATTCCATGATCGTCTCTTTCCGGTTATCTAACACCTTGAATTCTTGATTATTGCTTGTAGTCAAACATTCTCGTGAGTTCATAACAAGATAGCAATTATCTACAGATCTTTTCCCAACAAGAATCTCATTTTCTTTATCTGAAACAATGCAATTTTCTCTATCAAATTTCACATTCAGACCTTCGTCACAAAGCTGACCTATACTGACAAGATTGGCTCTCAATCCTTCAACCAGATACACATTTTTTAGCTTAGGCATACCTGCAACATCAAGTTCTCCACTAGCTAACACCTTCACCTCAACACCATCTCCTAAAGTCACTGTTTGACCTTTAACCGGCTCAAGATTTATCAGATTCTTCTTGTTTCTGGTCATGTGCATGGAACAACCACTGTCAAGATACCACGCATTTCCAGTTTCTGCAAGAAATGCAGTATGGGCAACATATCCTCTAAAACTTCCATCTCTCTCATTATACTCAGGAAACCTTTGAAATTTAATTCCTCTTCTGCTAGGATGTTGTGGATTAAATTTCCTAACCATTCTGAACCTGTCTTCCCTGAGTTTTCTACAGTAGATCCTTATTCAGCTCAGCTACTAGAATGCATTTTTCATTCATCACCTTATAAGCATTTGTAACCATCTGTTCAGCATCCGATTCATCTTCACTGTCATCAGTTTCTTCAAACACTTTTTCAAGATCATCATTTTTGCGCTCCTCGTTCTCACTAGCTTTAACAGTATAAGCCTTGTTTGGAGGAGTAAGATCATCTTCAATTTCACTATCATCACATTCTTCCTCATCACTGTGTGAAGCTCTATAGAATTTGTCTCCCTTCTTCAGATTTGCACACTCACGCTTGATATGGCCTTTACCACCACACTCACGGCAAACAATGTCTTTGTCATGATCTTTCTCGTTCTTCTTCTCAGAATTTTCACCTTCGTTTCTTCTCCCTTCAAATTGCTTGATTGTCTTATTAAACTTCTTAGTGAGAAGAGCAAGTGACTCTATAAAATCCTCTTCACTTTCTTGGCTATGCTGAACTTTTACAGATGACTTTCCACCAGCAACCAAAGCAAGACTCTTTCTTTTAGGAATATCTTCTTCACGCATTCCCATTTCGAAGGTTCTGAGAGATCCAACTAGTTCATCAAGAGACATTTGAGTCAAGTCTCTAGCTTCTTCAATTGCAGCAACCTTGAAATCAAACCTTCTGGGAAGCGATCTCAACACTTTCCTGACTAATTTCTCCTGTGACATTTTTTCACCCAAATTGAAACACTCATTTGCAATGCTCTTTAATTTAGCATGAAAGTCTGACACACTATCATCTTCTTCCATCTTTAGCATCTCAAACTTCGATATTAGTTGCTGAAGTCTTTGAGCTTTGACACGAGTGCTTCCTTCATAAGCATTTAGCAGAGTTTCCCATGCTTCTTTTGCAGTGGAACAGGTAGAAATAAGATTGAAATTGTCAAGATCTACACAAGAAAGTATTGCATTCAATGCTTTCTGATTCATCCAAGAAACCTTATTGTCATCTGTACTCCATTGTTCCATAGGTTTTTGCTTCCCTTCAGTATCTTTAGGCTCAGTCCATCCTTCTACTACTGATCTCCATGCCTTTTCATCCACAGATCTGATGTAAGCAGTCATTCGAACTTTCCAATAATTATAGTTCTTCCCATCCAATATGGGTGGTCCTTTAGAGGATCCTCCATCTCTCAGAAATTCCATCAGAGATAGCACAACTCAGCAAAAATACTCCCAAGATCGAAAATAACAAATCAACACGAAAACCTGCTCTGGTGCCAATTGAAATTGCTATGTTGTGCAATTATATGTTCTTTATAATGTTCTTTAAGATGTACTTAATATAAGAACAATAATACGAACAGAAATAAATAACACAAGGTTTGGTAACCCAGTTCGGTGAGAACACCTACGTCTGGGGGACAAATCCGAGAGAGAATCAATCCACTATTATGAAGCAGAGAAGTACAGGACTTACACCAATATGACACCTTACTTCCGTTTACAACCACGAGAACCACTCGTAATCGAACTCCAGCTATCGGCAGATAGCACCCGTCCTACCCTCAGAAAACTGAAAAGAAAGAACAACCTCTGAATCACAATTCAGAATCAACCAACAATAAAACTAAGAAGTAGTTTTATTGTACACACTCTCTACCCAAAAATCACACACTCATGAACTCACGCTCAAGAACACAAAACGCAGAGATTTCACCTTCAATCTCACAAAAACGGCTAAGCTTGAATTCACACTTTGATCTCCTTTTATATCTTCTCTTGATAAGGAATAAAACAAACCCTAGGAGATCTTTGCATATCTTCCAAAATATGGTAATATCTTTTAACCATATCTCTACCATCTTTCCTTCAATATTTATCCAAATATTAATACTTGAATAAATTTAATCTTGCATGAAATTCCCTTGCACAGCGGAAACTTCTCTACATAAATCGCCAATATGATTTTCCATACTTCGCATGCACCCATGCAACAACACAATGTCATTGATGCAAGAATAATAAACGTCAATGACAAAATTCTCGACAGAGAATCCAGGGGTGAGGATCTGTTCTGGGCAGCGGCGGCGCCAGCTTTGGTGTAATTCTTGCATGGAAGGTGCAACTGGTCGATGTTCCAGAAACAGTCACTGTTTTCACAGTCGACAGAACTCTACTCAGCTTGTACACCGGGCAGCACGTGGCTCCTAAGCTCGACCCCGATTTATTCATCGGAGTTTTATTACATAGGAAGAACTTTACCATTGAAGCTTCTTTCTATTCGCTTTTCCTCGGCGGAGTCGAAGGGCTACTTCCATTGCTGCAAGAAAGCTTCCCTGAGCTGGGTGTGGTAAGAGAAGACTGCTTCGAGATGAGCTGGATCGAATCCGCCTTATATTTTTCCGAACTCGCCGCATTAGCGCCTGTTCAGTTTGAGACTACTGAAGCTCTGCTAAACAAGATGTCGCCGTTTATACCGAACATAAAAAATAAAATCAGATTATGTGCAGAAACCCATTCCGGAAAGTGGGATATGATCAAAGGCATCGTGGAATTGTTATACGAAGAGGAGATAATGCTACTGTGATCATGGTCCCATATGGAGGAAGAATGGCGGAAATTTCTGAATCCGCCATTCCTTTTCCTCATAGGGCTGGGAATCTGTACAAACTTTCTAGCGTAGTTTACTGGGTAGACGAAATGGGTCAAGATTCGGGAAGGTACCTAAGTTGGAGCCGAAGGTACTATGATTACATGACTCCTTATGTTTCGAAGTCTCCAAGGGAAGCATACCTCAACTACAGAGATCTTGATATTGGAGTGAATAATGTTGAAGGAGAGACGAGTTATGCACAGGCCAGCATTTGGGGGAAGAAATATTTCAAGAATAATTTCGATCGTCTTGTTCGGGTGAAAACCCTTGTCGATCCTGAGAATTTCTTCAAGAATGAGCAGAGCATGTTGAAAAGTAATTTGCAATTAATCAAGTCTCTTGAACTTATCTTAATTCATGCATTTGTCTGTTCATGTTCCTTTCTAGAATCATCTATCCTTCATTAATGTTGGTTCATGTATTGGCTAGATTCATTTCTGATGGTATCTATAAATACCATTGTAATTCAAGCCAAATCAATCCAAGCAAAATCATTATCTTCCTCCTTAAATTAAAATTGCCGCAGCACTATTATCCATCATTTGTTATTTCCTTGATCATTTCTTGCCAAACCCAACAGAGCATTCCACCATATCATTCTAGGTGGATCTAGAATGGGATTAAGATGCATACTTCAGAAACTGTACGTGGTTCAGACTGCAAACACGGTGTATTTGTTTCTGAATAAGGCGTTCTAAGTTTAATGGGACACACTTGGGTCAGTCGGAGGCACCGTGCGGCCGGGCTAAAACAATGACACTTTTATTCATATAGATTGATACTTTTCTATATAAAGATTAACACTTTTAAAAATTTCATTTTATTCGTAAAATAATTATGTTAAAGATTGACACTTTTCTTCATAAAGATTGACATTTTTCTGTATAAAGATTGACATTTTGGGCCCGGCCGCACGGTGTCTCCGGCTGACACAAGTTTTTGTCAAGTTTAATTGTATGATGTTATACGGTTGACTGAAAATATGGGCTAATAAGATAATTTCCTGATTTATTTTATCGGATGTTAAGATATTTGATATGTTCCCTTAATATACAGTACATATTAGAAAAGTCAAAATTTGCGTTTGAATGCAGAGTGGGTCCCATTTAAAATCCGGTCTTAAAAAGTCAAGCTTTGCGTTCTAAGTTTAAATGATACCAAATATTATGTAATATACTAATATACTAATAAAAGTGAAATTAAATATAAAAAAAATAATTATAAGTTCTAATTGGGATGAGTAAAAAAAAAACTCTAATTGAGATGGGTGAACCCTTGAAAATAATCATAAAATTAAATAAAATCAATATAAAATAAATTTATTGAAAAAAATGAATAAAAATAATAAAAATTAGCAGTATTCTAAAAGACGCTAAACGCTAGTAGAGCGGTGAGGTGTAGATCAGCGTCTAGGCGGCTAGGCGGGCTAGACGGATTAGTATTATTATACATATTTTTAGGATTATTATTGAAATAGTTAAGCTTAAATATAATTTCTAATTATATTTATGTTAGTTTGAAAATATATAATATTTAATTTTTTGGCCCAAAATCAAAAGCTCAAGAAAAAGCCCATGAATTACTAATTTATCACATTCATCACACGATTTCAAACCTACATCTACATTAAGCATCCGCCGCAAACCTTTTCTCTCTCTCCTATACAAACAAAAACTCGTTCGTCTCCTCTGCAATTCCTCCTCTTTCTCTCAAATCTGGCAGCGGCGGAGGCTTGTGGCAGCGATATCACAGGCTCGTGGCGGCAGATTTGGAGGAGAAGATGGCGAGTTCCAGCCCGCCTAGCTGGCGTCCAGCCCGATTTACACTGACTTGCACCGCCTAGTCGGCCACTAGGCGGCCGATTTTTCGATTCCTCCTTGTATTTCCGTCTTGCACAAAGTCGAGGCGTCCGGCCACCTTCTAGCGTCTAGGCGCCGCCTAGGGCGTTTTTTAGAACACTGAAAATTAGGTTTTGGGACACCATTGAGACACTATTTTGGGGATAGAGGATCCCAAACCATATATTATAGTGTAGGGTTGGTTTTTTTTTAATAATAAAAAAAATGGTATAAATCATTATCGGATGAGATCCTTTGTTTCAAATTTGGATAAAAAAATATTATACTCCGTAATATACTTCTCCCGTCCATCAAGTGTGCGCCTAGAATTTTATAACATGATATTTAATTTTTGTAGTAAGTGGTGGATAAATTGATGTTTTGCGTCCCACTTATATGTGAGTGAATATTAAAGTAAAATAAATATAAACTTGTATTTTGGTTGACTTTTGAGGTGAGAAAGAAATAATAGATGTGAGGTTCACGTTCAAAAATATAGTTAGACACATAAATTGCGGACGGGCGAATGAAGTAATAAGTATGCATATTTCGTGGCCGGAGGAAGTATTAAATTATAATAGAGAATTCCAAGTGTAAAACGATGTGCGGCCCATGAACTAAAATGGAATTATTGTTATACTACATTTTATGTACATACAAAAATTGTAAAAACAATATACTCTTACTAGATGGAGTTGGTAATAAAAATCAAATATAGACTGCTAGAGAAATTTCAAATTATATAATTTTAAATTATTTTTATGATCTTGTTCCCCAAGGAAATTTCATTACAAATCGGCGCATGCACAAACCCCCGTACATCATCTCTAAATCACAAGCCATGAAAACAACTCAACTCTCAACTCTTTCATTCTTTCTTCTTCTCATCGTTTCATGCTCAGCCGCAGCTTCTGCTGCTGATGATGATGATGGACGAGACTATTTCCTTCAATGTTTCTCTCAAAAATTCAAGAACAACTCCTCGATTTCGAATGATATTTACACCCCTGCAAACTCATCCTATACCTCCATCCTTCGATTCTCCATCCGAAACCCTAGATTCGATTCTGAATCTACTCCCAAACCGCAAGTGATCATAACCCCGACACCACGAATCCCAAATCCCT